>JAEPRD010000017.1:0-384410 GCA_016758985.1 Mucor saturninus | reverse complement strand
GACGTTGTTCAATATAAAAAGGATCAATTATTTCATCGCAGCAGAGTTCTTTTAGTCTATTTTTACCTAAATAAAAATATACGTTTTATCTCATTACTTTACCGTACTATTTTGTCAAATACCACAGTTTTGCTCTGTTAGAAGGATCGGTAACTATACCCTGAATAAAACGGATAATTGATAAAAATAATAATCACACCCACCCATAAATTCTGAAAATAAAAAATATATTGAGTTTCAAAAGTTGGAGGATAAAGCCTTCCATATTCAGAACCTGACGTTGCACATGAACTAAAGAAAAAAGGTTTACACCATCCTATAAAAATGCAATATATGCTAGCGTACTAGCGGCAGGCTATTATAGCATCAGCCCAAAATTATGCACGAATCGCATTTAAATAAAAAATAAAAAATTGCTTCAATAATTACTGGGAAAAATGGTATTTTTATTATAAAATAATTATTGCTCTGGATATATGGGATGGGGATGTGTATATAAGAGTAGCTCTGTGTATAAACGGGATGTTACAGTAAAGGGAACTTACCTAAAATACAAAAAAGTGTTCATTAGAAACTACTTTAAAGATAAATGAAAATACTAATAAACTTACATGGAGAATTTGAGATGAAATATGAAGGTTTGAAATAATTACAGTAGAAATCTACTACAAATCATGTCAATCTTTTGTTTGAAAAGAACAATAACAGAAAATACTTAACTTGTGAAGAATATACGAAAGAGAATGATCTTTTTTGTCAAGTTTTTCGAGCTCTTTTATAGCAAAAAAAAAAAAAAAAAAAAAAATTACATCATTCACATAATTTCAGCGTACTCATAGAAGTTTTTAAAGGATTTTTTACTTTGAACTTTGATATTTGCTTTTTTCATATTTTTAAACCATGTCTAATCAAAATAATCAACACGAAGACAGCAGTCGTTTCATAACCGACAACTGGAGATCAGAACTTAACAGAAGTAGTAGTAAGCTTAACTGTCCCTGCAGAGGCGACAAATCTGATTATGTACGTTTGAAATCATTATTGAGACACGTCAAAAAGCACCATCCCGAGCAGTATGACAGTGTTAAAAAAGAACACACTCAAAGACAATTAAGAAGGTAATATTAAATATGCAATGATATAACATCTTCCATTAATACCTAATGTGTTGTACTTTCTTGTAGAAGACGCAATACTACCAGTCTTGGTCATGATTTTCAAAATTTTGCTGAAGACAATGACAATAATGACATTTTAGCCCCCCGTTATGGCAATGGATTTTATAATGGAAAACCCTTCAACTCATGATGTACTCGTAGATGAAAATCTCGATTCCAGGTATATATAGAACACGTTCAATATTTAAAATAGGCGCTAATTATATCTGTTTAGCGATGAATTATTATCTGGATCTGCACCTTTTGATATTGATGACGGTGGTGATGATGATCTCAATCTTTCTCAATTTGAAGAGAGTGAATCCGAGGTGGACGAGAGTAACGATCAATTCTTTGAGGATTACTTACAATATACAAATGTGATCCGTCCATTCAGTTCTCGTATTGAAAGTGCAGTGACGGCTGATAGTAATGAATCTTTGCCTACAATAGATCAAATTAGACAAGCTTTGAATAATGATAGTGAACAGCTGGAGCCAATCAATGACATTGGTAGCTCACCTTACCGCAATATGGTCACTTTCTTGCTACATGTGTGGTAATTGATAAAAAGTATCACTTCAGAATTAATGAGATAAATGTATATTTTTATTAGGGTAAAAATAGACTAAAGAACTCTGCTGCTATGAAATAATTGATCCTTTTTATATTGCACAATATCTCCTGGGTTTTGATGATGCGTCAACCTTTCTGGTTTTGGAATATATCTATATTTTGTTTCACGCCTTGTGTTAAGCGAATACTACTCGTTAGAATTGTCTTCGGTTAACTTATGTCCCGATATGAAGGATCGGGAGCACGATTATTCTAATAAATATTTATTGTTTTGAAACACTTATTTATAACGTTTCGTACAGCGATTACTGTCAAAGATGCACACTTGTTTCAAGTTAAATTGGCGGTAGAACATAGTCGTTATAGTTGATCATTTATCCATTGTCTTTTCCCATGGATAAAATACGATCCCAAATATAGAATGTCTTATCGAGCTTTATATATTTGGTTGTAGAAAGTAGGTATCCATTAATCCATACACTATTTCTGTTATACACTTAATAAGGTGTATAATTATGTCAATATATAAGTAAATGAACCATTTATAATAATAGCTGTTCTTTTCTCTCTATGGGTAGCTAATCCATTGAGAGAACTATTAATATTTGATTTCTCTTTCTTATATTCTTGATTTGATAGGAGAGGGTTTTCTTTCTTCCAATCAAGATATAAACTCAGCAGTGATATGATTCTATATCCATCTGTCATTTATATTGTTAATTATGCCAATCATGCAATCTTTAATATAGATGTATGTACTCGTAGTAGGAGAATTTGTATAGCAGTATACATGTGTATGCTGGTATGCAACATTATAGGTTGTCTTTATTTCATATTTTATTTATTTAAACGATTTGCTTATTTATTCTTAAGTGAATCGTACCCAAATACGACAACATGCCCTTTTTCTTGGTGACGAGGATCTTTCTTCTGAGAGATCTATCAAAAAAATTTTGTATGCTATGGAATTGCTTCTTGATATTAAAGAAAACGACCCATCCGCCACCATTCCAGCTCCGTAATCTATCATGAACTATCAGAATCGCATCAAGAATCGTATTCCCATCTTTAAAACAACGGAGCATCAAGGTATCAACAGAAAGATCGGCACAAGCCATTCTTTTTACATGAATAAACCATCCGAATATTTGAAGCATACCATAGCTGATCCGGTAATAGCCCCAAAATTTACTGCCTCACCAGACTTTTCTTCTGATGAGTTGATGAACCTTCAACAAGGCGATAAGTGGAAATATCACCCTATGTTCCAGCATCCCATGATTGCCATGCCTCGCGGACAGGACTTCTGGTTGGGAGATGCAGTCCAATTCACTGATTCCATTTCTTCAAACCATTTGTTGTTGATCGATCAATTTATGACAAAGAAAACTGGAATGGCTTATTTGATGTATGCAAGAGGATTCGATGTTTTCAGCGGGAACAATTTCAACGAAAATCAAATCCGTAGATCTTCGTCAAGTGTGAAGAAATTTGGTGTCTCTGCCTACAAGATCGATATATTGGCTGACCTTTTAACGACTCCTGTCGATAAGTCGTCTGATGTTTTTGATGACGAAGGTTGCATTTTTGACAAAGATTCCGAAGCTCAATTAATTGTAGTGAAAGATCATCTGGATCTTCGCCGGTCAGACCTGTGGTTTAACCGATCATTCGTTGAGAAGTTTAAAAGAAGAAAGGCGAACAACTCGTTGATGAAGGTGGTCAACGTTCCAATGACCATGTTTTCGGATGATACTTCAGGTAACAGATCCAAACAGTACAACAAATACGACAGTTTCTTGATGGTTCCAGCAGCTTTGCCAATTGAAGAAACACATGCAAGAGAAAGTCATTACTTTATCTGTACGTCGAATAAGGTTTTGTCAGCTGTGGAAATGCTTCCTCCTTTGGTTGATGATTTTTGCGCTCTTGAGGAACGTATTGAGATGTACTCAGCTCAGCATGGTAAATATGTCCTTGTGGTCGCTCCTTTGTTGTTCATTTCTGGTGATAACCCACGCCATTCACAGCTTGCTATGCATAAAGGTACAAGTTCATCTTGTTATTGCCGAAAATGCCTAATGCCAACACCTGCCAATCCAAACCGTAGAAGAAAGGATAACAAGGTCCCATTGCATCCAGTTGTACATGAAGGTCATCCACCAAGAACGTTGGTGTATCTTCGACAATTTAATGCTGCCGAGGATGGAAGTGAGGAACGCCTTCTTGGAGACAAACTCAGTTTTACCAAGAATGGTAGCGAGGAATTACTTCGTCTGGAATCCTTCGATCCCACGTTGGATACACCAGCCGAAATGCTTCATTGCATACCACTTGGTGTGATGCGTTATTTGGTTACTTTGATGGTGAAATCAAATCTTTTGAATGCTTCAGAAAAAGGCCGTATCCAAGCATTTTTGACAAACTATCGAATTTCTAAGGCATTTTCTCGTTCTTTTCGAAATGAACTTAAGCATTGTGGTTCGTTTGTGGGCAGAGATTTCAAACAGTTGATGCAGGTCCTTCCGATGGGTCTCCGGATCTTATTCGGCCATAACAACAATAGACTGGAGCCATTGGTGTCAAGTTTTGTTTGCTTAGGTCGTTTAGCTTCGTAGTTGTATGTTCGTCAAGTATTTTGTAAGAACGACTTTTACATCGAGCTTGTTCAAAGATTTTGTGCTGATCTCGTGTCTTCTATTTTGGTTCTTGACAACCTGGTAATCTCCCTCAATATAGCAAATCTACCCAACATTTCTCTGAAGCCAAAGATCCATCTATTGACTCATCTTCATGAAGATATCAACAGATTTGGCTGCGCTTTGCATTACGAGACGGAAAAAGGCGAACAGTTTAATAATTCATTCGTGAACATTTATTCCAAACAAATCGTCAAAACACCTCTCGTGATGTTGCTGTAAGATTTGGCAAGCAGTTTATGTTTCGCTTCATCTTTAACGACGGCTCATTTGTAGTATGTCATAAGAGATCAGGGGTGTTCTCAAGCAAATTATTTTAAAATTTAAAATCTTGATTTTAATTAAAACATTTGACCCCACCACTATGGAGGGGTCAAATTTTTAATTAATGTTTTCTGACATTAAAATATCATTTTAACTCGAAAAAGTACTAAAATCACATCAATCATTTTGTGTGGGAATTCTTTTCTTTCATAACAAATACTAAAAATGTCTTACAACGATAAATTATATTACTACTACCAACTTATTTCCAACCATCGCAACTTAGTTCTCGCTGAATATCAACAGCTCATTGAAAGTCAAATGGCATTCAACGACCAGATGTTTCTTTATTACAAGACCACGTTTTTAGATTCGCCCTCTCTCTTTGAGTTGACGTCTTTTCTTATTCAAGCTCGTTTAACATACCCAACTGAGCCCGTCAACAATCGCTTCTCATTTGCCAACTACCATTACTTCCGCATCCCTCACCCTTTTTTGACTGATGACGACAATCCACGAACCAGCTATCGCGCCATGTACCGTATGAATCGCACTACGTTCGAAAGGGTTGTAAACGAACTATGCAGAGACCCCGCTTTTCAGTCTAGAGCTGTAAATTTTATCCCTCCATACGTCCAGATTTCATGTGCAATTTGGCGCTTAGCTAAATGTCACGTTGGCTATCGCTGCGCCCAATTGACTATAGGGGTCTCTCACGGTAGTTACAGAAACTTTACACAACGTTTTGTAAAACCGTTGTTAATACATACAAGGATCTCATCGAATGGCCCAAAAACGAGCAGCGTGTCGCTGAAATCAAAAATGGTTTCATGTATGGTGAAGGTCGCACTGTTCGGGGTCTACCAGCTGTTGGAGCTTTGGACGGCAAGAACTTTGTAATTGAATCTAGAACGGAACATGCAGAGGATTGGAGGGATCGCAAGGGAAACTTTGCCATGAAACTTACAGCAGTATGTGATGACAAGAGTAAGTTTACTTATATTTCGGTTGGTGATTCAGGTAATAAATTATTTGTCCGATTTTATGCAATGATGTTGATGGTTTTTACATAGGTCGTTCACACGATGCTGCTGCGTTCAACCTCAGTGAGATAGCAACAGTCGCCTTGGAAAACCCCCGAGAATACTTTTCTTTAGATGGGTATATCCTTGCAGGTAAAATATATCAACGTGAATAGAATCTTCGAAAAGAACTAAATATGTTTTAGACTCGGCATACCCACTATCGCACTATATAATTGTGCCTTATCCTGCTTCAGAAGTCCTTGGAAGATCTGGTGGTGCTTCGGCTAAAAAAAAGTTCAACAAGATCCATTCATCAACTCGAATGGCTATTGAAAGAGCTTTTGGTATACTTGTTTCTCGCTGGAGATTCCTCAGCAAACATATATACATCAAGGACACCGGCGATATTGTGGGTATTATTACAGCTTGTTGTATTTTACACAATCTGTGTATTGAGATGAATGACCCTGTTTTGGAAGAAGATAACGATGAGACGAGCAATGTGGATGTTGCTAGACCTGATAGTTCTATTCAGTCAGTCAACAGCACCGCCTATCAGAATGGTCGAATTAGAAGGGACAACATCAACCCCTATTTGCCTTCTCAACAATAAACTATTAGTGTTTGTAACAAAGCTATATACTTTTATTGATCAGAATTATTATTATTTTGACCCTGTTGGTTTCTATTGGCCATATCCTGAAGGATCGCATCAACAAGTGTTGCTGTTTCCCTGTTACTTTCAGCAAACAGTTCTGCCAATCGATCACTACGTGCAAGTAACGCAGCATTGGTCTCCCGACTATACTGAAGAAAGGACTGAAAGTGGTTGTCCCTTTCCAAAGCTTGTGTCTGCTGCACCCGGTCCAAGACACGCAACATGCTGTTCTCGATGCGTTGTTCAGACGCCGATGGTAAAGGCAACATCGAAGCTACTCTTACCTGGGTAGGTTGAAATTGCTCCGATGTGCGTGCTGATGATGCTGGTGGTGCTTATGCTGTTGTCGTTGTTGTTGTTGTTGCAGGTGGGGATGCGGCAGCTGTTGACACACGGTGTGTTTCTAATCTACGTCTTGCAGTGGGAGGTTGGTCTTGTTCACCAACAGCAAAGAAATCCTCGGAAAGTACATCATCGGCTGTTGCCGGCTGGGTATCCACAGGAGGCAACGCATCGTCTGCAGTGTCCGTATTGGCAGTATTCTGGCCAGGACCACCAACAACCTCAGGCTCCAAATTGACACCATCTTCAGGAACATCTTCAGGAACATCTTCAGGAACATCTTCAGGAACATCTTCAGGAACATCTTCAGGAACATCTTCAGGAACATCTTCAGGAACATCTTCAGGAACATCTTCAGGAACATTTTCAGGAACATCTTCAGGAACATCTTCAATTCTTGTTCTGAACTGTCCTGAAATAGAGGAATAAGTGACAGGTGGAAAAAATGAAGGTAAGTCTTTTAAAATATCATATAATTTGTCATATATGATAGAAGGGGCGGGTATTGCTTGTCCAGTAGAATTACGGATAGCGTAATTTCTTTTGAATTCCTGCAAAAGATTTGACCATTTGCTTTTCAATTGTTGATCGGTCCGAGGAGCACGTACAGCATTTTCTGCGTGAAACTCACTCGCAAGATGGTCAAAAGTGTCATTTTTTTCATTCAAACTTCTAGCCGAATTCATAGCTTCGAAGTACTTTTCATACTTTTCAATGAGCAACAAGGTCTCCGCTTGTCCCCATCCAGAACCTCTGAAGCGTTGCGAGCCTTCTTGATCATTTTCATTTTGGCCACCACTTTGATTGCCACGACCAAGACCATTTCTGCCACCACGATCGCGTCCATTTCCACGTCCACGTCCACGTCCACGTTCAACGATTCCATGCTGGCTGCTTTCAGGCTGACCATCAATAGGGTTAGAAGCGTTATTTTGGTTGTTCATTTTTAAGATAAGTAGGCAAAGGTGAAGTATATTTATTTTGATAAGAATACAAGAAAGAAATAAAATAACATTGGCCTCTGTGCCATGTATATATGACAGTTTAGTATTTTCCCAAATTGGCATTGTGTTTTTCGTGACTTTTGATTTTAATTAAAGGATTTATTTTAGAATTTAAAATAATTTGCTTGAGAACACCCCATATCGACCAAATACAAAGAGATCTAGTTGAGAAATTCGAGAGTGATAATAGCGTAAGTAAATTATAAGGCAGTTTATAAATAATTTGAGACTGTTTATAAGATGTCTTTATTATGAAATAAAATGAACAAGTATTTATATAAAAAAGACTATCTGCTGTGGCACTATCTTTAGTGTATCTTTGAAGTTGTTATCATTTTCCCAGTGTGTATCCTGTTACCTTTAACTGCTTATTTTGTAAATATGTAACACTTGGGAGTACTGTCACCTTAGATACATTGTACTTCCATCTCTTTAGTAAGCCTTAGTCATTGTGTTCTTGTAACCTTGTGATATGATAGTACTAACTATCTAAAATGGTTAATTGATTCCTTAATTATTCTTAATGTATTGATGTTATAGATATGGATTTGATGTAGCGACATTATAGCAGATCACCACATAGCGAATCAAGAACAAAATGGGAAATTTAACAAAGTGAAATTATTAAACTGCAAAAATGAACTCAAGCTTTATTAAACAAATAAAAAGGGGTCTTTATATACATATTATTTCTGGCATTGATCACAGATGGGCTAATGACTGTTGTGGGTAAATTTATTCCAGTTAATACTCGGATGTAATGATCTCATATAGAAAAACCATAATGAGATGTCAATAACAATAACAATAACATTCATTCTTAAACTGTGTATGTCTTGTAGCACAATATTCGAGGGAAAATATAGTTCTTAGTAAAGATGGCTGTGGCACCTCAATGTGACTGATGTAACCTTCATATGTTTTCATATCAATGTTATTATTTAAATGTATGTCTTATACTTGTATGAAGGATGATATGAGATCAAGCCTGTACATAAATTAAATGATCAGTATTTAATATACAGTTGTTGTAATCGAGCCTTATATATTCTTGACCTACACAGCAGATTTTATCCATTACGATAATTTTATAAATACTTCTTTTAATGTTGTATATTAAATATCCACGAATTTACTTAACAAACTAGCAAGAGATTCATCAAGCTAAATACAAGTACAAAAGTATACATTTATTATATGATTACTATAAAAAGACATTATTAAAAATGTTGTAGTAATCAGATTATCGGAGGCCAATGACAAGCGAGGTTTGAAAGTATAAACACGAGAAATCTTTGAATAAACTTTGATGACTTTTAAATGTACGCGTCAAGTGACACTACAAACCCTTTACGTAAACGTGTACCACTCCTTCTTCTATTAAATGCTTCTTATTGGATTACTTACTCTCGAGGTATGGCACGTTAGTCACAATCTTGCCTGTCATCTAGCCCTGTCTAAGAAGGAGGTCGAATTCAATATGTATATAAAGGACCCCTAAATTTTATGTTAATAAAAGTTCAGTTAATTTTTGCAATCTGGTTAATCTTACTTGTCATTTTTCTTAAATTATCATCGATTTATCATTTTTTTTTAACCAAGCTGTTATCAACTCTACTTTTTTTCTACGTAAAATTTTTTTCCTTCTACTTCTAATTCTGACAAATGCCTCCCAAGAATATTCAAACCCATCCTCGTGCTACTTCTGCTGGTATGGATGCTCATCCCACTACCCCTGCTAATGGTGCTGCCCCATCTTCTGCTACTACTGTTCCTACGTATGCCCAGGCGGTTACCAACAGTATGAATAATATTACTCCTGTTCTCTCGGTCGAAGCTCTGGATACTAATCCTATTACCACTGTACCCGAAACCTTAATTCATAATAATATGACTACTACCACTGAGGGGGATTCCCAAGTTTATGTCCAAGAACATGATTCACTTCCTGGACTTCAATCCATGGAAGACATTGAATTGTCGTTTAACGAATCCAGTTACTCGTATGATAATCGTGAGGTTACTAACGCACTTAGTGTAAACAGTAACAGATCTCATCCTATCGTACAGTCAACTCCTGCTACTGGAGTAAATAAGCTGCTGGATATGAGTGTTGAGGATAGCATAATATCACACCTATAGTAGAACTATCGGAGATGATCCAATAAGGACATAATCCCATATAATCACACTGGTGGGAATTAGTTGTTCCACAATTTACCTCTATCAATAAAACAATGCCGTGTAACGTGTATCGAGCGAAGAGTCTCATAGGACCTGAGCCATACATATATGTAGATGGGTGCTATTGTTTATATAATTGTTTATTTACTTCTTGATATTTATTTATTTCTTGGCCTCGGTAAACTAAGTTTGGTAAACCATAAACCTGTTTACGTGGCTTTGGTCTTTCCTTCTACCTTCTGCCTTCTTTTCCCATATTTAGTAGAACCGTCAATTAAGTGATAGCTGTCAAGGTTTTGCTTGTTATGGAATCACCGGTGCTGGAAACTGTCAATATCCTCCTCATGAATGCCTTTCAAACTGTATATAAATACCCCTTGATAGTTTTGTAGAATTATCTCTATCTTCTTTTTAAAATAAAAATTAGAGACGACTTAGTCGTAACAGTACTTGCCCTTTCCCTTTCTCTATTTTCTCACTTTTCTACAACAATGAGATCTGCACTTACTTTAGCCCAAGATGAGATGCATTCGTTGACGATGTATATCGCATCTGCCCCTGAGAGCGATATCTTGTTGAGAAATAAGCGCACTCGTTTGGCGCGTCGCTTGGAAGATATAGAACTATTTAAGCAAAGCCTTACCATGATGGAAGCTACTGCTGGTGATACTATCTTAGCGTCTAAAATTTCGTCTGTAGTCCCAAGAAACTTACCTAAGTTTTGCTGGGAAGGACACAACCACGTCGAGGGAGCTCCAGTTTTCATTGATATTAAAACATGCCTCCGTAATTTCACTGATGTCTTGAGAAGTTATAACATTGACTTTGATGCTAATTACTTACGTATTATGCCTCCACAATTGAGTGATCCCGCTCGTGGTTGGTTTGAAGATTACTTGACCACTTTTAGAAAAGTTAAGCAAGCTGATCCTACTTGGCATGAGTTTGTTGTTGCCTTTCAAGAGCGTTATGGCCTTAATGCTCAAGAGGAAAGAAACAACAGTGCGCGTGAATTAAATAATATTACGATGTTACGTGGGGAGACTTTGGATGATTTTATTGATCGGTTCAATAATTTGCGTCGTCGTGCAGTTGGTCAGATTTTACCTGATTCAGTTTTGGCTGAAAAGTTCTTAGCAGCTTTGCCTGACAATTTGGCCGAACAAGTTACGATCGCTTCGGTATCTCCTTCTGAGTATAAACAATCAGATGTAGACATTCTTTCCAGTTTGGCTCGTGCATTGTTAAATCGCTTGTCCAAGGGTAAGGGTAGAGCAAGTGCATCGGAGTGTGCTCCTAGAGCTCCTAAACGTACGTCATCGGACAGCGATCAGAGCAACATCTAACATAAGTCATCCAGGCTATCCAAGCATGCTACTTCTCGTGCTCATACTATGCCTTCATCATCCACTTCTTCTTCTTCTTCGTCTCGTGCACATTTTTCCTCATCCAACGGTGAATCTTCGTCAGGCCCACATGTATCACCTACAGAACGTAAGGTCAAGATCCCATCCAGCAAGTATTGTAGTTTCCATCGAGTAACGACACACAATACTGAAGATTGTAATGCTGCTGTTGCCGGTGAGCCTGCACCTCGAAGCCGTAATTAATGTTGCAAGTGAAAAGCTGAGAACTGGACGCGCGAAAATGTTTGCAACACTTCTCGTGGTGGACCTAACGTCCAAGAGAATATGTACTTGGGTGCTCTCAGCTTGTGAGGTACAGCTGCTACTCGTACAGCTAATGATCATATACCCGTTACTTCCATGCCAGCTCCTCGTACACCTGCTGCTCGTTTTTCTGTTTCTCGCCGTCCGGCCCCTCATCGCTCCACTTATACCAGATCTACCATAGGTAATTAAGAGGATACTGCCGTTTGGCACAATATTGCTGCGAATGCCAATGATCCCACCGACCAAGATGATACTTCCGTATCAGATGTCATTACGGAGATGATAGATGCTGAAATGACGGATGCCGATATGGTAGCCCGTCAGGCACAACAATGTAAGTTTCATCCAGAATTAGTCAGTTTCCTGACAATAAATCTAACATGATCATCATTCCCATAATTATAGAATATGTCAAAACCTATGCTATGATAGACACTGTGAGAAATTCGAGAGATAAAGCAACGAATTAAGAATAAAATAAAGAAATTTGACGAAGTAAAATTATCAAACTGCAAAAATAAACTAATGTCTTTATTATACAATAAATTGGGTTCTTTATATACATATTCAGGGCTGGCTGAATATCAATCATTTAAGTGAAACCTGTCAAATATACAATAGGCGTATTGTCAATTAAAGATCGAGCATCTCATGGTACCTTCGAGAATCTTGTTATTGACGAGCGATCATATCATTGGATTGTATTATCTGGAATAAATGTATGACTATTGTTTTCTATATATTGATGAGTAATCAATGCGTAGTAAAATAGAGTGTAATAGCATGTATTTGATTTTCAGAGTAATGCAATAATGATTTATAGAAAGGTTATCAAAGAAGAAAGAAAGAATTGATGATAGGGTTATATCTGTATATAAGCTCGATCACAACAAAGACAAATAGAAACTTTTAAAAAATAAAAAATAAATATTGAAACAAAAAACTACATATTGCCCTGTCTTTGCCAGTGATGCTCGATCAAGTCTTTTTTTAACTGATTATGTGTATTACTATCTTTTAAACCAACCAAACGGCTCACCAAAGCAGCAAAGGTTTCGAGGTCATTCATGTCAGGGTAAGCTTGCCCATGAAAAGAATGCATGTGGTAGTCTATTCCAAGTGTCGTATTTCCTCCAATATTATCGTATAGAATGACCTTCAACGTGGTTAAATTATGAAATTCGAGTGGTACTCTCATATTACCAGTATAATCTTGTTACAGATTATATATTGGGAATTATATTATTATTGGTTGATTTTGACTCTCATTAATCTGTTACTGAAGTATCAGCTAATGAGAATTTTTCACTTAATAGTTCGGGCCAATCAATATAAGAAAATATTGATTGACTTAAGACCATGTAATTCTAATTGCCATGTTTCACAAGATAGAAACAAGCGACTGCTTACTCCTGTGGAAATGGTCACTTATCCGGACCGGATCTTCATCCTCCCCCAATAATCCACAAGAATATTTATGATTCGAAGAGTGGTCTTACCGCTGCTACGTATATATAGATAGTGTAATAAGAAGTCGTACCATGTCCTACTGAGACGATATATATAATCGTGTTAATTTTAAACTTAATAAAACAGTGCCTTTTTTAACCGATAATTCTACGTTTTATACTCTACTTTCCTATCGTGCTTGGAGAGTTAGATTATTGTCAAGAAAGATAACGGAGATAGTAATTTATTAAAACAACAGGTAATTCAGATCCCTCTACAACACTCCTTACCAGATTCAATCTCCCAGATGTTTGATATAAAAAGCGTCCTCCCTTTTGCGATGACTTTCTCTCCATAACTATAATAAAGGATTAACAGAGACTCATTTCTTTAAATCCCTTTTTATTCTGTTTTTTATCCATAACTATATCTCAAACATCACAAGTACAACCTTTCTGCATTTCAGGATTACAAAATCGGTTCTCACCATTTTCCTCTTACATCCTTTACAATCAAAAAATGCTGCTCCAATTTGGGGGGGGGAGGTAATGATATATACACACTATATATCCAGCCTATAATCTACTTGACATTCAATGTCAACCCAGCACTGAAATGCAAACCATTAACTGATCAAGATATTAATGTCTACTTCCAATCCAGGCTCCCATCTGATCTTCCCGGATAACAATCTATTTCAATCCTTCCTTATAAAAAGGATCCCCTTTTCCATTTAATAAAAAGATATCTAGTTTTAGTCTCAAATAATTTAACCATTTATTTCTTGGAATATTTCACGAGTTTTTTAAATGGAGCATCTTTTTTCCAAAAGCCATAGACGCAAATGAAAAGTTAGAACAAAGAAGGGAAACACCGCACACTTAAAGCAGTTGCAAAAAGATCGTTTAACAAGAAAAATACTGTACTAAAATCGCACTATTTAACATATAAAATCGTATATAAAATTATTCCATCGATCCTTGATCGACAGGTACACAATACCATAACACTCATAAAAAATAATAGCATATAAAAAATATCCAGAGTTATACATTTACAACTCAGGGTTACTAGATACTCCAAAAGAAGATCCCATTTCGAATAATAGATTGGCTACACTAATAAGGCTCATCAGTCATTAGTAAATACAGCCAATAATACCAAGTAAACACAAATTAGCCCATAATTTTACCCAATGTCATCACCGAAATAACAAGCTCAAAAGAATTATAGGGGCACTAGTGTGCTGTAATACAGATTGTCCTGCAAGATTTCAACGTCATACTGACGTAAGCCGCGATGCTAACGGGGCAAAGAACATTGGCTTTAACGGATTTTCTAAAAAAGAGCAGTTAAATTGATAATAAGAATGCCAATTGTAAATATT
Source organism: Mucor saturninus (assembly GCA_016758985.1). Taxonomy (NCBI): domain Eukaryota; kingdom Fungi; phylum Mucoromycota; class Mucoromycetes; order Mucorales; family Mucoraceae; genus Mucor; species Mucor saturninus. Next base: position 369,992 of record JAEPRD010000017.1, on the reverse strand, counting down.
TTGAACAGGTTCTACATTGCAAATGCATTTAAAAAGCTTGGTCTTCCTGAAAGGAAAGGGAACATACCTACTTGATCTTTCTCAATACCCGTTTCTGGCCAATCCAGGTATAGCGAAAGCGCCAAAATATCTGTTAATCCCCCCAATTTTTATTTGAAAAGTCCGTACTTTTTTATAAAATCCTCAATTTGGTAGTAGGACCACTCCAACTTCAATAAAGGATTAACATAGGCTCATTTCTTTTACTGTTTTTATATTTCTGATTTAATATACTCTATCACTAAACAGCAAAAACAACATGGTAGCACTGTCTTTGGTCACGAAGTGCGTAGTTCCTACAGTGGCAGTCATTTATCACTACCACAGTTATATTAACATTTTTCATAATATCTAATAATTAATCGTATGAAACCATTTAAGATGTAATTGCTTATATTTTTATTCATATTTTATCTCAGCATTTTTTTTTTTTTCTTTTTCTTTTTTCTTTTTCTTTTTTCCTTCGTGCTTTTCTACAAACTTTTTAATGAGACAAATTACTGACGGTGCAAAGAAATCGTTTTCGGCTGTGTAAGTGTGCGACTTATTTAACACCGGTAATGCTTGATTAATTGTAATTTTATAGCTTAACGGAAGGTTTTCTTACTTCACAATTAGTTCATAAACAAAAAACAGAACTTCTTCACCTACGACAATCAAAGAAAGTGATTCGTAAACGAATTTACGAGAGTCAGCCGGAGGTGGCGAAATTAAGTAATGCGATTTCTTAGATTTGTATCTTTTTGTTCAATCAACTTGACTAACACTCCTTAATTCTCGTCTTGCAGAATCAGAAATAAGGGTCGCAGAAGTTAAAAGCGCAAACACAAAACAGCAGTAAGTCTATTTGTCTTCTAATTTAAGTGTCACTTATACAGTACGATAGGCTACAAATATTAAATGATGATCTGGTCAAACAATTGTCTGATGATTTAAAGGACGCTGCAGATATAAAAAGGGTGTTGGAACTAAAGTTCTTGACCCCGGAATCATTGGATCCACATCAAATAGTGGATATTAAACCTTATACAGATCAATTGGAAAAGACAGAAAAAGAATGTAAAGTTGTGTCAGACAGCAAATTAGATGTTGTACCTCATGCCAAAGAACTATTCGACAAACTACACCAAATGGACGAACTCATCCTGTCAGATTTAAGGAAATCAGAGATTGAATTTGCCGCATCGTTAAAGCATATGGAAGACCAAGCGAATAAATTTGAAATAGAATTGAAGCACTGGTCTAGCAAGGAAAATATCGAGTACCTGACAGAGGAGAGTTTACGAAGATTGTTAGGCCAAAGTAGTCTGGCGGAGGAGGAAGACTACTTGAAAACACATGGCCTGGAAACCATTGTCAAGAAATCATTAGACGACTATATCGGAAAAGAATTTGTTGCTGAATTGGTGCGTCCACCCAACCAAACATTATACCCCACCAAACTCGAATCTCTCCAGGTTAGACACTCCACTACTCGTTCGGCAAAGGTTACAAAACCACAACCAAACAAAATGAAGGAAACATTAAAGAAGATTTCAAATGAGTCAGAAGAAGCATTATCCTCTTTACAAGCAAAATTAAACTCCGACTCGCTCATCAAAACATATAATCAACTTGGGCATGTCAACAATGTCTTATCGTAAGTAAAAATTCATTTTCGTATGATCTGGGAATTTTTTTTTTAATAAGACACACAATTGTAGAAAGCACGCAAAAATCCTGGAATTTTTGATTGCACCGGATGGCCGCGAAAACACAGAGACTTACATGGGGGAGTTGAAGGGAGGCAAGGAGATACCAGCCAAAATTTCATTGTATGAGCAAAACGTACACCTCACAAACGTCCTCAGAACAACGATTGAACAATATACAAAGAACAGTTTCTCGGGTTTAGCAAAGCGAGTGGACATGCTGGAAAAGAAATGCTCTGAATAATGATGTCTAAATCCTTGAATACAGTTTTATTCATAATAAATTAAGAAACCTTGCTATTTGCTTTTCATTTCTGAAGTATTTACCACACAACTTTTCGTAAATTTTTGAAAAAGATGAGTCGTTAAATGTAATACTGGCTGAATTCATATACATCTTAAAAGTTCATTAAGCACTTTCGAAAAAAGAAAGAAAAAGGTTCGATCAAAAGAGTTGAATATGCAGCAATTAGTTCTGGAACTTGACCACGTTGACATTTGACAGTAAGGCACATAATCAAAAGAATGAGGGGGTCTGTAAAAACGGATTCTGTTCTTATCAAGGGATAATGAAGCAGGTCGTGCTCCTAATAGGGTCCTTGTGTATGATTCTCTTTTAAAAGGGGCCATCAAATACTAAAATGGAAAGAACACTCTCACAGCTGTAATTGCAAACCTTATATGTATATTTTTTTTTTTTTTATTGTTTGTTGTTGCTTTTTTCTCCTTTGTATATACAACAGTTACTATGCCTCATTTATATGATGAAGACCCTAGATCTACTATTTTAATCATTCCCGACCTGATTGTAAAACCTCAACGAAGCACAGGTGTTTATTTAGCTGGTATATTAGTAAGTTGTACGCTTTTAACAGAGTGCTTGACCATTACTAAAAAAAAAAAAAAAAAAAAACGGTATTCAAGTTTTCTTTAGGCTGGTGGATATTTCTTGACGCTTACATTATTTCAATAAAGAGCCCCGAGCCCTTGACTTTAGTAGATTGGATGCCTGGTATTGCCAGTTCATTAGGCCTGCTCATGTCAGTGTTTTAAAAAGTTTAAGGAATACGAGCAAAATATGAACTAAAAATGAACAGTATTAATTTCATTGGTAGAGCATACTTTCAGGGCGAGGAACACGTTGAGAGCGTGTGGAAAATGAGAACAAGTCTATTGACGGGTTTCACATTAATTACGGGAGGGTTTGCGGGAAGCCTTGTAGGTATTTTTTTATTGTTATTGTTATTATGAGAAGTGTATATCTTACTGGGTGAATAACTCCTTCTCTCAGTGTGTTCCAGTCTTCAACAAGATTTATTATAGTGGTATAATTCAAAATTGTTTGATCCTTGCAAGGTAAAATAAACCTTTTCTTCATTATTGCAAAAAAAACACGTTTTGGTGTGCATATGCGTGTGTGTGTGATATTATTTCTGACTTGTTTTAAACAGTGTCATTATATTTTGGATTATGCAAAATACCTTGTGACAAAACGTGTTAATCACAGGAGTTTTCTTTTTTTTTTTATTTTTTTATTTTTTTTTTTTTTTACTTCCTCCTTTAAGCATAGAAAACTCATATAGTATTTGACGGATGCATTTGGAAAAAAGCATTGCATTAATAAAATTTTTTTTTTCTTCGTGGAGGAGGGGAGCATTATATCATACAGACTTGTGTTTAAAGAAATTCATGGAGTGAAAATAAGGGGGGAAATATCGCATTGTCAACTAATAAATTTTCCATTGTTTGAAAGAAATAAAAACAGGTCAAAGTTGAGCACAGACCAAAAATTACTGCTAAGGAGTTATTCGCCATTTCCATGTCAACCTTTTTTTTTTTTCGTGGCATAATCCACGAAAAGCACCATTTGTAAGCAAACAAATAAATTTTCCCTATCGGAAGCGATAAACCTTTCCAATGAATTTAATTAAGAGCATCTTTTTTTTTGTATCGCGAGAGATTAAAAGTCGTTTCAGTAAGTATAAGAAATGTTTATGTTATATCCATATCCAAATTAATTAATAACAATACTAACGTGTACCTCGTCAGTAGTGTTTACATAAAATTAGTACAATGAACCCGTTGTTTGCACAAATCTCTTCAAGCATATGAATGAGACGACGGACAAATAAAACAAGGGAGTTGTAAAACAAAAAAGAAGGGGTGCACGTTTAATCAAGAGGTAATTATGCACCTAATATCAGTCACAAGCATTGCTTATATTATATCAGTATATTTTGACCTCCTTTTATCCATCTCTCTCTCTCTCTCTTTTTTTTTTTTTTTTTTTTTTTTTTTTTTAAACACACGTATTTCAAAATAAATGGCCGTACAACTTGAAGATAACCGGCATAATAGTGGAATGGCACCAACGTTTGGAGGCATTGTGAACAGAGCAATGACGGTAGCTTCAGCCAAGAGGAGACCTACCTCTGGTTTAGTGTCCAGACATTATTCGGTTTCTGTTTTCTACTCTTTAGCCACAGAACAAGATAATGAAATTGAAGATGAACTTGCTCAAGGTAACCTGAATAATCGTTGTGCAATAAAAAAAAATGCACGGCTAAAATTAGTCTGCAGTTCAAAGAATACTACGTGACCTGAAAACAAATATCTCGTTGCAATCCAAGAATAACTTCCTATTAGAAAGAGATGTGAGATCCTTAGATTCTAGGATAGCTTTGCTTATTCAAAACAGAATGGCGTTGGATGATGTAACGTAAAATAAACAATATACACATGGTCGCGGAACCAATTCAAAATGAATGTCTAACTATCCTACTATCCCATAGCAAAATGATTTGAGTCATATTGAAGAAACAGATGGATCCCATGTGGATCTCTATTCATCTGATGATAGAAAAATTCACCAATATGGCAACTTGCTGTACTTACTTCAAAGTGAACCACGTTATATTGCGTCACTTTGCCGATTAGTCAATCTGTCAGAAATTGATACTCTGTTACAAACCGTGATGTTTACGTTATACGGAAATCAATACGAAAGTCGAGAAGAAAATCTATTATTAACCATGTTTCAGGTAATATGAATAAAAAATAAAAATAAAAATGTTATCCTAACCAGAAAAAAAGAATGTTTTGGCTGCTCAATTTGAGGCAGCCATTGAATTTGGTTCATTATTAAGAGCCAACACTCCAGTTTCTAGAATGCTAACCACATACACAAGAAGAGGCCCTGGTCAATCATATTTAAAATCCGTGTTATCCGAAAAGATCAATGGACTGATTGAACAAAAGGACACCAATCTCCAAATTAATCCCTTGAAAGTGTATGATGAAATAGTTGCTAAAATGGAACTCGAACGCACTTTACCTCCTAATTTTAATAAAAGCGTAACTCCGGAAGTTGCCGCTGCAAATGAACAAGTACAGGCTATCATCGGACCTAGACTCAAATCCCTCATGGAGGTTGCAAACTCGTTTTTGTCTACCATTATCGATTCGTTACACCAGGTACCTTACGGTATTCGCTGGATATGTAAGCAGATCAGGTCTCTCACCAAAAGAAAGTATCCTGAAGCTTCCGACTCAGCCATTTCTTCATTAATTGGAGGCTTCTTCTTTTTAAGGTTTATCAATCCAGCCATTGTCACTCCACAGGCATACATGTTGGTCGAAGGTCATCCAGGCTTAAACCCTAGAACCACTCTAACTTTGGTAATACCACCTCGCCGTTGTAAAAATGACATGCATTACTAACAAATTTCCTTAAATCATACAATAGGTTGCCAAAATGCTTCAAAACTTGGCCAACAAACCCACATATACCAAAGAATCTTTTATGATTCCTACCAACCCGTTTGTAAAAGACAATAAGAAGCGAATTCATCAATTTTTAAATGATTTATGCGAAGTTAGTGACTTTTACGAATCACTTGAAATGGACCAATACATGGCTTTGTCTCGCAAAGACATCTATATTAATATTACACCCAATGAGCTCTATAGCACCCAAACACTCTTATGCCAGCATTTGGATAAATTAGCGCCTGAACCAAAACATCATTTGCGAATTTTACTAAACGATTTGGGGCTTCATAATATACCTGCACAGTTACCACGTCATTTAAACAAGCCTATACAATTACCCTTGTTTGGAAGATGGGACACTTCCTCCCCCGCCATGACTGAAACAGCCAACAATAGCATCACACAAAATGATATCATGTACATGGAGACCAAATCCATCTTTGTCCAGATTATCCGATCTTTACCAATGACAATCAAGACATGGAATATTTCAAGTATTTTAGAGGCCGCTGAGTCAGCCAAAGATCCTCAATTGGTCAATAAAGGTCGAAAAGCGCAAATTTTGTTACAAGAATTAGAGGAAGCAGAAATTATCAGTCGATCAAACCAGTATGAATTACTTGTACAAGAGATAAAGCAAGAATTGATCCACTTGGGTGATTTAAAGAACAGGGTTGTTCTGGAGATTGAGTCACTTGAAAAGGTCTTCAAAACCATTGGTGATCATAACCAATACTTGCAAAGTCAGTTGGAGAGCTATAAGGCATATCTCCAAAACGTCCGCATGCAAAGTGGGCGACAAAATAAGATGGGTATTATGAAGACCACGGAGTTCTATACGTCTACAATTGTTTCGACTCCGTCTTTTAGTTCAAACGATATGAGTAGTTGTAATATTCTGCCTGTGATGAATACAGCAGCGACACGAAAAAAGTCTAACAATGGATTGAATGGGCCTATTAAATTTTCACATCTTCAGCTTGAGAAAGATGGCATCATTATTGAATCTGAAGTTCCTGAATATAGGAGAGCTAATATTTTTTTAATGATCCAATGCCCAATGGCCGGTACATTTATCATTTCACTGCATTTCAAAGGAAGGGATAAACCCCTATTAGAAATTGATTTAAAGCTGGATGATCTTTTAGAAAAGGTAAATAAAATAGATAATGAACTATAATTGTTTACTAACCTAAAAAAAACAGCAAAAGGATCATATTCAGTCACTTGATCTTGAGTATATCAAACTGAATGTAAGCAAAACTGTACAGCTTTTAAACAGGTCCTTCAAATCTAAAGCTAGCAGGTAACAAACTTCCCTCTCTTAAAAAGCAAAATATCGTGCAAGCCTGAATTTTTTTTTTTATTTTCTCAACAGATTTATTTTGGTCGGTTAGGTTTTTTTATTAAATAATCCTAATATAGTATACACATTCGTTTTTTTTTTAAAAGCCTGATTTTATGTGTGTGATTATAATATGTATTGCGTGTGTTTATTACAAAAAAAAAATATTAAAGTAAATGTGAGCAGGCCAAAAAAGAAGGGTTGTTTAAATTTGTCCTAATGCGTCTACAAGACTATTCACTTGATCAACATCAGGAATATAGTAATGAGCTTCTGTTTGTTTCTTTCCGACAGTACTTGTAATGGCTTGAGGAATTTCGTTCAAGAGAGAGAATACGACCTCGTCAGTCTTTCCATCACCCACACACAAGATAAAGTCAATAGAAGACATATCCAAATCCTTAAGAATGTTGCGCACGGCTGTAGATTTATCAATAGAAGAAGGACGAAGTTCTAAAGTTTTGTTACCAAGCACAATTGAAAGTGCCATATGACTCAATAGCTTTTCCAGGTTCACTTGTAATTCGGTTGCTTGCCAAGATCCGAATTCTGGATCTGCGTTACGATAATGCCAGGTCAAGTTGATTTCTTTTTCTTCAATAAAGGAGCCGGGTGTACGTTCGGTATAATGTTGGAAAAGAGGTCGAATTGTTTCCTTCCAGCTAGGATCTACTTGTTCCACAAGGCAGTACCACTTATTATCTTCTTCCTTGATCAATTTACCTTCGTTTGATGCTGCTACGGGGTTGATCTTGTCACGGATACTGGCAGGATGTTTGTAGAAACAGCCATGTTCGGCCGAAAGTCCGACACCGGTAGATTCAAACCAGCTATCCAAATGATGACGAGAACGGCCAGAGAGAATATAGACGTATGTATCGGGTTGTTCAGCCAATGTCTTGAGGTGACCCAAGACAGTTTGAGAAGGTTTCGCGAATTCGGGTAACTTGTGTGTAGTTGTTAAAGTACCATCATAGTCGAGTAAGATTAACTTCTTTTTGGTGGACTCCTTTGCTTTGGTAATGACTGTATTGGCATTTAATTGTGGAATGGACATACGCTGACCGAATTCTTCGCTGACACGTCTTAATTCATTGACAAAACTTACACCCCAATACGCAGCTGTATACTTTGTGACGTAGCGATACAATTTTTGATGGTTAACCTTACGAATATCCTCGGGCATGGTGACAGCTTCGTGGATAGCGTTTGCTAATTCTTCAGTGTTCCAAGGGTTAACAATGATGGATCCATTCAAGGATTGAGCAGCACCAGCAAATTCGGAAAGGATAAGAACACCATGTTTTTCCTGTTGAGCCGAGATATATTCATAAGACACCAAGTTCATACCATCACGTGTAGAAGAGACAAGACAGACATCAGCGGCAGCGTAAAGAGCCACGAGTTCATCAAAGGGGATAGAACGATGCATGAAATGGATAGGAACGAACTCTACGGTACCGTATTGACCATTAATACGACCAACCAATTCATTGATAGTACTTCTTAATTGTTGATATTCCTCCACATCCTCACGCGAAGGTACAGCGAGTTGCACAAGTACGACCTTACCTACCCACTCAGGATGTTGACTCAAGAAGACTTCCATAGCATGCATCTTTTGAGGAACACCTTTGATATAATCAAGTCTATCGACACCTACAATCACCTTACAATCACCGAACCGACTCTTTAATTGGGCGATACGATTTTGAATTTTAGTTTCTTTGAGAGCGTCGGTAAACTTTTCGGGATCTATACCGATAGGGAAAGTACCGACGTGGATATATCGACCTTCGAATTCGACACCATTCGGCATAGTGGATAGACCCAGAATACGAGTACAAGAAGATAAAAAGTGACGAGCATAATCGTAAGTGTGGAAACCCAACAAATCGCTTTCCAAAACGCCCAACAAAATTTCTTTACGAACAGGTAAAATTCTGAAAAGATTTAAAGCAAAATTTTAGAATGCCGTTTTAAAAAAATTAAAAAATTATGTCATGTCTATGTTACCTGTAAATTTCACTACTAGGGAATGGAGTGTGTAAGAACCAACCGATCTTGATGTTCTTCTTGGTGATTTTTCTAAGCATAGCGGGTAACAACATTAAATGATAATCTTGAATCCAGACAAGATCACCATCTTGTACGATTTTTGCAATAGCTTCAGCAAACATCAAGTTGACTTTTTGATAAGCTTCCCACCATTCTTCATTAAAAGAAATCTCTCCAGGATGATAATGGAAAAGAGGCCAAAGAATACTATAAAGAAACAAGAATTTCAAAAATCGCTAAGTGATACAAAAAAATTATAAAAGCAACAAACAAAATCTTGTTACCTGTTTGAAAAACCGTTATAATGCAAATCAGCCAATTCATTTTCAACAAAGACAGGCATAGTAGATGTTTCTTTTAATAATCTATCTTCAAGATCTTTACGATCATCGTGGGGGACATCCAAACCTATTGATAGAAGATTAATCTTGATGTTTCATATCATTATTAAATGGGGCAAAACCTTACCAGGCCAACCGATCCAAGTAAAAGACATCATTTTCTTTAAACCACTTAATGCAGCTACTAAACCACCAGAGGACATTTTGAAAGCATATTCGCCAGTTTTATCATCCTTGTTGACGGTTACAGGCAATCTGTTGGATACAACTAGTAAACGAAGGTTCTTGTCGTTTTTGGAAACTGTGTTATCAGGCATTGTTATAATTGTTATATACTATGCTTGTTTTGTTAAAGTCAAGTAAAGAATAAACTGTGTATTTTTTTTTTTCCTACCAAAAATATATGAAGAGAGAAAAGATATGAATCATTTGATAACTCTGGGTAATTTATGGGAACTTTTTTTTTCTGTGTGGTGACTGTGTTTTAGGCTATAAACTGAACTCAGTAGGGGTACGCGGTTCTTTAATTATGCTCTTGCATTGACGATACGATTACGTATTTGTTCCGTTGCGATATCAAGTCAGCAGGGAAAAATCTTTTTGGACCCCATGAGTTTGATCGATAAACTTTTTAAATTAATCACATTAGCCACGTGCGGGAACTGCTTTTTTGCACCATTAAAAGAATATGAAAAAGTCAGGGCCCTGTTGTATTATGAATGGGGGTAGTCAAATAAGATATAAATACCTATCATATTCAACCTAAATAATAAAAAAAAAGAGGTCCAAACTTGATATTCTATTCAGTTTAAAATTTCATAATATTTCGGGAACCCGCACATCTTGTGACACTTGGCCTAGGACGAGTGTCTAGATTAATCAACACTCTTGATATGTTTAAATAGACGATGTGGAATATGATAATCAATAATTATCTCAGCCCTCAAGAGAGATTCCACGGGGCCAAGTTGCCAGCATATTTTATTATTAGCAGTTATGTCTCAGTTTATTATTGTTGTCTTTATCGGCTATTGCCAAGAGCCATTCATGTAGAAAGTTTGTCAAATCAGCTGTGCCGTATGAGCAGGATCCTCGGATTGAGGTATCAAATTGGTTTTGTCAATATAGTATCAGCCTAAGGGAGTAATGGTTAGATACATACATACACATCAAGGTTCAATGTTCAGGGAAAATGGTCTATGGCCAGTTGAAACTAAAACCCTTTTTTTATTTTTGGAGCCTATCACACGAAAGCATATCACCATGAACAATCACTGTCATTATTGTAACGCTATTGTCAATACTTTCTTGATACACAAAATATATTGCAGTTCTTCTTAATACCTTATCGTTTGATAATCTTGCTTTTCCCCGGATTTTCCTGTCATTACACTGATTTGCCCTTATATAGAGGGCTATCATTTGCAAGCCTGTTTTATACCAGGCTGATAGAGAGAGAGAACAATCTGTTTTAAAAAAGAATTCTGGGACCCTTTTCCTTATTGTAATGATGGGGATTAGATCAGATTTAATTGATACCATGATGACGTTGGTTGGTGCTGTGTTACACTTGCACTAAAAATGGAGATAATGCAGAATTACAAGCCACACTGAAAAAAAAAAGTCTTTGATTAAAACAATGCAGACAGACATGGCTGACGACAAAAAAAGACCACTGGAACATGTGGAAACCAAGAGCAATAAGAAGCAAAAGAGTGATACCATCCCTATTCTTCGTGGTCGTTTCAAGCAACGTTGGTTAACCAAACATTCTCACTTGTTGAAAAAGTCGGACGATGTGACAGGACTCATGGTCTCCTGTAGCGTCAATGCTGAAACGCGTGCATTAGGACAGGTATCTACTTGTTTGGAGCACTACATTAATGTGTTGTTTCCTGAACATGAATCCACTTGGACAAGGTTTGAAGGGAAATTAGACGATGACGAAGTCGATATCGATATCGAGGAGGATCCTGTTGAAATTGAGGAAAGCGCCATTAAGAAAGATGACTTGAAGGATACACAGGAAGAGAAGGAATGTCCCCAAGAAAAGAAGGAATATGAATTAGAGCGTAAAGAAAAGAAATTCCAAGCAATTGATGCTGCTTGCGGTGGACTTGTGTTTTATAGATTTAGAATTAACGTCAAACCCACCGAATTTGTTCTCAAGCTGATGGGTAATCATCTTTAAACCTATCGCTTTCACATATATAAACACAATGTCTGTCTTTAGATCATATCAAGGCATTACCTGACAAAGAACGTGAGCAAGAATTGAGCAAACTTAGACATTGCGCTGTAAGTAATGTTGTTTGTATCTTTAAATGTGTCGTATATATTAACAAGGGATATCTTGATAGAGATGGATGCCTTTAGACTATATCTGTGCAGCAACCACAGAGCGTATCAAGGCATGCTTTGAGAGAGTTAAAGCTGATTATTTTGAAAATGATCAAGAGACAACAGAAGATACCGTCGCTATTCTTTATGAGTCTCGTAATAACATAATGATTAAAAAGGCGGATGTGATCCAAACTATTGCACCACTTATACCACCAAAATACAAGTAAAAAAAAAATACTAGGAATTGCGATGGCTAGGAATTTAATTAATTTTACTTAATGATAGGGTCAACCTTACTAAACCAACCTATGTGATTTTGGTGACAGTCTTTAAAAGCGCATGTGGAATCACTGTATTAAAAGACTATTATGAAAGGAAGAAGTATAACCTTGTCTCATACTGCCAATAACTGAACTCGATATGCCTTTCTTACTGAATTAAAACAAACAATTGGGTATCCCTCCTATGCAGTAATTAATAAAATTAGTGGATCCCATTCTCTCACGTTTATTGATTGAAATACGTGTACCTTTTGTGCAGCTTTTAAGTCTTCAACTGTAATAATATCTTCCACAAGGTTAGGATGACTTTTGAGTAAAAAAGCTCGAAAGACACCTGGTAATACACCACAACTGACTCTGGGTGTCTTCCAAATAGGTTGACCGTCAACGATGAATCGAATTGCTATGTTGGTAATACTCGTCTCTGTAATTTCGCCTTGAGTGTTCCATAAAATTACGTCAAATGGGCCTGGACCATGCCATTCACAACCTGTTCTCTCTCTGGATAAATCATACATCTCACGTCGGGTTGTCTTATGAAGTACGTAAGGGTCTTGGGTGGACGATGCAAACGGCTGCGTGTCTAAAACTACATACAAGGAAGGCACCATACGCACTGCCTCCTCCAAAGTTTCGTTCGAATACTCAGGCACGGGCAATGGTGTATGTTCCACTGTTATTCTAGAGCTTGTGTCCACAAGTAATCGAATCTATTAAGGACCTATCAGTTAAAAACACGAGTCAAATAAAGTAAGACCTACTCGGTGATGAGAGTCATCAAGAGGAACAATGTCATTCAGTTTTTGAATGATGTCTTGGTTTGTAGGTGGACTTCTAAATAAAGCAGAATTGGAACTAGAGAAGTCTGTGATGGCGTTTTGAAGTCTTGTTAAATGTTGCTCGAGAAGATAGAAACCTAACCGAGTTATTAATAGATGCACATGAGGTCTATACCTTGTATGATCGTACCTTTTGAAGGTTCATATAAAATAGTTTCCAAAAGACTAAATTGATTGGCCATTATATTTAAATGAACAAGAAAGAAAAGGGACTACAAAAACCTTGTATTTTTTTCCTTTTTTAAGCTGTCAAAATTGTACACATTCATGCCGAAAAGAAATTTAAATGAATTTTTTTTTATTTCAAACATCTAGAATGATATGAATGGGGTTCCATAGATATACATTAAAAAAAGAGCGAACAAAAAGAGTTAAGGTACTTATTGACGAGCAGCAATTTCCTTGGCTTCCAAAGCAGCACGCTTGGCCATCTTAGCGTTGGACTTGGGACCCATAATTCCACCACCCCAGTGACGACGGACATCCTCCCACTTCTCGGTGAAGTTGGTGTTGACGGCAGAGACGATAGTGGCGAGTTCAGCCTTATCAGCATCAGAGACTTCGGTCAAGACAAGAGCAGTAGCGGTCTTCTTGTGGACAAGAGTACCGAGTCTGGCCTTACCCTTAACAATACAGTAAGGGATACCCATCTTACGACAGAGGGCAGGGAGCCAGAGAACCAACTCAATGGGGTCAACATCATCAGCAATAACGACCAACTTGGCCTTCTTGGCTTCAATAAGAGCAGTGATGTGGTTGATACCATACTTGACAACAACGGGCTTGTCAGTCTTGGCAACTTCCTTCTTCTCGGCCTTGGCAGCAGCGGCGGCACGGAGACGATCACGCTTCTCAGTCTTGGACTCAGGTCTGTACTTGTGCATCAACTTGAAGACTTGAGTGGCAGTGTTCTTATCCAAAACATGAGTGAATTGGTTAAGAGCAGGAGGGACCTTCAAACGTTGGTAGATGATCTTCTTTTGACGTTGAAGCTTAACATATTGAGGCCACTTAACGAAACGAGAGACATCACGCTTGGGTTGAACATCTTGACCAACACCAAAGTTCTTGGGGGTCTTTTCAATCAAAGGGTTGGCAGCAACCTTGGCGGCTTGCTTTCCCTTGACGGGATAAGGAGCGGGAGCAACCTTCTTACCGGTGGACTTCTTGGCGGGGGCCTATATTTTCTGGTTAATACAATTGATTTCTAGACATGCATTTTCCACAATTTAAGAATGCTGTGTTCATGTCAATATCGAAAAATAAAATTGTTGGTTCATCCCATTTTCGTCTATCCATCCATCCAATCATCTATCCATCCATCCATTCATTTGACTCGACTTGAACACAGTATTCAGCACTCTTTAGGTTTTTTATACATTACCATATTAATAATCGGATGCACGAAAAAGAGGAGGATTACATGTATGCCTTACTCGCCATTGACTATACCTATTTGGCCCTCAATACGGATTGCTGCTGTAAAAATAACTCCGCCATCCGACAGTCACGTAGCAATTTTTGTGTGAATCCCTTTCAAGGATACATTTTTTATTTAAAAGGTGTGATATCCTATCCTATTTTAAAAAAAGTGGGACGTATTCATATAGATAAGATTTGTAAAAATAAAATGTGTCCATTAGAGCTACTAGTAAAGCGGAGACTAGTGCCTTTATACCCCAAAAGGCGAGATAGAAACCAACAGAAATCGCAATCGATAGAGTGTGTGAAGTAGCTTTTCTCCGCAAAGTCCAGTAGATGGATACAGTAACAGAATTTAAGTAGTATTTGAGCACAATCGTCCAAAATATATCCAGTACATGAAATGACATTTAATTTACTATAAAAACGGGTTAAAAGTCGTAACCAAGTTGGTGTTTCCCATTGAATTTTCAAAACAAAAAACTTGTTCCACACCCCTAAATTTCCTTTTTGGGACATCCACACCCTTTGTAACATCCAGCCATTCCACCTTTTGAGTGACGGCTTATCATCGTAGCCTTTACTGATTCTCTTTAGCAAACCTTTGAACAAAATGACACGCTCTTCTCCTTCGTTTTAAATCAACCAGATTATAGGAAATCATCATTTTCTTATATTGACACATTACAGTCTTATATAATAGGAATCAGGACTAAAGTCGATACAGGTAATATCGATCTGGGCAAGACCTTATTGATTCATCTGAGAAACTTGGTCTTTTTCTCTCTATATTGTCTCTATCCTCGAATTTACGTGTTGATATCATAGTGATTTAAATCACTTCTTTGTGTGGTTATTGAACTTAAAAAGTTAATTGTTTGATTCATTGATTTATTGATTCATTGATTTTTATTTACCAGTTTAAATTGCTAAAACCTTCTTAATTTGTACATTATTTTGTAACTTTATTTGATATGTCTTAGTAGTATGCCCTACTAAGGATGTTGTGGTGCTGTTTGCCAGATCACCAAGTTCATTAGCACTGATGCTTTCCTCGACTTGAAAGAGCCATTAAACACACTTTTGTAAGAAAGTTTGGGCACCATTTTTGGAAACAGTGCTGGGGGTGAATGGTGTTAGGATGGAAAGACAGAAAAGTTGTATCGAATAGCAAACTTTCTAAACCTGTAAGTCCAATGGCAAGGGCTGATATCTAAATGAAATCTGTTGTTATCCAGTCTTTGATTGATATCCATATTTCATGTGAATATAGAGAAGCCCTTCTTATCTGTTTAAAAAGAATGTTGTTATATTTTTATTTTTTATTGTTTATAAAAGGGTAGTAACGAATTAAAAATTTAGTGACAGAAAATCACTGAAATCCTCGGTTTCATTGTTGTCAGCACAATTCTGGGAATCCTGACCAAGGCTGGTAGCTTTATCTCTTCTTCAGTAAAGTATACATTATGTTAAAGACGGGTACTGAATTATTATACACACAACAATATCTTACTGATTTCCATTGAGTGTATTTTTCAGAAAATCTCAGTGGGTAATTCTAAAACAAAAGGCCTAAAATAATTTAGTCGGAGCATTTCAACACTTGTTTGATTTATGCTTGCGAGAAGATCTCCAAATCGCAAATCGTGCCAATGATCTATACCCAAATTATAACAGTTAATAACTAGCATGACATCGTGGATTTTAAATTTTAATGTACTATATCATTATAAACACAGTTTCTGGCATGATCGACACAATCTCGATAGGTGGCTTGAAATGAGCTAGCCAATCAATGCTTATCTTGTTTCATGACAGCATTTGAAACCAACCTCTTAAAGTTTTTGGGACACAACAAGTGACAGGTCACTTTTACCATCAACAACAACTATAGCATATGTATTACTGTACAGAACCTATACCTGATTGCAGCGATGGCGACACCATTGCAAATGTATATACCGCATTCAACAAGACAATTGACGATTGCTGGGCTGATCAACAAAAGTTCACGGCGGGAAGAATTTATTTGGCAGTAACAGTCTTTAACGGCATTGGTATTATTGCCACCACAATCATATTTATTTATTGTTCATTATTTACATCGGCAGCTCCTTCACTGCAAAAAAGATCGGTACTTGGTACAACACTGGGCGCAATAGGACATTTTATTTTCAGCACATGCATGTTTTTGTCGCAGTCTTTAAATGGATTTATTGGATGTCACCTATTACTATGGGGATTGTTGATTGGATATTATACCTGGATGTTTGCCTTTTGTACCAGAGCATACAGACTTCGGTTTTTGTTTCGATTGAACCGGTTAAAAGTAAAATACTTGCGAATGACAACTTCGGAACGATTTGCCTGTTTAAATGATAAAGATTATAGATGGTATATCAAAAAGAAAGACAGAATCACCATGTCCCTTATGAAACCATATATATTATACGCTTTAACAATCGTCATTATTGTTACCGTTGTTGCTCCATTGGAAATCACTCAGGCCTGTACAATACGTGTTGGGGCTGCATTGTCAATAGCATTTTATGTTAGTTTTATTACTTTTGTAGCGCCATTTATACTCTACTACTTAAAAGACAATGCAGATGCTCATGGTATCAGAACTGAGCTTTGGATCGATTCAATACTTGGAATACCCATATTTGTTATTTACATCGTATTTTTTACAGTTTTAGCACCCAAAGTGTTGGTACAGGCAGAGTTTAGACATAAGCTATTTACCCCAGCCAATTGGATTGTTATTTACACCGCTACTGCCCATATTCTTTCGGTTGTCATACCTGTACTCTCTCTACTTCCAATACAGAACGTTTATTGGATTAGACTGCGAAATTCAGTCATTAAACATTGCAGACTAAAAAAGAGGACTTCCAACGCTTCTGCTCTTGAAACATCTGTCTGTATCCCAGAACTATCGATGGACTCGTTAGAACGCTGTATGTCCGACCCACATATTATGCAGCAGCTACAAGACTTGGCTATTCGAGATTTCAGCTCTGAAAATTTACTATTCTACGAAAAATATCTTGAACTTGAAAACAAATTTAAAATTGAATACTTTCAATTACAAAATGGGCCACGACAATGGAAATTTACGAAAAAACCTCCAACAAATACAGATATAGAATACAAAAAGAATCTTATCAAATACTTATCAACGCCTATACCAGAAAAAATGTTTCCTGCTTTTATTCATTTGTATGAAACATTTATTCGAGAAGATACATCATCCCAAGTAAATATATCCTACCGTGCTCGTCATTCCATTGATATCGCATATCAAAATCTATACCTCCATTATCCGGAACTGAGCCCAAAAAAACGCGAAACCATGTTACCCACATCCCCTACAACAAAGAACTCCATTGAAAGCAAGCTACCCTCACATGAAGACGATACTATATTGACCATGGGTATATTTGAAGTAGCCCGTATTGAAGTTTGTTGGAATGTTTTTAACAGTGTATACCCTAAACTTGTTGAAATGTACAATGTTCAGCAATAATATCAATTTATATCTAATAAAAATAATTGTTTCATACTTAACTATTCCTTACATTCTGAGAGTTTTTACATATGTCTAGTCCGGCCATGACAGTTGACAATGACAATGATCACAATGTGTATTTTCAGGAGACCTCCTAAATGAACCTCTGACTGAGTAAATATATTCTATTCTTAGTTGTAAGTGTTGCATTACTAAATCGAATCATGTAACTCGAATACATCAGAAAGCTCGCAAAAAAAAAATCAACAGGTAAGACCAACATTGATTCAAGTTATTGTCTGATTTGTGCCTTATGAACGACAAAGTTATCTCTCAAACACCACAAAAACCATGAATCAGACATTCTACTACATCCGTTGATTTGTAGCAAAGCGTTCATTTTCGAAATTTTTTAGTTCCCCGTGTATTATATCTATCAGCTTAACAGCGAATAGTTACTAAATATGACCCCAATTTATTTCTTTTTCATCAACGCAAGATAACACAGTGGCAGAGCATATAGCTATAAAAAATAATTAAAACTTCTCATCACACTTCCCCTACTCACCTATTATTTCTGTCCCGCAAAACAATTGCACAAACTTACACCCTTTGAGGAGAAGGGAGTCCCGTATGAAGCACTAATTGTTTCACTAGAATCTTATATGAGTGGTACACCAGGATCGATACTAGAATTCTCATAATGTGCTGCATAAAGGAGACTGAACGCTCTATATTAAACGATGATTATGGCCTACGATAAAGGTGATTATATCAACGACACTATTGCTCGTTTTAAGCAAATAATTCTGTTATCGTTGCTTGTACATCTGTTGGAAATAAGTACAATACCGCATGTTTTATTTCCATGACCTGTCAAAGAAGATAATTGTGTTGGTACTTTTTTACATGAAAAGGTGACTTACTTTTATCGATGAAGTAAGCTCGCGGGAGGCTGGAAGCTTACATGTAATACTGCCTTCTAAAATAGACTGTGGTTTTTGATGTAAAATATGTAATTAGTACCCACCAATATTGCTGAAAGTGTGCTTTTTGTTGGGAAAACAGGTCTCCTCAATCCAGCGGCACATTCGGCCAACACCCAACCTTAGCGAGGTTCTTGATATGAATGATCTTATATTGATAAAGTTTAAACTTGATTAGAAAAATACATGGGGGCTGTAAAAATACGTATGTCAAGAAAGAGAATTTGCAATATCTTGTTCTTTATAAGATCTAAAGGTAAGTGCAAATGCTTCAACAGCCCGGTTGGCCGAGAATGTGACAGTTTGAAATTTAAACAAAAACAGTCGCTTTGTGACGTGCTTGAGTAAATGGTGTTTTTTTTTTTTAAGACGCGTTTGGTCTTTTTTAATTAAACACAGAAAAGCACAAAATGGCAAGCTTCGGTTGGGATCAAGGACAAGTCTATTCAACCTCTGTACTTCCCGGAGAAGATAGAGTTAACTCTCATTCTGAAATTACTGGACAATTTTTGGAATTTATTCAAAACTTCCGTGTCAATAACAGTTACGTTTACAGGTAATTCTTAGAATATTACGCGCGTATTCTGAATAACTTACCTGCCCCCTTACTCACTTTAGAGACCAATTATCACAGAACTTACTGACAAAGCAATACTTTGTCGAAGTTGACCTTAATCATCTCATCAACTACAATGCAGATCTCGCTAACAAACTATCAACTGCTCCTGCTGATTTCTTACCTCTCGTAAATACCATTTCCACAATGACAGATATAATTGCGACTGACACAAAGTCCCTTTTTTTATTTCTTCCACGATTAGTTCGAAATTGCAGTGAAGGAAACAGCTAAGCGTATCCTATTTCCTAACCCTGTTAAAGCCAGCAACTTGGATGTTCCTGATTGTCAAGTTACACTTAAATCCGATGCTAACGTTGTTCAAATTCGAGAATTGAACGTAAATATATTTTATCGCTATCTCGAACGTGTGGCTGAAACTAACCATTTTGTAATAGTCTGACTTCATTGGTAAGTTAGTTCGCATTCCCGGTATTGTCATTGGTGCTTCTACACTCAGTTCCAGAGCTACACAAATCACCGTTATGTGTAGAAATTGTCGTAATACCAAAACTATCCCTGTTACTGGTGGGTTTTCTTCCATTGTTTTACCCAGAAACTGTGATAGTCCAAGCATCAATGGTACCCCAAAGGATTGTCCTATGGACCCATATGTCATTCTTCACGACAAGTGTAGTTTTGTTGACTCTCAGGTTATCAAATTGCAAGAAGCTCCTGATATGGTCCCTGTTGGTGACCTTCCCCGTCACACCATTTTGAATGCTGATAGATGGCTCACTAACCGTGTTGTGCCTGGTATGAGAACTGTAGTGATGGGTATTTACTCCATTTTCCAGAACAAAGCTGCCGTAAGTAAAAGAAAATACATGCACAGAGTGAGGGAAAGAGTATACTGACTATTTGACCATAGAAATCTACTGGTGCTGCAGCTGTTAGAACACCTTACATCAGAATTATTGGTTTGGAAGTCGATCAACACAACAATGGTCGTGGTAGACCTCATTTCAGTGATGCTGAAGAGGAAGAATATATTAGAATGTCACGACAAACTGATTTATACGAAACTTTTGCTGCCAGTCTTGCCCCCTCCATTTTCGGTAACGGAGACATCAAAAAGGCCATCACATGTTTGCTTTTCAGCGGATCCAAAAAGATTCTTCCCGATGGGATGAGATTGAGAGGTGATATTAATGTGTTGTTATTGGGTGATCCAGGTACTGCCAAATCACAATTGTTAAAATTCGTTGAAAAGGTGGCTCCTATCGCTGTTTATACATCCGGTAAAGGTAGTAGTGCCGCTGGTTTGACCGCCTCTGTTATCCGTGATCCTAGCACTGTAAGTCTTATTTTATTTTATTTTTTTTTAAAAAAAAAGAGTGGTATGTTTACCTGTTTAATAGCGCGATTTCTATTTGGAAGGTGGTGCAATGGTATTAGCTGATGGCGGTGTTGTTTGTATTGATGAGTTTGATAAAATGCGTGATGAAGATCGTGTAGCTATCCATGAAGCAATGGAACAACAAACCATTTCCATTGCTAAGGCTGGTATTACCACGATTCTTAACTCTCGCACATCAGTTCTTGCTGCTGCTAATCCTGTATTTGGTCGCTATGATGATATGAAGAGCGCAGGCGAGGTAAAACCAATTATATTATTGACATGGGCATGCACTTAATTTTTTTTTTTTTTTTTTGTAATAGAACATTGATTTCCAAACTACCATTCTTTCTCGTTTCGATATGATTTTTATTGTCAAGGATGATCACAACGAAGCTCGTGATATGGTAAATATACATAATCAAGGTTATTTTAAAAACCGGGTAATCTGATAAAAATTTACGTGTAGTCAATTGCCAGACATGTGTTGAACGTCCACATGAACAGACAAACACAAGATGCTGTTATGGGTGAGATTGATTTGGATAAAATGAAGGCATATATTAATTACTGTAAAACGTAAGTAACTTTTGATAAGGATATAAATACGTGGGTGTACTAAACATTTGAAATCAAACTAGAAAATGTGCCCCTCGTTTAACACCTAGCGCCGCCGAAAAGTTGAGTAGTCATTTCGTCAGTATCCGTAAAGAAATGAAGGAGGCGGAAAGAGATACTCAAGTTAGATCCACGATTCCTATTACTGTCAGACAATTGGAAGCTATCATCCGTATTTCAGAATCATTAGCCAAGATGACACTTTCACCTTATGCCACAGAAAAGCATGTCGAGGAAGCACTTCGTCTTTTTAAATATTCCACTATGGACGCAGTCAACAGTGGTGGTGCTGATGGCATGACTCGCAGTGATATTATGTCTGAAGTACAACTGATCGAGCAAGAAATTCAAAAGAGATTACCTATTGGTTCTCAAGTCCCTGTTGCTAAAATTAAGGCCGATTTCTTACAAAAAGGTTATGCCGATGCTGCTATCACCAGAGCATTGACTATTCTTGGTCGTAGAGAGGTATTGTTATTTAGAAATCAAGGAAAAATGTGTCTTAGACAAGCTGTTTAAAAGGTCACAAAAGCTCCCTTTTCTTTTGATACATTTAAATACCTCTATATCTTTGTTTTCATATAAATATCATATAGTCCTCTTCTTTTTTTTCTTTCTTTTATTAATACACATTTCCATAAATAATAAATACATTAAACATAAACGAGAGATTCTGTTAGACATTACGGTCTTACCAAAGTCGCACTTTAGTTCAAAATGCAAAAGAGTACGTTTTAAGAATACTACAATGTCATAGTACAAGCTTGTCAAGGATCAGAGAGAGAAAAATCAAGACAGGACTACCTATCTAATAAAATTTAAAACTTGATTTCACTTGAGTGTCCCTAATCTTCTGTAGGGGCAAGGATTGATGAAACGCTTCTATCACACTTGTAAATAACAGCTCGCTTCTTCAACTAAACAAAATCCATATCCCTAAAACATTACCCAACATTATATTTTAGGTATGCCAAGAAAGAATGAGCTTTCCTAAATGACGGGCTTAAAAATCATGCACCTAACATGTGAAGATAGCTATGCTGCAAAATGATATAATGTCAAATCTTTTCTTTAACAATCGACGAGTAAAGGACATACAAAAAAACACATACAGAATCGCCCATATTCATAAAAAAAACATTTTGAAAATACAATCACGCCTTCCTAAAAAACCCTTATTTTATAATAATCGTTTAAAGTATATACTTATTCTTACCAGTCATGCCAAATAAACTGTATTGAAAATGGTGAAAGCCTTAGTGCGGGAATCACAGATGCTAGCGGCGCAGTAGCCCCCCTTATATATAATCTGACGATTTAACGATAATTAAAAAGAGATCAACAACTACAAAAGTTATTTTAAATGACACTTTAATTAGATAAACAAAATACCAATTTTAAACTTAAATGGCAGAACAGAACCACAGTTAACATGCTTCTATTGTTCAGTCATTAGAAATTTATCGGACCCGAGTTTTATTATTATTGTTGTTATTATTAGTGACACAGACATTTTATTTATCTCCTAGTTTTTTTTTTTTTAGTTTCAGACGCGAAACATACTCTGTACAAATATAAATATACCAGTTTAAAATCATGCAGGAGTAGCGGTTTGTTGATGTTCATCAGATGACTTTTTTTCTGTAAAGTCCTTCTTTTTTTGTAAAAGATAGCTACTAAGTAAGGCCATGTTACGTTTAAATTGTTCTAGAACTGGGTTTGGCGTGTTTGTGCTTGATTTTGTTTTGACATTATCTTTGGGTGGAGGAACGGGCGCACCACTATCAGCAGCAACAGTTTGTTCGTTTACAGAAACTTGTTCTTTGAAGTTATGTTAGGTTAGTCACATAAAATATAACATTGCCCTATTTTCTTACCGACTACAGCAGGATGAGTAGAAGCTGGCTTGAGCCCCTACATAAACCAAAAAAAAAAAAAAAAAAAGTCATTGTGCTGTTTTTAGATTATTCGCTGTTACGCTAACTTTCATACCTTGACACGATTCAATATATCCTTAAATGTTTGGTTTGGTTTTCCCTCTTTTTTTTCTGTAGCCAAAGTAGCGGAATTAGTAGTAGTATTAGGAACGTCAGATGTTCCGCCAGTTGTGGTAGTAGTAGCAGTATTGTGATGAGCCTTTCTTTCATTGATAGCCTTTTGTGCATCTGAAACCGCGACAGTAACTGTTTGTTTTGCTTTGGCAAATACAGAACTCAAACGTTGCGTAGGGCTTACTTTGGCGGCAGTAGGCGCTTCGGTAGCAGACACTTCGGTAGCAGACACTTCGGTAGTAGGCGCTTGGGTAATAATGGGAGTAGTTGCTTCAGTAGTATTGATGATGGAATCCTCTACATTAATGATAGCAGGTGTCTGATTTTGTAAGGGGGCTTCAATGACGGGAGTAGGAGCCGTGGTAGTGGGTTCAACAGCTGTAGACATGTTTGATTTTGATGTGATTTAGACAATAAAAAAAAGTAAAATAAACAAGAAATAATTGAGTATTTTTATCTATAAAGTTTAGGCCTATAGAATCTTGTGATACACTTGTCACAATAACTTAAGAAGACTGTTCACATATAAAATCCATGACGCCAACAAAAATTGCTTGCATGATCAACTTTTTATGCAATTACTTGATCTGGCTTAGTTTTTTTATTTTTATTTTTTGCTGCTGGTGTCATTAAGAATTAGAATCATCATAAAACGCACTGTTAGCACCTTTCAATAATAACAAAATTATGCATAATCACCACAATGTTTCTTATAATTATTTGTGTGATTGTGATTCTAGTAAATTAACAGGTGTACATAATACATTTCTATAAAACTACTGCATTATACATGTAATTAATTTTTTTTTACCCACCATCATTCCAACATGCAGAATCACCAGGTTAAAAAAATTTACATTTAGTATCAATAAAATGTATCTCCTGACTTCCTATTCACTCATTCATATGTAAAATAGCGTATTCACGTAACGTGCCTGTTATCTATCTGGACCGTGATAGTTACCATAAAGTATATGAACATTTTTATTTGGGGTTTCACCAATGATCGTTCTTATGGTAAATATTTTGAGCGCCAAGCATCCCCCATGAAAGGCTAGAATTCTAAATTGTCTTGGGAAAATCTTGAACTCTATAATTGATTAGTACTGAGCCGTATCCTTACACGGGAGTGTATGGCCTCGATTAAGACACACTTTTCTCATGATATCAGAAAGTCTTCTGTCTTCTTTTGGTATCATTTTTGTCAACATGTTAAAACTATGCACCATGTGTAAGGCCTCTTGATCAGGTTTTATATTTAGCTGTTTATGCGGAAAAGAAAACTAAACACCAATATCGACACTTTCCCAACGAAAGGCTAATAGATTGGCTTATTACCTATTCCTTTTTGTTTTTTTTTTGAATAAACAAAAAATATTAGTTGTGTTTCGTCAAGAAAACATTGTTCTTAAAATCTATGTTTGATTTCCCCCCCCCCTTTGGCAATTTTTCATTTAAACGCAATTTTTGAATACGCCCAAACGTGATTATGTTATTGTGCGCTTTGTGTAACTTTTAGTCAGTGATCATTAGAAGGATAAATAACAACCTTCAACCTATCTCACCCAAATCATTGGATTCAAGATAATAGTGCAACTAATTTAATAATACAAACAAACAACAGTTTTCAAAATGACATGCCTTGGGAATTACAGGCAGTCTCTTGGAGTCATGTTAGATTACTAGAGCACTTAAGAGTGTAAAATAAAGGATCTACAGTCAGTAACGGATAGTAAAGATTCGGACCACAAACCTGTTTAAAAATTGAGTTTGTACATGTACTTTTAAACAAGTATTCTAATTTAGCCAAGGCTGTACTTTTGCTGATCTGTATTTTAAGACAAGAAGGAAATGGAAGTCTTCTATTGTTGTTGCATAGCAGAAATTAACAGGGATAAAAGTTCAAGATTGTGTTACAACGAACGTCAGGGAAACGCTTGATTTAGCCATATATGCATGTGGATTTAATATGGTTCATTGGCAATTCGAATTTAAAGAAGCCTGTCACTTGAGCCAATTTAAGTGATTTTAAAAGGTAATCAGCAATTTGAACATAGTAGGTAAGACGCAAATTAAACACCGTGTAAGCCTACCAGTTCCTAAAATTAAGTTTTACAAATTTATTCCACATGAGAGAAGACAAAGGTTATAATCAAAAAAGGACAATTTATTTGTTTATTTTAAAAATATATTTAAGCGCGAGCAAGACGAGCGTTACGAGCTAATTGACGAGCGTTAAGCTTGACAACCTTCTTGTCATCAGCACGGGGAACAACCTCATCCTTTTGGGTGAGGACAACCTCGATGTGAGAGGGAGAACACATGAAAGGGTTGATTCTACCGTGAGCACGATAAGTACGACGACGATGCTTGGGAGCTTGGTTAACAACGATGCTAGAAATATAAAGTTCTTCGACGTTCAAACCCTTGGCCTAATCATTAAAAAAAAAAAATTAACACCATGTCAAAATGAAAAACTTTTTTTTTCTCGTAAAAATCTTACCTCAGCGTTGGATTCAGCGTTCTTCAAGAGGTCAGTGACGAACTTGACAGACTTGACGGGCCAGCGACCTTGAGTGGTACCGAACTCCTTGGCTTGGGCATGACGACCAACACCACCGTTGAACTTACGGAAAGGAATGATTTGCTTGTGTTCGGTAACGTTGTTAAGGTAAGTATAAGCCTTGCTTAACTTTAAACCCTTAACGGCAACAGCAACTTCATGGGTGTTCTTGAACTATTATTCGGGAAAAGAAAAAAATTAGTCTTAATTATCATTGCTACTGATTTGTAATTTATACATACATGAACACGAAGGTAAGAACCTCTGGACTTAGAGGCTAATGTGACAGGAGAAAAAAAGTTGGTTAGTAGGTTGTTTCGATACAATCAAGTTGCTTCGTAGTTACCCAAGGCGGGGTTAGCCGGTGTAGCAGCGTATCTGACCATTATTGCTCAAGTCTATAATTTGTAAAGTATTTGATTAGCATTTTTTTTTTCTTCCAAAAAAAAAAATTGGTATGACCCCTCTCCCAACAGCCCCCTTCCTTTTCATCCATCCATCATGAATCCATTCATTGATTCTCTTATTCATATCTGTTTCACACCACCCCTTCATAAACCCTATTCATACATACTTGGAAATACGCAAAGAGAGAGGAAGATTCAATGGGTTCCGTGTTGATGTTTAGTGGTAGTAACGGCCTGCGAGGCTTTTTTTCCAATTTTGATAGTCCGGTACCCATTTCGTCGGACAGTCACCTGGGTTTTCGAGAAAGTTGCCGGACCTTTTTTTACTTGTTGAATTTGAATTTTTTTATTTTTTTTTCGCAAACACCTTTGATCATGACCCATACTAAGATTTTTGTTGATTCAGCAGGGAAAACGTAAAATAAAATTAATTAGGTGTAGTTTGGGTAGTATGGGAATTGAAGGGAAGTTCTTACTTTAATTGTGGATTTATTCCAATTATCTTATTATCCTTATTAATAGAAACCATGCATCAAGTAGGACACAAACATGCTGTATGAAATATGATATATTATAGGGGAAAAGTTAAAGTGCTACGAAGTAACATATGCAAATAACACCATGGCTCCATTATTCTGGGAGGGGGTGTTGAAAATAGCATGAACTCTTTTAATCATCAAAGTCCTCAAAACAAACCGATTATAAATGCAAATACATTCTGATAATTTATTAAACTAAAGGTCTAAAGAAGAATATATTATAGAAACAAAGTTAGCAGCTATTAAGTGGCCCATAAAATATAGTTAGACATTAAAAATCCAAATTGTGAATACCGATTAGAAACGTTAAAAAGGTGATTAACAAGGATTTATTTCGAGGATTCCAATACTCACTATTCGATTGATACTCAACATATCTAAAGACAAACAGCACGGTTTTTACTTGTACCGGGTAAATCATAAAAATTAAAACTAGCCACTTCTTGAACCTCGTTTAGCAGAACGAATAATGCAAAATTTAGTCCGGTTTGAATCCAAGAAAGTTGGAATTTGGTCTGTAACTCGAAACTGACAACAAAAATATGCTTTGATATATACACACTATGTATCCAGCCTTAATGATCTACTTGTTACTCAATAGCAACCCGGCGCTGAAACATAGACCTTTAATTGATCAATTCATTAATTTCTAGTTCTAATCCACGCTCCCATCTGATCCTCCCGGATAAAAATCTTATTAATCCTTTCCTGGAAAAAGGAACCCCTTTCCTTTTTCAAAAAAAGATATCTAGTTTGAGTCTCAAATAATTTAAACGTTTATATCTTATAATATTTCATGCTTAAAGGAATATATTGTGACTCCAAGATACGCAGGAAGTGAAGGGGATAGATCAATCGTGAAATTGAGATATTTTCAACAATCACTTTTATACTCGAGATCCATGTATCTTCAATGTTCCTTCTATTTGAAAAAAGATGGTAGAAAGACACCTTCATATCCCCACGAATGCTACTGTTATCAAACACACCTATCCTTATTTTCTCGTAATACTCTTAATAAAGAGATCACCAGTTTGTCTTTTTGTCGTTTAAAAATGGGAGCTTCACAACGATCAACTTTAATAAATCTGTTTGTCTGCTCTGGTCAATTGAATAGCTTAGTTTTTAACATGTCATGTGGGGGGTGGACGATTAGCTTGGTACATTGCGTAGAATTACCGCGTGTAAAAACAAGAGAACGACACGTTTAAAAATTATAACAAGGTTAAAGTAGGTGGGGGATATATGTAGATAGTGCCGCATCTTTAGTTGTGCTTCTCTCTGGTTTGAAGTATGATGACAATTTAACACAGTAGACATACTTTAAACACCGATTTGTCTTTGCCTTTACATGCGTGTGCTTTTAGTGCTAATCGGTTCTGATAAATTTTAGTATGTTGGTAAACATTGAAAATAGTAAAGTATCTTATCATTCGCTTCTGGTATTCTAAAATGAGTCTACCTTGCTTTTCAGCGGTATAAAAATAGCTTTTCCGTCATGATGGCTATTTAGACTCAATTTGCAATGGAATTGATTTGTATTCAGTGAGGTTTTACAATGCGGATTAAAATAGCATTTCAAGCTATCAAGTCTAGAAAGGATCATCTTGGCATCCATAAATGAAAACAGAACCATGTTTTAAAGACCCTATTTTTGGCAGATCTAAAAAGAAAATAGTGGGTAACCATGACGTTAAAATTATGTACCCCCACCACACACGTTTAAAAAAAGCTTAAAATCTGACTGTGGTACAAAATATGCACCCGAAAATTATACCAATATAATATCAAGATAAAACTCAGGATAAAGTTGTCCCCAAAAATTGATTTTGGTCTTTACGAATAGGGTGTATTTTAAAATAGGATGTTCGGTTGCACTACAGCATGTGGAAGTAATACATGCATTATATTTTTAATAAGGTGTGACAAAGGCTGCTAATTGGCTACATGGTATTAGTAAGATTGGAAAGGGGTTTTAACCTTAACTTTGAAAGGTGTGAGGTTTTTTTTTATTGATGTACACAATATAATACAAGATGCAGGGGTGGGGGATATATAGAAAATAATAATTAAATAATGATTGATGAAGCGATGCTTTTTGCTTAAGCAGATGTGGTAGAATGGCAGTTGCGAGAACAATCTTTACACTTTAACTTGGAAGAAGATAAATCCAAACGGGAGGAGACAGGTTGTTCGTGATGATTGGACAAGATGAAATAGCCACGAGGACGACCTGTTTCTTCTTTACTGCTAGCCATCATGGCATTATACAGATCTTCAGTATGAACCCAGACACTGGGATATTTACCACGGGCCACGTCCATAATCAGAACTTGGTTCTCAGTCTTGTTATAACCACCAATAGGACTGAAGTGTGCTAAATGATCATGTTGACCTAGGCTTGTTCTGGAATAGTTGACTACCATTTGACTTAATGTATCTGAGGTAACTTTCTCCAGATCTTGCAAGAATTGTTGGTAGCTTTGTCCTCGATAAGCATGCACTTTACAGTGTGTTTGTGCTAAGCAAGTAAATTCATCAAATGGGATGCCTCGTTCTTGTACAGACTCCGCTGGTGAGCAGGTTTTCATTTGCTCAGTGGAGAACCAGCGCCAATTACCCTTCCAGGTTCTTTTAGGGTCGATTTCCAGCGCATTTAAAACCATGGCCACTATGATAAATAGAATATAAATAACATATTCTCTTTGTGTATATGTTTAGAATAAAAAATAAACTTACAGGAACTAACACCACCGTGAGATGGTGAAGATTGAGTGGAAAAGTTGCCCATGAGTTTAAAGAAACTCTCGGCATGACCTTGCACCATGGCATTACGGAAAAGTCTTTTACCTTCGACCGAGGTGAATTTTACCAGATGGACATTTTTAGGGGAATATTCCAAGAATTGAAAGGAAGGAACTCTGCCTTGGGTAGTGGAGGTATCCGAGATGGAAGTGGTGGTGGCTTGACGAGAGGCTTGAGAAGCAGGAAAGATGGTTGTTCTATTATTCAATATGTTCTTTTTTGTTGCTGCCTTTACCAGAGAAGATTTAAAGCAAGTTTTAGAGAAAAGAGTACGGGAAGCCATTGTTTAATAAGAAAAAGATTTGATGAAAAAGATAAAGAAAAAAGGATCTGATTAGAAAAATATTTTCCTTTTTTTTATTTATTTCTTTTTGTTTTGGACCCCTTGTAAAAATTTCCATTATCAGATGCCGCCGAATCTGATAACAGTTTGAACCAATCAAATGTGGTTGATCAATCCTAAAACATGTGTAATCTGTCTATAATTTTTTTTTTCCCATCAACTTTTTTTTAGCATGGAAACTTTTATCATCTTATCAGATCTTTTGATCACATCATCTTACACTCCCATACGCTTTTTTTCCCCGCTTCCCGAATTCATTCATCCTTTCATTTATACTATCAGAATATGCATCATAAATAATTATTCATCGTTATTTATTAAACAGTTGATGAATAAAAACGGAAAGACTAAGAAACAAATGAAAGATGAAAAAGATCTGATAAACTAAGATAGAGGAAAAGACTACGGGGAAAGAGCTTATCTCATCGGACTGTAAAATACAAGTTAGGTGTGGTGTGCACAGCTTACATGCTGTAACAAAAAATAGGATTGTTTCTAAATTTTATAAGACACGTAATAAGCTGATTAAAGCACATATGAATAAGTAATGCAGAGGGTTCAATTGCAGAACTTTTATCTTACACATGAATAGGGGTTGATGTTATAATGGTTTCTTCTAATTAAGATAGGATAATAGGTTTCTTGTAAAAGATGTATGATAAAAACTGATATTGTATGATTATCGAGGATTAGTTGAACATATTTAATGGCTCTTTCTATAATAGACTTCTAATTCACTGGTTCATGTAAAATGATTTGTGGCGGGATATATTCTGATAACGGCATGTAATAAAGGAAAATAACACAAAAATAAAGAGGGGATATTTATATGGCTTGAATCGATTGGTGTAACTATAGAATTATGTCAGGTTAAGAGTCCGAAACCAGAACGGTCATAATCATGTTAGCAACAGGCAGTATAGTCAAACAATCCGAAAAAAGACGTATGATGATAACAGTGTTACCGAATTGACGTTTTAAAGTACAATCATTGCGTATGTGGAGAAAAGAAGGGGGCTTGTGTTTAAAACTCAAATCAAATTGGGAATGCTTTTACGGGGTCACAATTACACCAAATGTATTTTCTTCTTTCATGGTGACAGTGCTATTTGTTTCAAATCGAGCAAATTCGGCCAGCCAAGAATTTTCTGGATGATCTTTCAAAGCGGAAAAGAAGAATTCCCACCCAGAACAGACAAATTAAGTGCGCGGTGCAAGGGGAATATGTAAACTCCGACATAGTTATATCTGCCACTAATTGAAATTTTTTTAAGGCGCAGTCAGACAACAATGGGGAAATGATAGGCTAGAGAAACATGCCATTATTCTTTTTTGGTTCTATTTTGCCTCTAGAGCCAAGAAAAAAACAGAAAAAAAAGAGACTAGTGTGATACAAAAGGAAAGGCGCTCGGGATAAAGAGGGAAATAAACTAAAATAGTGGAATGCGTAAAATCAATATTTTTTTGCAAATGGGGAACTTTTTGTATAAAAATGTGCAAAAATATTTTCGATGGGATTATAATATCAGGTTATTGGAAGACCCAACAGCTTGGTAAAGTACTCCGTTTGTGTTACTGGTGAATTGTAGTGGAGCTTTCTTTTACTTTGCAAGCTTATGTGAGTGGGGTGGCGCCTTAAATCTTGATAGGTAATTTCTATTTTGACTTTGTAACATACGAGATCGAGATTGGCGAAAGATATCCAATTAGAAATACGAATTGACCATTAAATCAGTATAATCTAGAACACTCTAGAGGGTAATTTTTTTTTTACTTTTTTTTTTAAAAAAAAAATAGCTGTAGCACAACCCTCCAATAATTTTTTTTTTATACTTCAGACTGTTTTTATTTTTTATCTCTCTCTTTCTCTTTCTCTTTCACTTTTCCAAAAAATCAAAAAATCAAAAAATCAAAAAACCTAAATATAAAAAATTCATATAATCACGAAATCAAAAAATACCATAGATAAGAAAAATCCCAAAAGAAGAGAAAATGGGAGACGAATACGAAAAGTTTTATAAAGTAAACGCACATCAACTGCAGCAACAGCAACAACAACAGCAACAGCAACGGCAGCAACAACAACTACAAATTCAGCAACTTCAGCAACAGCAACTTGCACTAGAGCAACAGGCACAGGCACAAGAAGGGCAGAGTGTGTTTGACCAAAGAGATATACTGAACGAATACTATTATAAACCCGAGTTTATAGACGAAAGCAATACACCAAATATCTTGTTTTACCATAATAGTAATTTCGTTTTTACACCTGAAGAAGCTAATGTCTTAATGTCGAATGAGAACATGTTGAACTCATTTGGACAGGGAGATTCAACAACTTTACCAGCCCGCAAAGAGCAAGATGTATTCTGTGAACTTATTTCCTTGGCAACGAACAACAACAACACCAATAACAACAGCAACAACAACAACAACAACAACAACAACAATAATAATAATAATGCACAACCCTCCTCGTTTGGATACGTGGCTCCACCCTTTTCTACGCATTTTCCCATAAATCATATGCAGGAACAGCAATATGATTATCCATCTAAATTAGCAGCCAACACCGCTCTTAGTGGCGGGCCTCCCATTGAACTTGATAGGTATTGTTTTACTTTTTTTATATTTACAGGCAAGCGTGAATTTTGATAGGTTCTGTTTTAGAATGTATGAACTTTCCATTGCACAACAACCTTCTAGAGCTAGAATGTGTGGGTTTGGTGATAAAGATAGAAGACCCATTTCACCTCCACCTATTGTTCAGCTAGTTGTCACCAATAAGTTTGGACAGATTATCAATCCAGAGTATGCTTTTTATTTTTTGCTTTCTACATATATACTAACCAGCCTCATCCTTAGAACATTTGACACGTCTTTTTTGGTTGTCATGTGTGACTCATGGCAACAAAATGAAGCTGACGACGAAGATACAATTCAGGTGGTTACTCTTCCTCGAAATATCGAGGATGAAGGGACGGAAACTAGCACAAGTTCGATCAAGATGCGAAATTTGGTAGGATCGTCGGTATCTTCTGCCACTAAACTTTACGATTTAAATGGGAACCTTGGGATTTTTTTTATTTTCCAGGACGTTAGTTTAAGGACAGAAGGTCATTTTCGGTTAAAATTCTCGTTGATCGATGTTGGATCGTAAAGTTATATACAAAAAAAGAACAAAAAAATAATTATAAACACATACACGGATAAATAACCAGATCATTAATTTTTATTTTTATTTTTATTTTTTTTTATTTTATTTTTTTTTGTAGGCCGTACTCACATAGCGTAAATACAACAACAACTTCTCATGTGTTGAAAACAATTCAAACAAATCCATTCATGGTATATACTGCCAAGAAGTTTCCTGGTGTAGTCCGTAAGTTGATTAAAAAAAAAAAAAAATTCATTTCATTTCTGTAAAAAATAAATATGTTTTTTTATTCTTTTTTCATTACTTTATTTATTCTATTTTATTCCCCACCCTTTTTTGCGGTTCTGTAATTTATTATTTCTATAGAATCTACACCTTTGTCAAAATGCTTTGCTCGTCAAGGAATAAAAATACCCATTCGTAAAGAAAAATCTATTTCCACGACATTTTCAAAGCGTCAAGACTTGTCTGATAATGAAGAAAATCAAGAAAACTGATTTGCAGCTATTTCTCTCTTGCGCACGCGGTGTTTGGCTAAAATGGTTGGTGTATCCCAGTAATATTATAAATAAAGAATCTCATGTTTCACTGCTTTTTTCATACGGGAATTATATCCTTACTTTTCTATATAAAAAAAAAATCGTTAGCCTCAATTGCACCACATGACAGAAATGAATAAATTTTGCTGACTTAAGGTTTTTAATCTTTTTTCTTTCTTTTTCTTTTTGTAAAAAAAAAAAAAAAAAAAGGTAAATATACTATACTAATACAGGTTAATTGAACAAAATAAGACAAAAGTTTGTATGCAATCACGGATAAACAAAGTGAAAATAGAATTCTAAACTTATGTATACACAATGTTTTTTTTTCTTCAAAAAAAAAAAAAAAAAAAAAAAGGTCGGAAGTTACCAGCAGGGGTGTCATGATGATTCATTCAAATTAAGTTTACTGAACAAAAACAAATCCTCTCTAGGGAACTGTTAAGATGTATTCTTAACTAAAACGCGTCTAGTGTTAACTTATGACATGGTTTCGTCATATCGCAAACACTCGCCTAATCCTTTATTCGAAGCCAAAGGGTAAACAACTACATGTAGATTTTTTCTTTTAGTTTATGTAGCCACTTTTCTTTTTCTTTTTATTATCCTCACATTGCTCGTGGATTGCACCTTTGATGGCGTACAAAGCCTTTATGATCGAAACTTAAAAATTTATAAAGGTAACAATTAATTTTCTTCCGAAAGTTTTATCAACTGCGACAAGTATGATAAATTTTTTAATTTCGGTTGCATCCGCAAAAGTTTGCGGGTTATCCCGAATATACTCATTCAACTTGGTGAATTATTTACCTTTTGTATCAAGGACGAGGACGTAGGCAATTTCGATATTTATTAGAAGGTTGGAGCCAGCAGAAATGTTTTTCAATAAAAAAAAAAAAAAAAAAAAAAAAAAAAAAAAAAAAAAAAAAAAAAAAAAAAAAAAAAAAAAAAAAAAAAAAAAGAAAAAAAATGTGGATATGGATGTGAATGCCAAGGTATTTTGGTGATTGTATCTAGGCTTCCAAAGATAGCAAAATAGTTTAAATCAATAGGTAACACATCGAAAAGGATAGCATGGGATTGTTACTTAGAATTTTTCATAGAAATGTTAAAGATATAGTGCCATGTGTTTGTGTATGTATGTGTGTGCTGATGTTAAACCGAAGTATATATAAAAAAAAAGTCAGAAAGCCAACTTGGTGGACGAAAATACGAGGATCAGGATCGAGTAAGTTTTTAAAATATAGAGGATGATCAAGTCAATTATAGAAATATAGAGAATCAAGTAAAAATAGACTAAGTTATACAAAAAATAGAGAATCGACTATCGAGTTAAATAAACGGAATTACTGCAACGAATCAGAGATCAAGAAGATGTGAACTCAAGAAGTGATAGGGAGATACACTATATAATCAGATATACCAGTGATAATAATCGCGCTGCAAGTTGTGATATCGATCAATATTCTGCGAACGTGAATACACACCAAATCTGCTTTCTGGATCTTGATGGTAAACATATGTACGCATGTCATTGTCTGAAATAATGTTTGGACTCGAAGATAGTAGAGAATTGGAGGTGATACCAAGACTAATACTATATAGCACACAATAAACAGGTAAAAGCGCACCATAGACTCATGTGTAATGGATTTTTGTTAAAAAAGTATTTTTGAGCTCTAGATTGATGAAATATAGCACACTTAATGGTTAGATAAACAGGTAAATGTCATTACAGTATAGAGTATGACTATCAATAGCATCTTATCAACCAGAATCACGTTTGGATTTCAGGGCTATGATATACAGCACAATGATAATTGAATGAAAAGCTTATGGATATCAAAATTGTGACTTCAACACTGCCTTAACACCAGGAATGTAAAATTTAGCGCGTGATGAACTGGTAAATTATAACAGGTTGAATATTAATATCTAGGATGAAATTTAGCATGTGATATGCAATCAAGCAAACAGAAAAATGGTCTTTAAATCATGTCACCATATCAACTACTGTTTTAACTGATATGCTGGGATATAACACGCAGTAGACTGGTAAATAGATTTTTTTTTTTTTTTTTTTTTTTTTTTTTTTAAAAAAAAATTAATATTAAAAATCACAGGTTATTGATATTATAAGGCGATGAGACGCAGCACACGATTCCATTGGCGAGGCACATTAATCATTAAAGTGCAGTGGCGTACATTTAAAGAAAGAAAGCATGTTACTCACTTTTGATGCAATAAGAAAGATAGACATTATAGACGATCCAGTTTAAATGAGCAGGTTAGTGATGGCTGAGTTATGATTAGGGATGTGATTTTATAGAGATTAAATGAAGACCATGCTGTGGACATGTATTAACATAGTGATGGTTAGATTTGCTTTGAAGCTGTTCAGTGCAGAGGAAAGATAACTAAAAGATCTGTGCGTTTGCAAAAGATGCATAATACGCCCAAGAATATGCCAACGAGTTCTGAATCACGCTGAGATCGATCTTTTTTCTTTTCTTTTTATCGTTTCTTTAGCTGTAAATGTCCTGGGGTGAAGGAGAAATAATAGGTAAAGTAAAAACAAGGTTAGGATGGTGTATATTTCTTGGTGCAGAAAGTTTAGTTATGGCGGACATGTATACTAAGAAAATGTTAGTGTAAGAATAATGAGTGATTTCAATGTAGGCTTCATGTAAGTACATGCATATCATATAGTTTCTTTTTTAGTCATGTTATACAAAAAAGAGAAGTGATGGATCTGCAAGAAAGAAGAAAAAAAAAAAAACGATAAAAAAAAAAAAAGCTGGTTTAAATATTATCGAACGAAAGGAGAGTTAAAAGGGAGAAAAGGTGTAAGGAGTAAATATCATTACTATATTGAATGAAGAAAACTCTTCTTTCTTATTTCTATACAGTGTTTTTTTATGGAATAAATAATGTGTAGGCGAATCATTGATACGCTCGCGCTTCTCTCTCTCTCTAATTTTTTTTTTTTTTTTTTTATAGTGCTCGAGAAAGCGTATTACTGCTTCAATAAAAAAGCTTAATTTTAAATCAAAAAGTTGGACCGGTATTTTATTGTGCCCAAAAGTAAGGCTCAATTGAATCTCCGACGATTATTCGTGTATCACCTTGACCTCCTGCTTCAAACAAAATTTCTGTTTGTGTTTTTAAAGCTTTTTTGTTTTTTTGTCTTTCTCTCTCTCTTTTTCTTCTTTTTCTTACTTTTTACTATATATACAACAACAATAAAAAACAGATCTATTTTACATAAATCATACGAAAAAATGTCTTCATCACCTAGATTTTGGCAAAAGTTGGGTTTGGGAAAGCAAAACAAGTCTTCTTCCACCGTTAGTTCGAATGGTTGGTTTATAATTCTAAAGTGGGGGGCCTTGTCTCACCTTATAATATTAAAAAAAAAAAAAACCTAAAAAAAATACCCCAAAATAGACAGTAACAACAAGCAGAATGGCATGTCGTCTTCCATGTCCTTTAACAATGTCCACGATGCTAGTCTCGATTACGGAGAAAAGCAAATGAAACGCTTTAGGTAATACTCTTTTATTTGTTTAGCAATCATCAGGCTTTTCCCCCTTTTTAATATATACTATTGTTTTAGTGGAAGCATGTCACTGAGACATCGAGCTAGCTCAGCATCGCTGTATCAGCAAATGACATCACAAGAGAAGCCGCATCATCAAGAGCAACAACAACAACAGCAGCAGCAGCAGCAACAGAAGCAGCAGAAGCGAGGTTCTTACATGAAGCCATTCAGAAGGATTGATCCAGGTAAAACTTGACTCATGTGATTTTAATGTGGTACAAGAAAATAAATCTTTTATAGAAGAATCAAATGGCAACAAAATGAATGAAAATACGGCTAATTTGACTACTCCTTGTGGTAACGAATTAAAACTTACTGTGAATTTTTTATTGTTTATTAAACTATTAAATGTAGACCAGAAAATTGCTTCTCCAACCAGAATATCAACAATAGACATTGGTCGAAAAATGTCAACACGAAAAGCGGCAGTTGAAAGCACACCGAGTCGATTAACCCCTACTCGTCTCAGCAGGACTAAAAGCAACCAATCCATAATGTCTATCAACAATAAATCACCTGAAAAGACGAGTAAATTACGTCAACCTTCACCTGCAGCTACACATGCCAAGTTACTCACACGGAGCGAAAGTAATAGTTCAATTAGTTCCACCTCACGAAAGAAATCCTCCAAAAGTCAAAGTAGCGACGATGATTCTAAATCGTGTATGACAAGGACCTCCTCCAATGGTAGCACAAGACGAAAATCAAGCCTGGAGAAAAGAAAGTTACCTCCCGCAGATTTTGCCATCGATATGCTTAAGGATGAATTAGAAAAAGAGAAAGCTTCGGTACGCTCCCTTCAGGGTCAAAAAGAGGGTAACATTTTTTTTTCTTATTTTTCAGCCCCTTAAAATATACTTACTCATGTTTCAATAATGATAGCCATTGCCAAAGATTTAGATTATTTTTGTAGTCTAGTCGACCAAATCACTGAAGAAAAAGATGAGTTTAAACGCAAATATGAGCAGGAAAAGGTACACACACTATCTCTCGTTCTCCTTTAGAAACTAAAATTAGAATTGTCTAGCTTAAAAATGAAGAACTCAAGAAATCGTTCGGGTATAACAATAAACGCTCAACGAATTGCGTGAATCTCATATATATACTGACAAATCCCTTTTATCGTTTTTATAGAACAATAGGAGCAGTCTCACCAAAAGGAGAATCGCGGTTAAAGCTGGAATTAGAAGTAAAATCATTTGTGTGTATTACATCTAATAGATACTAACATATGAAATAGAACGCACAGCAACAAAACACTGAAAATCAATACATTTACTATAACAATATCCAAATAAAAAACGACGAAAATAATAAGCTCAGGTATGACCTGAAACAAGCTACGAGACAAATACAAGTCCTAAGAAAGACGATGGAACAAATGCTACGGGCAGACGGGAAAGATTTTGATGACGATTTCTTTGATGGAGGGGGTGAAAGCCGTAAAAGGTAGTCTATATGCTATCTGCAGTATCCTATTTATACTCACATATTTATAGTGACGGAGAAAAATATCTACTGTTACAGACAGGCTATCACCCAGAGTCACCATCAAATACAACAAGACCCACCACAAACCCACCTTCACCCACACCTTGCTACTCCAATACCACAATGACAGAAGAAAGATATGCTCTTAGTCATGACGAAGATGAAGACATACTATCGGTCACTTCTAGAGACTCTGGTCATAGTAGTTATCACGCCTTGCGTAATCAACAATATGACTTTTTGAAGTATGACGTCAAAGAAGATGATCCCAATACGTCCATGGCGAAAAGAAAGGTACGCGTTATAAGCTTTATTTTAGCGTATTTTCACGTATTACAAACAAATAAGCGTGTGTCGAATTAACCCCTTAAATATAGTCTGCTGATATCTCAAAGAAAATAGCATTGTCTCGGAGAAGAAAAGATCAATTAGAAGAAATGTTGGGTGAAGTCGATTCGCAGCTCAACAAAGTGAAACAAAAGATTAGGCCCTGTTAATATATACCTAAACACACATTTTTTTTTAAATCATTTTTTTATGTACATGCTGTCTTCTCTTTTTTTGTTTGTTTTCTTGTGTGTGCTTTTAATAACCAAGAGCGGCAATGGCAGAGTTAATTTCCTTGATGGAATCAGCCTTAGAATCAACAGCCTTCTTTTGAATGGCAGCAAGAGCAGTCTTGCGTTGATAATAAGCAGCAGATTTAGCCTTACGCTTTTCTTCAAGCTTGGCAACAACATCTTGATACTTCCATCCGACTTCGTGGGAGACACGGCCAATGGTAGTATACTTACGACCAGGCTTAAGACGGAGCACACGAAGAGCAGCAGGGATCACCATACGCTTGGTACGGTCATAAGGAGCGGGGACACCTTCGAAAAGCTTAATGCGATCCAAAGCAGCAGCTCCACGAGCAGTCTTGTGAGGAACCATACCACGAATGGCCTTATACAAGATACGAGAAGGAGCACGGAAATGGAAAGGACCACGCGTGGGGTTCACAAGACAACGCTTGTTGAGATAAGCATGGTACTTCACTATTATGCATTATTTAGCAACCTGTTTCTATCAATCCTAAAAAAGAACTTACACTTGTTACGGAAGAATTCACCAGAAACGTTCAAAGCTTCACAACGGACAACAACAACCTTTTGGCCATTGAGTGCTTGCTTAGAAATAATACTGGCAAGACGACCGAGGAGATGACCCTTACCGTCAATAACAATGGTCTGAACGACAATTTGGTTTAAAAAAGAAAGCAAGAAAGAGAGAATGTGCCACGGTT
Organism: Mucor saturninus; assembly: GCA_016758985.1. Classification (NCBI taxonomy): domain Eukaryota; kingdom Fungi; phylum Mucoromycota; class Mucoromycetes; order Mucorales; family Mucoraceae; genus Mucor; species Mucor saturninus. Next base: position 330,011 of record JAEPRD010000017.1, on the reverse strand, counting down.
TACCTTTTCAAAAGTAGACATGGTGAGAAATTACGGTGAAATAAAAAGAGAAAGAAAAAAAAAAAAGATGGAAGAGAGAAGGTCTTTACAGTGGCGGGTGTGAAATCTAAGCCACGCTCACTTCAAAAAGCCACGGTTACATAGACATATTTTTTATTTCTGTGTGCTTAATCAAGTGCGCAAGTCTTGGGTACAAAGACAAGAGCTGTATGATTGGCATACCAGTACTTGATATCTCTCTTTGTACCACTAATCTCTTGAGAATCTGGCTTACACCTAGCATACCAAGAAATGCCTTGGATGATAGGCCGATGTTCCTTGGAGTCCATCGCAATTGGCCTCTTCAAGACGTTCCTGCCATGCTCATCCACCAAGGACTTTAATATGTATTCATCGTAGTTGGCACTCAATGTTAAAAATATGCCTTCCTCATCCATAGGACACTCACTATCCTCAATTTCCTCATCATCCGGGTATATTTTGCCTTCTACTTCACGTTCAATGCCTCCAATATACATTGTCATGCCTGCTTCTTGTGCTACTTTAGCCAAGGTATTGACCAGCACTTTATCACTCTTCTTGAGTTGATCATGTTTCATGCAAGGTGGTATATAACTGTAATTCAACATATAAAAGTAAGGATATGGACTATTTGCTACTGGCTCTGACTGCAAAAATTGCTTCATCTTTTCCAGATAGGGTTGAGCCTGGATGAGCTGATCCGGGCTCAATTCACCATTTTCCAAGGTGATTCTTGCTTGTTGTAAATTGTCTGTGTTGATGGTCTTATCAGGCCCGTCGTAGATTAATGAGAATAAGATGGCAACTTGGTGTCCTGAGGAAAGAGGCAAGAAGCTGGTTTTGACATTGTTGTACCAAGCTACATAATAGGCTTGGTTCATTGCATCGGATCCGGGTTGAAACGTGTTGTCTTCGCCGTTGTATTCCATCACTATATTACCAGCATTGAAATCACAAGGCAAGATCAAAAGCATTGTACCAAACGCGCCTGCACTTTTTTTTTTGATAAATGAGAGTTAATGATAAAGGCGTACAAAGGACATGGTATATTCTTATTTACACTGGATCTGGGAGTTTTAATTCTTGATCTGCTTCTCGGATATAAAAACGATGTGCTTGTAGACGTGTATTTTTACCTGCCAATTTATTTAGGCCCAAATGAGTCACGATCTCCGGTAAAAGGGTTTCAAACAAGTATTCTTGAAAAGACAGGTTTAATAAGATCTCGGAAGTATCCAATGAAAATCCGTCGTTCATGGGAGGACGAGTGGATAAGACACGGTTGATATCTTTGAGTGAGAGAGGAAAGGTGATGGGACCAATCACACCTTGCACGTTCATGGCAATATCTGGCGCGTTATCTTTCAAGGGTGAACCGCAGGCGAATCCAGTCTCGATATCATCTTGTGTTGTATCCACACAGGCTTCTTTAAACTCGGTCATAGCTTGATCGATCTCCTTGTAGGGACTCTCCTCCGTACGTTCACTAAATATGGCAGATTCATGGTCTTCAGGTAAAGTTTGGTTGAGTTCAGTCATATCGTGATAATCATCAAATTCCTCGTCTTGATCAAACTCGTCTTCCTCACTGTCATAATAGTCCTCTTCCTCTTCGTCTTGCTCTTCTTCTTTTTCCTCCTCGCCTTCGTCTTTCTCCTCTTCCCCTTCTTCATCGTCTTCTTCTGTATAACGTGTTCTTTTACCGTGTTCATTCAATATTAAAACATCCTCTTCATCGTCCGATAAAATAACAACAGCATTGGTTTCTGAATTAGACATGGTTATTGTATGAGAAAAAGTGAAAGTACGTAAAAAAAATTAAAAAAAAAAAAAATTAAGGTGTGTGTATGTGTTGCGTGCTTTGAAAGTTTATATGGCTCGAAACGGTGAATGAAAAAATAATGATCATTGGATTTGTTTACATGTGTACACATTTTTAATGGGAATGATTGAAATTTAAGACAAAGGGAATCAACATGCCAACCAGAATTGAGCCTAGCTGATGATAATCGACTTTGGATGTATTTGATTGTAATTCTTGAATGGCATGCATCGCCACATATAAAAAGGTGCCGCCTGAAAACAATAAAAGAATACCCGTCCAATACTCTAGATTCCAACTATTGTCCACAGAGAATAGCTGCAATAATAGATAAGTCGATATAGCACCAGCTGGTGCAGACATCGAAAAAAGTAGTAAATGTCGCCTTACAGTTGTCCTCGAAAGTCCTTCGCTTAACAAAACTGTTGTCAAGGCGAAACTCGAAGGTGCCTTGTGAAGCATAATGGCGAAAAAGACCACCATCGACAGTTGGGGATGAGTGGCCGAAGCTCCCAGCGCAATGCCATCAGCTGCTGCGTGCACAATAAGTCCAATGGTCGGTGTCACTAGTGTTTCCTTGTGATTTGTGGTTTCTAGTGCGTCTATCTCGGTATTTACGATTCGTTTCGGTTGATGGACGTGCATTGAACTCACTTGATCGATGACAAACATGACGGCGAATCCGAACAATAAAGACATGCCCACCGCAGAGTGATTGGCAGTGGTTGACTTGACAACTTCTGAATCTATGCTGTTGTTATATAAGGTTTCGACACCCTCGGGTATGATGACAACTAAACTTGTTGAAATGAGTAGACCCACACTAAGTGAAGTCAAAAAATTGAGTTTGGCATCGGATAGTTTGGTTGAAAGTGGTATACAACCTGCTACAAAACTAGCCACAAGCATGGCTATGCAAAGTAGAAGTAGCCATATGAACGCATTCAACATTGAGATGAGAATGAAAAGAGATGCAAAAAAAAAGGGGGAAGGTCTTCAAATTCAGATTGATTCGGACGAATCAGAATGTATGTTCGGACGTTGGCTTACCATTTCTGAACAAAAATTCAGACACAAATGAAATCGGTTTAGCTTACCTGCAGGCATATGAAATTATATTATAAGCCGTTGGATCACTGGAGTCAGTCGAGGCGAACATGTTCAAGGTAGTGCTTCGTCTTTAGACAACCGATACTACTCCGGTACAACTTTTGCTATTTGATACAATTTAATTAAATAATAGATTTAGACATTGAGGCAGATCAGAAGACAACTGGGACTCATAAAAAAATTTAAATAAGCGATTACAGCGTATTTCTTAAAAACCTTAGTCCTTGTCATGTCGCTAAGATTATTACTTCAAAATATTTTTTTTATCGTAGAGACTATATAGTCAATTTATAATTGCCATCAGAAGAGCAATTGTACTCCCATAATTGGATATTAAATCTTTGTATACTTGACCAGAATGATTGGTGTCAGCTTTCAGATCGGATCTAATCGCTGCAACATCCAGTAGTAAGTTTTTGATATGCACTACTTTTACGATTGAGCAAGAGATGAGTTACACTTAGTTTGCATTTATAACAGTTTACTTAGTTTGCATTTATAATAGTTTACTTAGTTTGCATTTATAACAGTTTACATTTGTACCATGTACTATAACGCACACACATAACTTTTTGTAAGAGCTGCTTCCTCTTATTTAACTTTTCGTATATGGACATGACCCACTTTTTATATAGTTGAGAAGTCATCAATGGTTGTCGCAAGTGCTTCTTGGCTGTGATATCCGGAGCAGGGTTGATATATGTTCATCTTTAAGAGTGTGCCTTGGTCATCACTGTATGGTTGAACTTTGCAGTCGATTTGCTGTTGAACCATGTGCTACTGACATTACTGTTACAGGGAGTAGCTGTCTTGCTGCAGATAACCTCTCTCTTTCTTTATCCTGTACAGTGAAGAAATCACCACTCTTTGGAAGAAGCATTTGCCTTGGACATTATACGCTATTATTATGTGAAGCATGGCATCTTAAAGCATACGAAAGAAAGCTACTTCTCAAAATTTATCCCCGCTTTTATAGCTCCGTTTTCATGCCGTATATTCCTTCAGGCATGATGCTTACTATGGCTTCTTGAGCAAAACAAAATGAAAAGTACATAAAAATATTAGCTGTAAGCAGTTTTACTGAATATTTTGATATTTTGTTAAATGTTTTGTATACTTTTCGACAAGAAAAAAAAAAGGGGGGGGGGTAGGAAAAGCAAGCTTGCGTCGGCGACCCGCATGCGGGTGAGAGGGACTCCATCTCTCCCTTTTTTCTGATCTTCGAGTCAGACTTTGATCATCCTGCTTGAGACGGGACTTGATAGGGCACCTGTTATGAGGGAAAGCTGAGGAATGATTGGCTAGCTGAATATATGCTTTCCTAAAGCCTCTTTTTTATTTATCACTTACCATAAAGAACCTTTTCTCACTTTAAACTCCAATTTCTTATTTTTAAAATGCAAAAATATGAATTTTGCATACACAACTCATTGGAAAATGAATCTAAGAGATAACACACGGTAGAAGAGAACATTATTTTTTGCCATGAAAAAGAAGCAGAGTTTACAAACGCTCTTTTTTTCTTGCTCATGTCTGTTATAATATGAAGAAGAATGATCGGCACTCAACTACACAATAGCATACAGTTCACGATAGATCTCATTTAACAATTCAATGAAGTGTGCATCACTTGGTCAAAGTTAATATGGGCATAACTGTGTCATCAGGCCAAGCGAATATACATTGAAAAAACTAGCGACTGGGTTTACCGTTTGAGATAAAGATTTTTGATCGACTCGAGGTTCATCTCCCAGAACAACTGTGGATCTAAAATGGGTGTCTATGAAGAATATTGTTCAGCCCTGTCTCCCTTTAGATGCTTGGTGTTTTATGATAGATTTTGCTTATATCTACAGTTCTTTGGGAACTCATTTAGTAGAATAATGACGGTATGATCTGTATCCTTTAGGCTCCCTATACACATATACAGCTTGATCACCATATTTTGAAAAGAATGTTTATGCATATTATTCATATAAAATTGTACATGGTTTACCTTTAGATCTTTAAATTTTTTTAGTTAAATCACTCGGGTTCTTTGTGTAAAACCAATTAGTATCTCTTACTGTTCTTGATGAGGGATAAATGAGCAGTTTGGAGGTTGAAACTGTTCAGCATTATCTTTTTTTTTGAGTTTCCATTATTTAACAATAGAATACTCTTTTTATAGCTTTTTCATAGCTGATTTGAGCTCTCTGCTTGTAACAGATCGAGTACAAAGCCGCACGACATGAACAATCAACCTAGAACATGTATGTTATTAGAAAAGAACTAAGAAAATTGTATTGGTGGACAACGGTATTGACAACATTTTTAAGTTATCACTTTTAGTACTCTCCTGTGTCATCATCCAAAAAAACATATTTACATGAACCTTTTTATATCATTCAGAAAATGGTAAAAGAGAAAATCATTACACGTAAGATTTAAATTTAACTCTGTGGTACAACACCAGTTGTCAGCTAGTGATCCAATCTATTTATACTTTGAAGAGAAATTTTTATTAAGAAAAATATCATGCATGTTATTCTTTGGATAGTTATGTGACACGCTTAGGTACGTTGTCATCAATAGAAACAATGGTAGTTACGCTATGCAAGACCAATGAACATGCAATAAAAGAATTCAAAATTACATGACGTCCTAAAATGACTTTCCAATATATCGTTATGGAATGATAAATTTATTTACATTTGTTTGATGGGTTTGATACCCAAAAGATACAAGCCATTTCTTAAGGTGATACGAGCCGACCAGAATAACAACATGCGTGCCTTAGACACATCCTGCTCCATATCTTTGACACGTAAAAATTTACTCGCAACACTTGTTGCGTGGGATAGTTTAAACAAGTAATTAACAAGAGTGGAAGGTTCGAGTGATGCAAAGGCAGCTTCCACAATTTCAGGAAATTGTGCTATAGATTGAACTAAATCCATCGCTTCCTTTTCTTTCAAAATGGTAAAATCAACATTTGGACTGATTTCTGTACCTGATTTTCTTTCAATGCCACAGGCCCTAGCATGAGCGTATTGCAAGAAGACACCAGTATCACCTTTTGCATCAGTCATACGATCCCAAGAAAATTCATAATCTTTGGTTCGTTTTGATTTCATATCTTGAATTAAAATAGCAGACATTCCCAGCTGATCAGCAATTGCATCACGGTCCTTCATTTGGCTCTTTTCTTGATCATTGTTCATGTATTCTAATATCCTTTCTTTGGCTGTATCCAAAATGTCTTGAAGGAATACCACAGTACCTTTTCTGGTTGACATTCCCTTGATTCTCCCAAAACCGATATGTTGTAAATTTAACGATGGATCCATCATTAGCTTAGATATTTGAAACATTTGTTTAAAATAACCAGCCTGTTCACTACCAACAACATAGATACCCTTTTGGAATGGGTATAATTCACTTCTCATAAGGACACTTGCTAAATCGCGAGTCATGTAAAGCGATGTTCCATCAGCTCTTCGTATCACTGCTTTATCCAATTTATAAGTTTCTAAATCTACTGCATATGCACCGTCCTCTGTACGGGTCAATAACTTCTTCTCGTCTAACATGTCGTGTGCCTTGGAAATGTAAGGATTGACCTGTGATTCACCAGAATAAACATCAAATTTAACATTTAGCCGGTCGTAAATGGATGCGTAAGATTTGATACTCATCTCTCTAAATCTGGACCACTGTTTTAAGGCAGTAGGATCACCCTCTTCCATCTTTTTGAAGTACTCATTTGCCTGTCGATATATCACATCGTTATCTTTTGCGTCCGCATTGATCTTTACATATACTTCATATAGATGATGGATGGGATCCGACACTAACTTTGACTCATCACCGTATTTTTGAAACCCAATCGCCAATAAACCTAAATAAACTGGGATCAGTTGGGGGCACTTCTAGTGATTTATTTGTATTACCATATTGCTTTCCCCAATCACCCAAATAATTGATACCAATGACATTATATCCCAATGATTCATGAATAATCCTAGTAAAGTTACCAATGATTGTACTTCTTAAATGTCCAGCATGAAAGGGTTTTGCAATATTTGGCGAGCTGTAATCGATTAAGACAGTGTCGTTATCTGGTTTTGGTATGTGAGACCATCCGTATGATTTGTTATCTTGATACACTTGCTGCAATACGTGTTTGATAAATTCGGGTTCTCTAAACTTGAAGAATAAGTTTGTGTTTTGTGCACTTGCTTTTTCGATAAATTCGTTGGGTTCAAACTATATGAATATATACATGTATACAAAGAAAAAAAAAGAAGAAGTTGAGTTTGTTTGTTTTGGTCAGACACAATGGTCATTTTACATTGTCTGCAATGCTTTGAGTCCATGCAGGTAAGTCTTGTTTTGGTGTAGGATCTGTTAATGACGCATTCAACTTGGGTACTGCAATCGAAATATGACCCTCTTTCATTTGCTTGGAAGGCCTCATGAAGGTGGTGATATCCTTTGGATTACATGGTGTATGTTTTGAAAGCTGATTCGCTATCGACTGCTTAAATTTCAATACAGCTGTCATTTGTTATTTGTTTGAAAAAAAGTTGAAACCCAAATCGTTTTTCCAGGGCGTAAAAATGATTTAAATTCGGTGGATGAAACTCTAAGCCAATCAGTGAGTGGCAAACACATTCATGTTTGTTTGGCTTTAAGAAAGCGAGCAATAGAAAAAGAACGATAGTATCATTAAAGAAGAACGTGGCACCTAAATATGCTCAAGTGTTATGGAACAGAGAGCAGTAAAATTAGGTTTGTGACTTTGCTAGCGGTAGATGGAAACACCAGCAAAACAAACGCCTCCTCAATCATGTAAACAATGTGTACTCTTTGAAAAGAAAACTTCTTTTGTCACAAAACGTATGACACTACGTAACTTGTAAGTTCTAGACGTAGTAGAAATCATTCAATTAAGCGTTGACATAGTGTATGATGACATTGTTTGTGTATTTTTTATTATCAGTGACATGAAACCTTTAAGGAAACAGCTAATTAGGTAACTAATTTTTTTTTTCTGTCCAAAGATATCATCTGGATTGTTGTTATTTGTCATTTCTGATACATTTTTGTTTTTTATTATTATTTTTTAGGAGATTCTGTATTGGCCGTCTCTATCAGAATAAAAAAAGAGAGGGTATTCCATAATGAAAGGTCATATAAAAGAAAAGAAAACAAAGCTGTCAGGGTTGTAATCGATGCTGATCATCTAAATACATAAACTTTGGGTTTTTTATGCAGATATCTTAAAGAAACCTTTGGGTAACACAGAGACAATTCTTAGAATAAAATTACAATTTGACGTTTTATAAGTTTACTGTAATTTTACTAAACAAGGGAATCATCATGCTTCGCAAGATTGGAAACTTTCTTATTACTGGTATGGATCAAATGTTACGATAAATAGCTCTTAATATGAAAAAAATGGCATGCATTTTCGTTACATTAGTTGATAAATAATAGATCATGTAAACTTACATAAGAATTAAAAAAATATTACGTTGAACTGCTATTTGGGAAATGCTTTTGTCTGCAGGACAATAAGTAGGTGTCTTTATGGTTTGAAACAATAGATATAATGAGCGTTTTTTTGTATGCTTATAACATGATATATTGAGATATTTTTCGTTACCATTGTTCCTTTCACTGAAAGAGCACACCTTGTTTTTGTCACGTGAGGGGTCTAATTAATGATACAAGATGTGATAAAAACCTTAATTTTCCCCCTTCTTTTTTCCATTAATATTTTTATTTCTCAGCTATTTTAGCATATATATATATATATATATATATAAATTTTTACTTTGCTTTTATCCCTTCTTTTTCTTCCTCATATATGCTATTATATCCTTTACATATAATGCAGATAGGTCGACGCTCATCGTTATTATCTTCTGAACCAAACCCCGAAACCATCATTGACAATTCTACCATAGAGAGTCTAGTCAAAGATTTACAACCCTTGATTCATTACACTGCTTTATTTATTCGATTAATTCATTGGAAAGACAATAAGAAACTCAAACACTCTTTCGCCTTATTGCTCAGCCTGATTATTTGGTGGAGTATTGACCTATGCGTATTGTATCTATTACCATTGATCTTGGTTGTAGCAATACTTCAGCACGACACGATCTTTCCTTCCACGCGTAAATCCACACAAGTCGATGAAACAAACGAGTTAATTCACGATTTGACCGAGATTCGAGACACCGTGTGTTTATTAGCATCAATCAAAGCCTGGGTTCAAAAAAGTGATACATTATGTAGAGCTTACTATCGATACTATTCCGTAGCCACTTCAAAGCAGCGTTCGATAATTGGATTTGGTGCGACAATTGTCTTAGCCTTCACGTATGCAGGATGGATGCTGCTAATACACCAACACATGATAACAGGATGTGCTTCGCTAATGTGGTTATTGATTGTTTCCATCATGTGTTTATACAGTCCGTGGACAAATCCGATTTGTGTGGCCTGTGTCCGTGCGGTCACCCCATTGGTCTACTCTTGGAAAGTCACTGAAAAGGACGAGCAGGGTTCCAGACAGCCTACAGACCTTGTTAGCGCGTACTGCTTCCAGGTCTATCATCATCAAAGATGGTGGTTTCCTACGGGTTGGAGCAACTTTTTGTTGCCAGAAGACCCACCAGTCTGGTAATATGATCATGATTAAAGAGACTATACTATCATACTGAAATATAATTTAATATAGGTCAGATCAACATGGAAAACCTATCCCCAAACTTCATGATTTTACACTGCCACCAGATACATATATTGGTCCTCCTAACAAAATGAACCAACAACGTTGTGTCTCTTGGGTCTGGATGGATCCATTCTGGTCAAAGCAAAAAGATGTGGTCGGAGATAAACAATCATGGCAATATGGATCAAAGTGGAAAAATTGGAGTTCTGACGCCAATGGGTCAGGTTTCTATACGCGACGAAGAAAATGGTTCCGATATGCACAACGTAAAGAAACTTGGGTTGGTGTCGACAATAGTGACTGTGTTTCAATGACAAATGGGAGCCATACAACGGATACAAGTAGTGTTTGTGACTGGAATGATACGCCTCCAATAAGTCCTTCAACCAGCAGTTCAAGCATTTCAGAATCGGTACATGTAAAACCAGTACTTCTTTCAAACAACAATGTACGTCGTTCTTCTGTCCCTGTGACATTCAAAATTCCTGCGTTATCATGTAGCCGAAAAACTGTAAATCCCAGCCAAATCACAAAAAGATAAAAAACTCGTGTCAAGAATTTCATCACATGTACCATATAAGCAAAAGACACAAACATACAAACAAAATAATACTGGCCTAATCTCTGTATAAACACATTCACAATCACACAATCACACAATCACACACTCACATATATAAATAAAAAACATTGAAAAGATTTAACAAATACATTTATAGTTGTCTCGATAAAAAATTACTGCTGGTTGATGATAAATCAACTAGGGTTGAATTGTTAAACATATTTGACGAGAGTGTGGCTTCTACTAATGTGCAGGACTTTTTTCTATTTTGATAATGACTTTTTGATACACTACTTAGCCTTGATAAATGTGGTTGCATATCTTCCTTATTATCTGCTAATATAAACTGCAGAGACTAATTACAAAAAGTTAAGGCCTTTCCTTATTAAGTAATTAAGATTAATCTTACTTTTATCCATGCATGATGGGAAGGCATATCTACACACTCAAGTTTCAATCCTCTGGTAGGAGTTTTGATTAGAATACCAGGCGGTCTCGACTTTTCAAGATGATCCAATAAAATAAAAGATTCCACCAACGCTATTTTTTTTTTTGTAAGTTTATGTACGTATTCTATATTATTTTCATAATAATTACATTACCACTCTTTGTACTAGCATAGCTAGTACTCGCACCAGGCTCTTGCGCACTCCAATATAATGTCTGAGTATATGGATGTATCCAAAAAAACCGACGATGTCTGTTTTCCGATATCCCACTGCCAACCATCTTTCTTGTGTATTTCCACATCCAATCGCCAATCATCGTTTTCGTCAAGGCCGCAACAAAGCCTTCATCCACACTCTGTCTCTTTCTGACTTCTGGAAACAATTCTAGTTTCGAATTGAGTATACTGTCCACTGCTGTTGATGCAAACATGGCTGAGGGAGAAGTTTTTTTTTCCTCTTGTAGGTTGCGTCTTGATTTGTAAAAATAGCTTTCAGGCTGGGTTAATAATGAGCCATAGGTCTCATTAACAATATGTATATCTCCCTCAGACTCATTGCTTTTCTTTAAATCGATTGGTGAAGAAAGGGAGGCGTTCATATCGAGATTAGACTGCGAAGGTAAAATGACATAAGTAAGCTCCAACGATTCGTTTTTCTCTTGTGTTGATAACGATTTGAAATTGTCTGTCGATCCTGCTAATTCGTCTCCCAAAGTATGGTTTTGATGACTTGATGACTGCTTACAATGATGTGAATGAATTGATTGCGTATTGAAATTTTCGATGGTTTCTTGAGCTTCCCTTAAAAGCTTGTCCACTTCAATTCGCTCTTCCCGTTCCAGGTCAATTTTATTCTGCATGGTGTGAATAATTTCATGAGCCTGGTTTAGTGAATTTGTTAGAGCGTCTATTTCTACGTGTCTTGAATGTCTTCTATGTGAAGTATTTGATATCGTGTTTTTAATTTGGCAGGGTGCAGTTGTTGTAGGTTCAATATCACGCAGGCCTGTTTTACTATCAATGTGACGGAGCGTGGTAGTTGTTGCTGTTGCTGTATGTACTATCAACAAATCCTGAATCTGCTTTGACAAATTATCCTTTTCAATTCTGATCATATGTAAACTTTTTTTTAATGCAATGATTTCTTGCTCATGAGTTTGTTGAGTGTCTTTCAATTTTTGCTCCCAAGATTGCTGTATTGCCTTAAAAGAGTCAAGTTCTTGTGTCAATAACGTTTTTTCACGCGATAGACGCGTATGTTCTAAATTAGACCTTAATAAATCTTGTGTCAAATCATTGATTTTCTGTGTCAATTCTTGATTATTTAATTCCAAGTTCCAGATATCTTCTTTGTATCTTTCTAAAAAATCAAGATCGTTCAAAAAAAAAACATTTTAGGAGATGTCTCTCAAAATCAAGTTTATCGAAAAATACAGAAGGAAAAGTGGTTCTTTTTTACCTTCATTTTCAGCCTTGACCTTTAATCGCTTATCGAATTTATTGAGCTCTTGTTGATTGTCGGCCTTTTCGATCTCCAATGCGGTTAAGGAGGTTTGGTATTCTTCCAGGAGGCTTTGCATTTTAAAGACTTGATTCAGAATGCCATGACTAAACTGAGAGTCCGTATTACCTTCATTGACGGAGAGAGGCTTAAAAAAGGCTTTTTTATCACGGTTACTCGCATTATTTAATACGTCACCTACAGAAGAATATTCGCCTGAGGATGAATAACTGGTATAAGAACCTGTAAAATCTTCAGAGTCTGATAAAGTTTCAATGTGTCGTTGTCTGTTTGGAGAAATCGAGTTCTAATATGTATAAATTGTTTTTTTTTTCTTTTTTAGAATTGTAGATTAAATTAATTTACAAACATACTGTGGGTGCTGGTTCGCTGCTTCGTGTCTGACCAAAATAATAAAAATAAAAATATAGATATATATTAAAGGGGGTTATGTTTGATGATAAGCATAAACAATACCTCTTTAAATGATTGTGATTCTTTTTCGCCCATAATTATAATAACCGAAAAAACAAGAAAGGGTTAAGCATAATAATGAAATAAGAAGTGTAAATATTTATGCACAGATCGGAGGATTACAAGAAAAAAAAAAGGGAATGTTTTATTTTAATGGTTTAACCTCTTATAAAAATCGCACCAGTTTTATCAATCTTGGTGGCCTTGTCAATATGATCCAACCCAATCATGTCGCCTGACTTGTGTGTATATGTTGAGAAAAGTGTATCATCTTCTTCACTTATCAATGTAGTAGTTTCTTCGTCTTCGGCCACTATATTAATTTTGACTTTACTCCATTCTTTATCATCCAGCCCAGTTCGTGCCTGAAGACGTTTCAATGTATCAACCAATAACTCATCCTGAATATGAATCAAATATTAGTGGTATATACAGATTCATGTTTTTTTGTGCACTCACTTTCTTTAACACAAATTTGAATGGCACAGAGTGCGTACGACTTGGAGAGCGCTGGAAATGGAATACATTGATGAAAGCATCGTTATTAGGATCCATGTCTGCCTCATCTTCAGGAATTTCTTCGGCATAAACCTTAACAAAGGGACGAGCAGAGACTGCTTCTCTCCATAATTTGTCTGTGTATTCCTTGTCAAATTTACCGTTAACCTCGTCAAAAATACGAAGATCTCTTGTGCCTGTTTTACTCTCAAATCGAACTCCTTTAGCTACCAGAGCTTCCTTTAAATCGACAATACCACTGTCCTTTGGTAATAAAAGTTCTACGATCTGCAAATCCTTCAAAGTAGGAGTACACACAGTGACTTGGACGGAACATTTTGATTCAATTTCTTCCAAACTTACATCCAACTTTTCATATATAAGTCTAGCCTTTTGAGCCAAAGCGCCTCCACCAGGCGCATAGGCGGTCTGTAAAATTTTGCCCAAATTCATGCCCGCAAATCTTTTAAGAGTAGCTCTGTTGTTGGTTTGAATATAAGGGTTGATCAAACGAATTTTGTCACTATCAACATTCAATTCTCTAGCTACACGAACAGCAATGTCTTCATAACCCATACTTTTATGCAATATCAACCTTAACTCGGGAGAGTCTTCATCTGGAACAAGGGGAGAAAAGAAGACAGAAACTTTACCGAGTTCGTAGCCCATGAAAGAATCTACAGTAGTAAGACCGCCTGCAGCTATAACAATGCTTTCTTCCTCGGGAGTCAATTTCTTTTGTACACAAAGTATATCGCCGTCTTGAAGCTCGGCTTGAGCAAAAGTCAAATTAAAATCAACAGGGTCAATCATATTGGCCTTGATTTCTTCATAGATTAAAATTTCTTCATCTTCACTGAATCCAATCATCTCTCGAAGTGCACCCAAAATAGAATGTACTTTAGCATCCTTGCCAACATATAAATGACCGACACCATGAATGAGTTGTAATTCGGGTTTAAAATGCTTGATGAAAATCAAAATACCAGCAGAAGCTGTTGTGTTTGTCACAGGGAAAAGAGCTTTCCCTTCCTCATCGTAGAGGTCACATCTTTCCAAATATAATCGAAGAGCTGGTTGGTTGGTAGCATACTTGAGACGTACTTCGTCCAATGTAGACTCATATTCCTCTTCAGGGATAGGAATATCTATACGAACAGTTCGATTTTGCCGATTTACCATTAACCAAAGTCTGAAATCCGTTGGCCGTAATCCGATACTATGAGCCAAGTCCTCCTTAAAAGAGCCAAAAGTTTGATCTTTTCTGACGCGAAGTGCCATGATACGGTTTTCAGCTGCATCCTTTTCATCAAAATTTGCAAAATCAAAGCCGTGGTTGCTCTTGAAAGTTTCATCACTAGCAATCAGGGTCTTCATGTAAAGATGTTGCTCTTCTTTCTCTTTTCTTTTCTGCTCGCGGATACGAGTTTCTGTTTCAATACGTTCCACTAAATGACGAGGAATGTCTTCAGCAGTAACGGGTGCCAAGACATTATCTAACATGCATTCACGGATATAAACCAACATGTAGGCGTTGGTGAAACGATTCATAGGGCGTCCATTGGGACGCATATTGATACCAGGCACACCCATTTGTTCGCCACCGAAATTCTCCTCCAATACTTCCTTAATTGTTGCAGGAACAACCCTGTCGTCGTCAAACTTGAACCTAATAGAAATATTTAGCGTACAAATTATGCGAGTGGGAATAAGGCTTACCATTTTCCATCTTTTTCGGGTTTTACAAAAGCAAAATAATGACCACCGCTCAAATCACCACTATGTACTAACACACTGTCAACAGTAAAGAAGATTAACATAAGGGATAAAGATAGCTTGTATTTTGCTTACCCGTGAAGTACATATTTGTGCTCTTGTGATTTATCGGCATTCTCGCTGAGATAAGGTTCGAGATCAATTTCGGTAGGAAATTCATGACGATCGTTAATCTACAGGGTATGTGAATTCAATACTCACTCACCGAAATCATATTCACATTTGTACATACCTTCACCATCATATCTCTCATCATATCGTACTCAAAACGTTTTAATTGTAAATGCAATACAGGAGGAAAGCTTTCGAAGATAACACCCTTTTTGGCATCTTGTAATCCATAGCCTTCAGCCATATACTTATTATCACCCTCCAATGTTTCCTCTGTGATGTAATCCTTGAAAGAATCTTCGAGGTTCTTGCATCCCTTGACGTTCAATTGAATATCTGAGCGAAAAAAATAAAAAAATGAACTTCCGATCTAATAACTGATTGTAGCAGAAATATTACATACCATAATAGTCTTCGGATCGAGAGGATTCAAAATTGACGTCAATGCATTTGATATAACTCTTCATTCTACCGACAAACAAATTCTTAATAGCGTCTTCAGCGGGTGTATTCTACGCAATAAAGACTTGTTAAATATGCGAAAACACTGTTTCTCTTTCCCTCGTTACCTTCATTTTGATTTCCAAATTATCTTGTAGAACTCTGTTAAACTCTTGAACATCATGTTGTCTAAAAGCTTCAAATGAATCCCAACCAAACGATTTTGTTAATTCGGTAGTGCCAACTGCAGTATTCATAAATTGTAGATTATAAAAAACTCTCTGCAAAGCTAAAGCCACACTTTTGACAGGTTCGTCGTTTTCAGTTGGGATTTGATATACTGCTTTTCTAAACGAGTTTGTGAAATAAAGAGACTGGAAAAGCGAGTTCATATAACAGGTAGCTCCTTGATTTTGAAGACCCACATAACCTGTGACTTTTTTGGAATCATAATTTACGAAATTATGCCACAAAATACCTGTAGCATCCTTAACAACACGAATAATTGTCGTGATGCGGATGGAATCATCTTCAAGATACTTTTCAAGACTGCTGTCATTTGCACTATCCAAGGTGATAAAACGAGTGAATCCCCAATCTGATTCATCACTAGTGAATCGATGCTGAGCACTGTGAAGTATGTATGAAGTAGGATCAGAAGGTTTGGAAAGTAATACCACAAATTGGGCACACGCGTATTCATCCGCGTTACCCGATTTAGCGTTTGTCAATTCTAAATAAATAGAAGCGTAATCACTTTGATTGTTGCCTTTGGGAAACATGAGAATATGCCTAGTTTTTCTTTAAACGTTAGTACTCTTTTTTTTTTTTTTTTTTTTTTTTTTTTTTTTTGAAACAAGAGAAATTGTATGTATTTTACCAGTCATGGCCACCTGCCTTAATTACAGGTCCAACAGTACGAGCGTTTAGCTGAGACCAAGAAGGAACTGTCCAATGATCTACTTTAGTTTCAATCACTTCTTCTTCAATAGGTGACATTTCCTTGTTGGCAATTTGTTCGACTATATGACACACGCGCGCAAACAGACGAAAGTGTTAGTATAATTCTTTGTGTATTGTTTTAGTTAGAATACGAACAATCGTCGATGACTGATAATAAAGGGACAGGCTCTACTTCAGTCATGGGTTTGTCTAAATCTTCAGAGTTTAAAGCAACAGGCTCAATTGGTGTTGGTTGGTCTATAAGTTCTTCTTCTTGCTGTACTCCCGAGAGAGGTATTTGTCTTTCATCCTATTATGAGGAATATTCAAAACGAGATTGATATTTTAGTCTCATTGTTTTTAAAATGAACAGAAAAAAATGTTACCATTATGTTGAGGGTTTTTATTTGTTACAAAAAAAGATAAAAACAAAAATGAAGAAGGGGTTACATTAGAAAAAAGTACGAAACGAAAATGCGGCAACTGGTTCTTAAAACACGTCACGCTCTGCTAACTATAAATTCTGACAAATGATGACTTTCAGATAGTAGTAAAGTCATTTGGATATTTGGATAAAATATACCAAACCCAACATGTTAGTTTCTCTATCAAAACATACATTTTTAAAAGGTGTCTAAAACATTTATTCAGCCAAGACAGTGATGTCTTAATGTATTCCACAGGCATGTCGCACAAGCATGCAATCTCTAATTTTCCTTCTCTTTCTTTCTCTACACTTTTTGTGAGACAGCCCGAAAATTAAGTTTGTGATAGGTATAATTACCCTTAAGCAAGTATTAGATATATATAAAGCATTTAAATGAAATAATGTAACAAACTTAAGTGTCCATCCTATATGTTCCTTATAAAATCAAACTTGTCGATGGATAACTATTTTATTGTATGGTAAAAATAGTCAATTATATTCAATGTAAACACTTTTTATAATACCTATCATAAGCTTTAGTCTGTCCTTCAACCGAGTTTACCTCGTAATTTACGGCCTTCTCGAGTTGATAATGGCGCTGACACTCACAACATCATATGCAAAATTCAGCAAATATACGTCTTTTTAAGTCATGACGTAGATATAGGGTTTCAAGCTCCAACGTTTGCTCATGAATGAAATTCTCAATTTTTTATCACTATAGGCAAACCGCTCGCTTATTTTCTTGTCGATTGAGCATGCGAGAGTGAAAATTGGTGATTGATCATAGTCAGATTTCAATAAAGTATATATCTTGTACAAGTTCTACTTTCATTAAGGGGGAATACCAAAGGTAGATGGAAATGTATGAGATATTCGACGGCGTATTTCGTTTCGAACGCTAACACTTTTTTGTGTCACATTAATTCTTCCACTTTTCATCCGCCTGACTAATGCAGCCCTTGTTGGTACCACCAGAGTCGGTTGGATCCGTTGAATACTGTCTTTACTTTGTCTCCCAACCATTTTTGCTTCGTTCGCGAAAAATAAAGCTAATAATTGAAATCATCTGAATTTTAGATGGGAGGTTAAAATGCATCATTCTTTTGTGCACCTCATTTGGTAAAATATGCTGCTCAAAGGATTTACCGCATGGTTATGATGAAGGTTGCACAATAAGCAGTCTCTTATCGCTTATCTTAGCCATATAGGGCGAACTTTTTGCAACATAATAACTGAATTGTTCTTACACACCAATAAAAATATGACTGTTGCTTCAGCATTAAAGGAGAAAGGACGAATCGTTAATATAACTCATCAAATCCCTTATGAAATAGCATTAGAAGATGGAAGCTGGCAATTTGCACCTCGAAGGGGACATGGTGCAATGTATGGAGGAATTCACTCTTTAAAAAAAGAATGGGACATTCTTCATATAGGTTGGACTGGCATGATAAGTACTGGAGAAGGATTGCCCATTGAGGAATTATCACTGGATGAAGAAAATTGTTTGAAGAAACAACTACGAGAAGACCACTTCTGCTTACCTATATTTGTGGACAATGAAAGCGTTGCTGGACATTATGATGGATATTGCAAAACAAGTAGAGTACGGATAACTTAATAACATACTTGATACTCATTTTGTTTAGTGCTATGGCCTTTACTGCATTATATCATTTGGAATAATGCGACTGATGGTAGACTGGAAAGCAAGCAATGGGAATCATACAAGGCAGTAAATCAGCGGTATGCCGATCTTGCATCGGAAATATATCAAGACGGCGACATTAGTAGGTATTATCATGCTGATCAGTATCATTATGTCTAACGCTTTATATCGCAGTTTGGGTCCATGATTATCATCTTTTATTAGTCCCTTCAATGATACGAGCAAAACATCCTAAAGCTAGAATTGGACTTTTCGTGCATTCACCATTTCCAACATCAGAAATATTTAGATGTTTACCTAGTAACTTTCCAAAATCGATATTTATGCCTAAGATTAATTTATTCATCAATAGAGCGGCAAGAAATTTTGAAAGGGATGATCGGAGCAAACCTTGTTGGATTTCAGGTACCAAAAACAAAAAAAAAGCTATAAATAAATCGCATTTTCAAAATAATTTATAGAGTTTAGACATATGCTTATTCAAGACACTTTATATCTACTTGTACTAGAGTATTAGGATATGAATCGACACCAGAAGGCCTTCGAGGTTTAGATGGTCATTTCTGTCATGTAGGTACTTTCCCCATAGGTATTGCCCCCGAAGATATTGCATCAAGGTGTAACGACCCTAGCGTGTGTTCAAAATCAGATGCGATTAAAGAAATGTACAGTGGTAAAAAAATTATTGTTGGAAAAGACAAAGTGGATTTGGTTAAAGGCGTCCTTCAGAAACTAGCTGCTTTCGAGAAATTCCTATTGGATTTTCCTGAATGGAGAAATAAAGTAGTCATGATCCAATTAACTGAAGGCACAACAAACGAATCAGCAAAACTCGAGAATAAAGTGTCAGAACTCGTAGCCCATATAAACAATTCGTTTGGATCACTTGAATTTGCTCCCGTTCATCACTTTCATCATCAAATTCAACTCGATGAATATTATGCTCTTTTAACAGCTGCTGATGTGGCTGTCATTACTGCGAATAGAGATGGTATGAACACAACAAGCTTAGAATATATTGTGTGTCAAGAAGGAGAAGGAAAACATGGGCCGCTAATTCTTTCAGAGTTAACGGGTACTGCTGGATCATTAAGTTCTTCTCTAATGGTTAATCCTTGGGATTATGCTGGTGTGGCAAAAGCAATCAACGATGCGCTGATAATGTCAGATGAGGAAAAATACGGTAGACATATGGTAAGTAATAGAGAATAATGTATATTGTGTATTAACATAATTACTACAGCAAATGTTGGATCATGTAAAAACCCACACTGCATCATTCTGGGCTATGTCCTTTGTAAATGTTTTGGAAAAATCAATTGCTGCTTCTGAACAGTCTAGTCATACACCACTCTTGGAAAGAAATTCACTTCAGAAAAATTACAAAAAATCAAAGAAGCGACTTCTGTGTTTCGATTATGATGTATGTATTAATTTAAGGTTGCCTATCCTTACTAAACCAACAGATAAATTTAGGGGACTTTGTCTTCTGTTCGAAAATTTCCTGGCTCAAGCGCTCCCTCGCAATCTATGCTCGAGGCACTCCAATTACTTTGCAATGACCCTAATAATGAAGTCTGGGTTATTTCAGGAAGAGATGAAGCCACATTAGACAAATGGCTCGGACAAGTCAAGGGTATTGGCCTCAGTGCGGAACACGGTAGTTTTGTAAAATATCCTTCTAGTTCTAAATGGATAAACTTATTGGAGCATTTCGACATGGGTTGGAAGCATGATGTAGTTGAGATATTCACTTACTATGCCGAAAGAACGACAGGAAGTTTCATCGAACATAAACGGTGTTCTGTAACATGGCACTACGGGCTTTCTGACCCCGACTATGGGGCGTTCCAATCGAAAGAATGTCAAAATCATTTAGAAAATGCCATCTTATCCAAATTGCCGGTGGAAATTTTAGTTGGAAAAAAAAATTTGGAGGTGCGTCCCACTGCTACTAACAAGGGTGAAATTATAAAACGATTGCTTTCAGCTAATGGAGAAATTGACTTTATTATGTGCTGTGGCGATGATAAAACTGATGAAGATATGTTTAAAATTTTAAAGAAGGTTGTTAGTTCGGATTTGCCTGTTTTCTCAATTATAGTTGGGATAGAGGATAAAAAGACTATGGCTAGCTGGAGACTTCCAACCGTTCAAGATGTTTTGAACACTTTTATAGCATTGACAAGTAACTAAAATCCTTCATTTTTCCGAAATTAAAAACCATTTCAAATTGGACTTGCTTAGAGAATGTTACTTTCAATTTTGTATTTTTTCACTTCATAAACATACGATTATTTCCTTTCACTTTCTTTTTTGTTCCTGATTGGCATAAAGGATGGGTAATTCGGAAAATAATTCGGAAAATCCCAAGGGAGATGAATTGAACGGGCTACCGCCAATATCTATGTCAAGAAACCAAAATCGCTCAGAAAGTAGTATCAATGTAGACACATCTATGCCCCAGCAATCTCAAAATACAGGATCTCAAAAAATTTCTGGGGTAACAAGACAACCGGAGTCTATTCAGAGTCCATCGAACTTTGGGTTGCCTCAACTGTATCAGCATAAGCCAAGTAGTGCTAAGCGAAATGAACTACCAACAGACTCAAGGCCCGAACGAACACAAAGACCAGAAGATTTAAAAAGAGCTCAATACTTATCAACAGCCTCCGAAATAGCCGCAATCGATACAGATGATAATGAGAAAATCAAAAAGAATCCACGAAAACCACCCACATGTTGGGTAACAACAAGCTGGATATTAACCTGGTGGGCTCCTCCATTCATGTTACGAACTTTTGGTAAGTAACCACAGATGTTACTTTCGACTTTAAGATGCCTTGTTAAACTACTTTATTATAGGAATTAAAGACAAGGAAATGCAGCAGGCATGGCGCGAGAAAGTTTCTTTGGTTCAAGTGATTATCTTTCTATGCGCTATTGTAGGGTTTTTAACCTTTGGGTTTAATACAACAGTTTGTGGTAGACAACCTAATCGAATCCGTCCTACAGGTGTTGAATATAATCATATTGTCATTTCTGGAAGGGCTTTTGATTTGAAATCATTTAGACATCCTACCCCGGTTCCAGATATGCCAGGAAGCGGTGATCTACAGGAACTAGGTGTTGGTGGCCGTGATTTGTCTTTTTTATTTCAAACTGTAAATTACAATTGCAAAGGCATTTTAAACCCCATACAGCCAGACGATGACAAAGGCAATGTAGCAAATTATTTTCCTTGCGTTTCCTTGGATAGATACAACCCAGATGTTAGTAATACAGATAATGCACAAAGGAATGGCTGTCATATCAGCACAAAATCTCGTATCGCCTTGCGTCGATTGGATGTCATTGGTGATATATATTACAACTGGACTGATATTCAAAAACCTGGAACTAGTTTGGTAGCATTCAATGGGTAATTGCGTCTTCATTTTCTCATTATAAAGTACAAAAGCCTAACATCATTTATTATAGAAATGTGCTTGATTTGTCACGTCTAAGATATTTAACTCCAAACATCCCATTGCCAATCCAGGTAGCACAAATTGTTGGTCCTGGAAATGCTTTTATTGGAAGAGATGCCACATACTGGCTCAGTACTACGGCCGATCGACTACAAATTGGTAAATGTTTGACGGACATCCTCAAAGTCGGTGTGGTTGATACTAGATCAACCGGATGTATCATTTCTGATATCGTTTTATGGGTATCATTGGCCGTTATTCTTGGGGTGGTTTTAATTCGTTTCTTTTTGGCCCTTGTTTTTGGTTGGTTTGTATCGTGGAAACTGGGAAGTATCCGGGAAGAATCTGACGAAGATCGAAAGAAGCGACAAGAACAAGTACTACAGTGGGAAATGAACAATGCAGAAGACATGCATTATCCTAGGACACAAAGCATCGCGTCGATCCCAGAAGTTACATCTGTATCAGCAATCGATAATAGTGAACGTGATTTTATTCCGAATCCTAATCCACTGACGAGTGACGAAATATCCTCGGCTTCACAATCTCTTTCATCGTCTCAATCACCGCAAGCTCAAAAATCAAAAAAACGGTTTTTCCCTTCCACGTCTCGTTTTACGCAGCCTGGTTCACCAAAGTCAACACATGGATCACGTACTTTTGGAAGTTCCGATATCAATACAGCTACTCCTGATATACCTTATACCTTAAGCTCCCAGTTTTTTCAAAATTTTGAAGAAGGAGGGGGTGCTTTGTCGTCCGCCAATATCCAAGCTAAAAGCCAATACAATTTTAACTTTGATCTTATCCATACTTTTATGGTTGTTACATGTTATTCGGAAGGGGAGGAAGGTCTAAGAACAACTCTCGATTCCTTGGCAAATACAGATTATCCGTGTTCTCACAAAATGCTATTAGTAATATGCGACGGTATTATTACAGGATCCGGTAATGGTAGTTCAACACCAGATATTGTCTTGTCAATGATGAAAGGAAATATTGTAGCTAGAGATCAGGTTCAACCTTCCTCTTACGTAGCTATTGCTGATGGTATGAAGCGTCATAATATGGCCCAAGTACATGCAGGTTATTACAGTTATAGTGCAGACACTCCCGAGGACCAACAGCAACAAGTTCCAATGATCGTTATTATTAAATGCGGCACTGAGGCTGAATCAAAAGATAAAAAGCCTGGTAATCGTGGTAAAAGAGATAGCCAAGTTATCCTGATGAATACCATGCAAAAAGTTTATTACGGAGAACGAATGTGCGATCTAGAATACCAGTTCTGCAAAGCTATAGTCAAATTGACCGGAAATCATCCTTCTCGTTTTGAAACGTGCTTAATGGTAAGCATTAATTCAAGCAAAAATGACGTCGTTTCTTCTTATTTTAACAATTTATTTTGGTCAAGGTTGATGCTGATACCAAAGTATACCCAGACTCTTTGGCACGTATGATTGCATGTATGTCAAGAGATCCTTACATTATGGGTCTATGCGGAGAGACCAAGATTGCAAATAAGGCTGATAGCTGGGTTACTGCTATACAAGGTCAGTGTATATATTATTTAGTCACTCATATTTCTAACAAAACAAACAGTTTTTGAATATTATATCTCCCATCATATGAGTAAGGCATTTGAGTCTATCTTTGGCGGTGTTACTTGTCTTCCTGGATGTTTTTGTATGTATCGTATCATCGCACCGAAGGGTGACCGTTATGTCCCTATATTCTGTTCATCTGACATTGTAGAGATGTATTGTGAGAATGTCGTTGATACATTGCATAAAAAGAACTTGTTGCTTTTAGGTGAAGACAGATACTTAACGACACTGATGTTACGAACGTTTCCAAAACGAAAAATGATGTTTGTGCCACAAGCTGTAAGTGAGATTTTTGTTGATTAGATTTTACATCATATTAATATTTTGTTGCAAAGGTATGCAAAACCGTTGTACCTGATACATTTGAAGTCCTTTTATCCCAAAGAAGAAGATGGATTAATTCAACTGTACATAACTTATTAGAATTAGTACTCATTCGCGATCTTTGTGGTACTTTTTGTTTCTCTATGCAATTTGTGGTATTCATGGAATTAGTTGGCACTGTTGTTCTCCCTGCAGCTATTTCATTCACTGTCTACCTCATTATAATTTCGTTTTTCGTGACACCGATTCCAATCATTCCGCTACTTCTTTTAGCTGCAATTTTGGGTTTACCTGCAATACTGATCGCACTGACGACTCGTAAAATGGTATATATTGGATGGATGTGTGTATACTTATTGTCACTACCGATTTGGAATTTTATTTTACCCGCATATGCTTACTGGCATTTTGATGATTTCTCTTGGGGTCAAACACGTATGCTGGAAGGTGCTGTACCTGAGAAGAAAGAAGACCATGGCCGACGTGAAGGAGAGTTTGATAGCACTGGTATAATTATGCGAAGATTTGAAGAATGGGCTCGCCAGGAGAGAAAACTTATGGCTGAGAAACGAATGTCATCTTCGACAGTCATTAGGAGTTATCCAAAAGTTTATTATGGACATTAATCTTTTAATTTGACATAATTGATGCTTCAGAAAAAAGTAAAAGTAAAATTAAACATTAAGCTAAAAACAAAAATAAAGATGTGTAAAAAAATAGAATCAATTAAATTTCTTGCTTCCATAATAAGTTAGCTAACATTACACTTTCCCACATCCAGGCTTTTTTTAGCAGTTTAAACAACTACAAGCAGGAAATAGTCTGAAAGAGCATCCATTGGAGTTTCCTTTTTGGTAGCTGACAGCGAATCCAAAAGTCTTAAGAATTAAGTAGAATCTAACTTATATATAAGATGAATTGTCAATTTTATTTTGCATTTAAAGTTGCAGAATGGACTAAAGGCTCGCACAAAGGCTTAAGAAGGGAATACAGTTTGATCTGACAATAGCGTATATAAACATTAGCAGAAAAATAACGGTGAAGAATCGCTATAAGTAGATAGTAAATCTATTATTTGTCCCAGCTAAGTTATTTTTGTGAAAATAAAGGTTTATAATGCATGCCTGTGCTTTTCGTTTAATTCTTCTAGTTCTAATGTCTTGGGTATATCATCCTCATCAATACCGAGAAGTGTTTTTGTAAGATGCTCTTTGTGTCGTAATCCCTATTGATGTTAGAAGGAAGACTAAATATAGAACATTCAATATAATTTTGATGATGGCGATACAACTATGGTATGTACCTGGCACGTCTAATTTATTAAAATAGATACGTGTTTTGTTTAGGAAGTGATCTACTGAACACGACTACATGTAATGCTTACAATTAAGCGAGTTTCGTCTATATTTATTTTATGAGGCGTAGTCAGTTTTATGGTGCACCCATATTTTATAATTACCTGTCAAAGTCAGAAGGCGAGCGTGGAATAACTTTTTTGCTAAAACAATTCCATAACAATCACACTTGATTTTAAGACTGACAGTTAATCGTGAAAGGAATGACTATGTAAAACTTTTCAATTGATTTTCAAAACTCGTCTACCTGTGCTATATCTACGTTGCCCTAAACTATTTTTAAATTTGTTTAGAGCCACCCTTCATAGTAACCAGAAGAGGATTACGCCCCATAACCAATTTAGTAATCCAATGAAAATGACTTTTTAAATAGTGAGTAAATATCTTAACATAGAGAATAAAATTATCGATGTTGGTTAGGAAAAAAGTGGCTGAAGAATTTTCTCATTTGATCCATTTTTGGACCACTGCTATCAGACATATCAGACTAGGGGTCTTTATAACCAGTAGATACTAATAAAAATACAGCAGTAACTTTAGCTCTTAAGTAACTGTTAGCGATTTTAAGTATCCTTGGAATAAAATTAAATGGAATTACTTAAAGACCGATCTTGTTCTGTAAATTTTGCTCGGGAAATCTAGAAATCCTGCGATCGCTCACTGTGGTGGTTGAAAAAGTAGGGTTCCAGCATTTCCACTTTAATAAACAATTCTTGTAACTAACAATGTATTATAAGCTAGACGGAACCAATAACTCAATCGGCTCATGTACAATACAATATCTTAGTATGCAATTACTGCATTGTAATATAGCTGGTATCATGAAGTGTTTCTCAGAAAAATAAAAACTGTTGATAACCTTCTTGACGCAGAAATCGATGAATTTTAAACTGCAAGATGTTTTTTTTTAAAACTTGAAACAGACACTTTGAACGGTGTGAGTGACGCCAAAAGCAATATGATGGGAATTGCATTTTTAATAAAGAACAACAAAAGTTGACCTTAAGCTTATACATGAAGCTTAACACACCCTATTCGCAATTGCCGCGTTAAAGACAACACTTTGAAAAGAATTTAAGATAATTATAATTTAAATTAGATCTGATATCATCCAAAAGTAAGGCAAAAGTCAAAATCCTGTAAGTCGGCAGAAGCTGGAAAATCATTTAACATACTAAAACCAGTCACGTCATTAAGCTTCCACAAGTACAAGTGATAAAAAAATACAAACAAGGCTTATTCTTTCTTTATGGATGGCATTATGAATGGCAAAGATGAGAATCAGTTTTTAGATAGTCAAGAGGGAGAAGACTTTTTGTCAAAGAAACGTTTCTCTAGCGAAAAAGATATTGAATTAGGTAACACTGATCATTCAATTAAAAAAGCGAAAGTAGAAGGTACACAGCAAGAAAAAATACAACTGATGTATATATAAGCAATACTCAATTTTAAATAGAAAACGCTAGTAATGAAGACGATCCAGCACCAACAGGATCTCTTTCAATAAACGATCAAATTTTCGACGATTACAACGAGGAAACTGATCAAGATTGGGCCACAGGTGGAAGTGACAGTGAGAGTGATGGCAGTATTATTGATCAGGGTTTGCTATCACACCCTGCTTTCCACTTGGACGAAGACGATGTCGACGTCGATGGACCTGAGGATGAAAGTCAATATCAACAGGGTAAAGTATATGCTTTTACTGATATTAACATTATTTTAATACATTGTTTAAGCATGGACAAGCTTTACTGAAGAAGAAAAAGAGCAACTCCAAGAGGAAGCAAGAGAAAAGGGTATGTGTGTGCATTTGCTTGATTCACCATAGTTGGTAACTGTCAATGTAAAATTAGGTTTAATGAAGTTTATCGACAAGTATTTGATGCAAGAATCGATTCCTGTTCCCAAAATGTTAGAGGCTTTCAATATTTACATGGTACACGATGGTTAAATATATACTTTATTTTGATACTAATATGTCTGATAGCATCCAAAAGCAGCCTTACTAGCTACCGATATTGAGCTACTTCCGATCTTAAAAAGCGTTATTACTCGTTACTTACGTAAACGACGTAGATTGGATTATGTCAACACTTTAGATGATGTAGCTAGTCTACTGGCTAAAGCTAATAATATTATGATCGTAACAGGCGCCGGTGTTTCTGTGTCATGCGGTATCCCCGATTTTAGATCAGAAAAAGGAATCTACTCTAGATTACAGGAATATGAATTAGATGATCCTCAACAAATGTTCGATATTGAATACTTTCGCGAATCACCCGAGATATTTTATTCATTTGCAAAAGAACTTTACCCTGCTAAATATCAACCTAGTCCTAGTCATTTATTTGTAAAGTTAGTCGAAGAAAAAGGAAAACTGCTTAGAAATTACACACAAAATATTGACACGTTGGAACACAAAGCCAACATCAAAAGACTTGTAAACTGCCATGGAAGCTTCGCTACTGCTAGCTGTGTTACATGTGGATACAAAGTGGATGGCAAGGAAATCGAGGAATATATAATGGCTCAGCAAGTACCCCCATGTCCAAAATGTGCTCTCGAAACTAAGCCTAATAAAAGCGAAGAAGATCAAGTTGACGGCGGTGTATCAATTATGAAGCCTGTATGTACAATCATTGTATATTTGATCGTTAGAGCTATATATATATATATATATATATATATATATATATATACATACATTTACTAAGCGTTAATTTAACTAGGACATTACATTTTTCGGTGAACGACTTCCCGCAGAATTTGATAATTTACTTGCTGTTGATACAGAGCAAGTTGATTTATTGATCGTCATGGGTTCTTCATTAAAAGTGTCACCTGTATCCGAAATCATGTCACAAATACCTCATAGCGTACCCCAAATCCTCATCAATCGCACACCTATCACACATATGACATTTGATATACAACTACTTGGTGATAGCGATGTTATTGTGCCAGAGCTATGTCGGATGTTAAAATGGGATTTGAAGCATCCAAGTCTACCTGGAGGTGGTGCTTTGAGCGAAGAGAGCATTAAGTTAAGTCAGGACGGTAACAATGACAATAAAAAAATTTGGAAGTTCTGGAGAGATGGTCTTTATACTTTCCCTGGCGCTGTTATAGATCCAAAATATGTGAATAATGAGAGGTAGAGTCTATCATTTGCTAACAATGGAGCTATATACTAAAATAATTCGACTAGATGCGACGAAAGAGGTTGTTTGGGTAGTGATGATGAAAGTTCAAGTGACGAAGAAAAGGAAGCAGTTACTGTCTTGCCTGAAGAACATGTAGA
This sequence comes from Mucor saturninus, assembly GCA_016758985.1. NCBI lineage: Eukaryota > Fungi > Mucoromycota > Mucoromycetes > Mucorales > Mucoraceae > Mucor > Mucor saturninus. The sequence continues at coordinate 301,419 of JAEPRD010000017.1, read as the reverse complement.
GGAGGCAAAATGTACATAATTTTATTCTATTAAAACTCCATACTGTAAATGCTACATGTCCAAAGCTACGTTATCAAGAATTCCCCTGTAATGACTTTGCTGATTGAATGATTTGTATATTAAATGTAACTAAAGAATTCTGTATATTGATTGGCATTGCTTTGTTACAATTATAAATCAAAATCGTTTTTGATTTTGGCGCTCAATGATTACATAAGAAAATGAATGCACTCTTGACGAATGGATCATCTATCACCTAGTTTTCTAGGATTTTGCTTTCCTTTTTTCAGGAATTCAGAATTTAGTTTTAGCACTATGGAGACACACTTTTATTTTCCATGTACATATTTTTATCCCTTCGAAGAGAGAACCCATGCTTGATATGACACTGTAAAAAAAAAAAAAAAAAAAAAAAAAAAAAAAAAAAAAAAAAAAATGATAACTCTTGGCCACTATTGCTGAAATCATTGGAGCCACTTTTGAAATGGTTATTTCTTTCAACGAATACAATTTTCCTGTGTTCAATTGCTTCTCTCTTCGACGATCGACAAACAAAGAAAGTTTTGCCGAATGTCTTTGGTGATCGCCGAGGAACCAATACCAATAGTTATGACGCTTTGGGATAAGTTATTGACACGAGTCATGATACTCTGAAACCTTAACAGAAAGTTTTGGATTTAATTTCCGTGGTACAGTCTAAACTGACAACAACAATTAAAAAGTGGGTTAACTCAGAAGGTCCCAGCTTAAAAGTGGGCCACAGTAGCCGCACGATGCAATATCTTGGAAAGACATGCCCCTACAATGAATCGTCTTAATTCAGGTATGTTATTATGCCGTTATTCCTGTGCGCTTTTAAGAAAACCACCATCATATCCGAAAACTCCCTTACGTGGGGCAGCTACTTCATACACACATCATTATACAAAAGACTGTAAAGAAATTTGTGCTGTATTCATGTTGATCTTGGGATCGAATAATCCTAATCGGTTCCAATAGTATTACGTTTAAGAGAAAAATGTGTACGTAACAAATACTATCCTAAATAACTACACAATATTATTTGCTAGACTACCCGTAATACAGTGCCTCCACCTCCAATTGCTTGTCGTTCCTAGACCGATCTCAGTTGGTTCGACTCCGTCGTCTAATGTGATAGATGCTCTCAGAGCCACGCTTTATTTTCCTTTTTTGTAATAAATAATAATATTCCTTTCTTCCCTATATCTCTCTGCCTAAGCTAACTATTCAAGATTTAAGTGTACCTGAACAGCAAAAATATTTAAACTAAAGACCTAAGAGTCGACGATACCAAGGGTGGGTATCTATCACATTCTCTGACATCGTCTCACCAACATATGCAATTTTTGACTTCCCATTTTTAAGAACAGCAAAGATTGGAAGCGCATTTTAAATATTGATTCTTTGAAAGTAGCAATACACTAAAAGTTATTAATCACTGGTACTGATATCATAATACTTTATTATATTTTGATGAATTCTATTGGACCTAAACTAAACATAACACACGATGCTACTAGTTTCTTGTCTTTAAACGCTTTGAACATTCATACAACAACATGTCCTCCCAGTCATGAAAACGTTTCAATCCTTTTTCTTCCTCCCTCAATTCGTCCAACATGACCTTTGTGTTTTCAACAAAGTCTTCATCTTCTGGTTCATGGTCGCTATCCTCTGATTCTACGTTACTGTTGGTGCTGTCGCTTGTAATACTAACTTCACTTAAGTGACCATCCGCAAAGTTCAGCGTCTTAACCTCGTTTTTATATCTTTCCTCCAGAGACAAAACCTTTAAAAACCTTTAATTGTGTGTAACACCGAGTTTAAATTGCTTCAAGTTAAACTTGGCATAATTTAACTTCACTGCGGAGCCCCCCTGTCCCACCTTAAAAATAAGACGGGCTATACCGTTCGTTTCAGAGAAAGGATGGCCAACAGGAGCTTAGAGAACTCAGATGAGTTCTTTAAGCGAGATTGGGAAACTATAAATTCCATTTGTGTAGATAAGCATTGTATCAGAAGGCAGTAGCCGAGATCCATAAATCGTAAACTTTGTGCCTTGCCATTGACAAGAAATAGCTTCCAACTTTTCCATGAGAGCGCTGCTGTCAACTTGCTTAGACCATACCCAAAGTTATATCAAGCTTGGTAAAAAACAAAACTTGCTGCACCTCACATTCTTACCTCATCTTCGTCAAGTACTAGCACCACCGAGCTTTGCCTCATCGATAACCACATCCACCATACTTGCATCACGGACCATGTTTTTTTACTGTCGCAAGATAAATTCTCGAATATATGGGATACAGCAGAGTGCGTGTCTTTTCAACATATTCCCCTTTCTGATATCGGCTTTCACGCCCTTTAAGGACGGCTTTTCTTCTATGGTCAAAATATCAGTGTCGTTATTCATATCACGCAAAATAAAATCCAATCGTTGCAGTTTATTGTCTTTTTTATGCCCAACTTAATACACTGTGGAGACTACAAATCAGCGAGAATTATCACGTGAACCATTTTTGTAAAATGTTGCACGCCACCTGGCTCACACATTCAGAGCGCTTGGTCTCAAACTCTTCATCATCGAGAAAAGCCTTATCCCATACGTTTGAGTATACATGCATGCGATACCAGTCTTCACCATGAGTTTTGTTAAGCAAGGCCTTTTTTGACCAAAGCTCAAGACTCGCAGACAAAGCAAACCTGATATAACAATTTGAAAGATAGTTCTTTCCTGGAGTACCATGTAGACAGAAGATTTTCAAGTTCAGCAGTTTTCTTGCAGTTTGAAAGTTCAAACAGCATATCCCTTTCTTCAAGGGTTACCAATGGTTCTACACAAATGCCAGCTTCGTTTGTCATCGTCTTTAAATACTTGGTGAATCGTCTTGGAAGTTTGAGGTGGTCCAAGTCCAAAATTCCATCTTCGCCATAGTATCTGGCCAAATGGGCAAATTTACCAGTTACTGACAGATTTTTAAAGTTCGGCAGTCTTCTTTTTGGTCTCCCGAGAGTCTTCTTCCACGGCTGCGTTACCTATGACTTCATCTTGTAACGTTTGCTTATACGCGTGCTGCCATTTCTTTTCGCGCATAATTCTTTTAATCGGATAAAGCATGTGCTGTGTTAATTACAAATTCTAGTCTCTGTATCCAATAATATCAAATAGTGGACCCTTTTCCCTGCTTAAATACCTGAATTTTTATTTTTAGCTTAGTTGCAATGTGTTTATAATAAGACAATGTCTACACCTACGTATTTTGTAAAAAAATTTACGTATTTTTTAGGTCACGTGATCCATTCTTTTTTAACGTATTTCGGAACCATCAAAGACGGCTTACTGCTCAATATTCTGACCTACCGTTGTTGGTATTGTAAGATTCATGCTTACAATGCCTACAACAGGTAATGATAAAATCTTCATTATATAGAGAAGTCTAGCCTTAGCCAAAGCTTATTACTCGATATTCTGACCCACCGTAGTTGGTATTGTAAGATACAGGCTTACAATGCCTACAAAGGGTAACGGGGAAGTATTGCTTATATTGAAAAGACTAGCCGTAGCCGTAATAACAAAAAATGAGAGTCAATATTAATTTTTTAAAAAAAGCAAAAGTTGTTATTAACTAACCTTTTCCCAATTTTATTACTTTCCTTTAAAAAGATGGTGTTATACAGGATGTGAACAAAAAAGATGAAAGATGAAGAGAAGGGAAGGGAAAGAAAAGAATGATAAAATGGGTTTTATTTGTAGACTGATAAACAAGAGCTGGATTATGTCAGGATGGTTAAATTGTTTATCTAATCAGAAGATCATGTGAACGAGTTTTATTTATAAACTGATAATAAAATAAACAATTAAAAAATCCTGACATAAACCAGCTCTTGTTTCCATGTGTTTGAATCTTCACATACTAGAAAACAGGCGTTTTCATAGATGTAAAAAAATAGGCACATAAAAAAGTACGTAGAAAATAAAAGTGCACAGTAAAAAATCGCCATTCTTAAAGACAGCCAATTTTTCCTTAGGGACAGTCAAAGTGCACGTAGCTGCAACGTAAGATCTGTGATTTGGCTATCCTTTAGACCTGGAAACAAGAAAAACAATGTAATAATTACAAATAAATGCATATTAAATGATTTATACTTGTTTCGACAATTTTATCATCATACTTTTGCCTTTCAGCTCGTTTGATCCTAATCTTACGCAGAATTATTAAGAATTATTAAGGTAAAGGCCAAATGAGAAGCTGAAAATAAGCTTTAACACACACTTACTGGTTTAACATATGCTGGGTGTAATAAATTGTATCTAGTTCAAGACGATAAGTTATTAAGACCTCTCGGTGTCTATTAAAGTATCATATTCCAACATTATGACTACGTGCTCCTGGCTGTCCCTAATAAAAATGGCTGTCCCTAAGAAAATTTGGCTGTCCCTAAGAAAAGCGTTTCCAAAAAGACCTTGATAAAGAGCCACTTTAGTAAAACCTGAGATCAAACATGAAAATTGAGAGATGTAAAAGCGATCTTTGAAACAGACAAAAGCGAACTTTGGGAACGACAAAAGCGGAAAATGAGCTCTTACCAGAACGAAATTTTATCATGAAGATTGGGCTTTACAAAAACGAAAATTGGTCGGAGACCAAAACGAGATCAGTTTGCTGGAAAGCGAAAATTGGAGGTGGCAGGCGTATCAATCAGTAAAAATTGGATGTTACAGCTAGACGTAACATAGATGTTTTATTCCATATCTAAATCAACAATACCACTTATTGGTCTGTAAGATTCTACTTGCATTCAGATATCACAAAGTTGTTCTGAAAATACTACCACATTATGTTCGATTTGTGACAATACTAGCTTACAAGAGGTAATGCTGTTTTATGACCATTTGTTTTACTGAGCGGTTGTTTAAAATATTGAGCGGTCTGCGTGAGATTGAAGCACAGCAAATGGGGGGTGCAACGATCGCATCTCTGCACTGGATGTACAGCAGTTGAGTCACCCTCGCTTTTACTTTCTCCGCTTTTTTACTTTTTTTTTTTCTTCTTCTTCTTCTTCTTCCATCTTGCTAATCGAATAAAAATGTTTGCTGCTTCACGCTTGAGATCGTTGTCGAGCCGTCTTGCTTTGAATTCATTAAAGCCTTTGGTTGTTAAAACCGCTGTTCCTGCTTTATCCAGTCGTGTAACTCATATTCGTCAATATGCAACGAAGGATAAACAAGTGTCTTACACTGTCGATAAGTTCCCGGGTTACGTTCGTAACGAAAACTATAAAGAGGTATAAAAAAAAACTTATACATCTAGTTACTGGTAAAGCATTGACATATTATTATGTTTTATGTAGCTTACAGAACAAGATGTGGATCATTTTAGAACCATCCTTGGCAATAATGGATTGCTTTACGGTAACGAGGATGACTTATTCCCTTTTAATACCGATTGGATGCACAAGTTCCGTGGAAAATCGCAGCTTGTTTTGAAGCCAAAAACAACTCAACAGGTTTCTGATATCATGAAGTATTGTAATGACCAAAAGTAAGGTATCTCGATTCGTGTGCATTATATCTATGACTGATGGTTCGACTTAGATTAGCCGTGGTTCCCCAAGGTGGTAACACCGGTCTAGTAGGTGGTTCTGTTCCTGTATTTGACGAAGTCGTATTGAGTCTGCAGGGTATGAATAAAATCCGTGGATTCGATAATGTATCAGGTACAAACAAAAGAGGGGGGGAGGGGTTTTAAAATTAATGAAAACAACTAAAATAAAAAAAAAGGTATCCTGACGGCTGATGCTGGTTGTGTACTTGAAGTACTTGATAACTGGTTAGGAGAAAAGGGTTACATGATGCCATTGGACTTAGGTGCTAAAGGAAGGTTAGTATAGAAAATGAGTATCCATCGGCTGGGTTTTAATCACCAATGTTAGTTGTCATATTGGCGGAAATATCGCAACTAATGCAGGAGGCTTGAGATTATTGCGTTATGGATCTCTTCATGGTACTGTATTGGGCTTAGAGGTGGTCCTTCCCGATGGTACTATTTTGGACAATATGTCTACCTTGAGAAAAGATAATACTGGTAATTTATTAAGCGAAATGTGTGGGAAAAGTCTTAATAACTAAACCTTCTTCAATAAGGTTATGATTTAAAACAACTTTTCATTGGATCTGAAGGAACTATTGGTGTAATCACTGGTGTATCTATTCTGACTCCTCATAGATCAAAGGCTGTCAATGTTGCTCTTTTAGGCTTAAATTCATTCGAGGATGTTCAAAAGGCCTTCAAGCAATCTAGAATTGAATTATCAGAAATTTTATCAGGTTTGTACTGAATTATTTACTTTTCCTATTCAATATTAACACTATGTATAAGCTTTTGAGTTTTGGGATACCAACGCTCTTCAAATGTTCAAAAAGCATGCTACACCTAAAGACGTTATGGAGAAGGAATATCCTTTCTACGTATTGATTGAAACCAGTGGATCCAATAAGGACCATGATGATGAGGTAAGTTTCAGTATTAGATGTGAAATATACCACTGACCATGAAAATAGAAATTGAACACCTACCTTGAAAATATGATGGTTGATGGCGTTGCTGAAGATGGTGTTGTTGCACAGGACGAGACGCAGATCCGTGGCCTCTGGAGTTTGCGTGAAGGTTTTACCGAAGCACTTGGTAAAGAACCTGCTGTGTATAAATATGATATTTCAATGCCCGTACCCAAATTATACGAGTGCGTAGAAGATATGCGCCAGCATTTACGCGATGGCGGTGTGTTTGGTCAAGAAGATTCCCCTGTTACCGATGTTGTTGCTTATGGTCATGTTGGTGACGGTAATTTGCATTTGAACATTGCTGCCAGTCGTCTTGAAAGTCGTGTATCCGCACTGATAGAACCTTACTTATTTGAGTGGGTTGCCAACCATCAGGGATCCATTAGTGCTGAACATGGTTTGGGTGTAGCTAAGAATGAATTTTTGGGCTATTCTAAGTCTCCCGTAATGATCAAAATGATGAAAACCATGAAAAACATGCTCGATCCTAATGCCATTATGAACCCATATAAGGTAAGATAGCGTTTGTAATATTTAAGATCATCGACTGATTATTATTTTATTTTTTTTCAAATACTAGTATCTCCCTTCTTCCCCATAGACATTATTTATGTTTTAAAGTTTTCAAACGAAACTTAACAATATAAAAAAAAATAGCTCGCGTCATTTTTTCTCTTTTTTCATTTTTTCATTGACTTAAAAATTATTTGGTCCCTTTTGTTTTTGCTTTTGAACCACATTAAACGGAAATTTTGCCTTCAATGAATATATCAAGTGGAGAAGCTATTGTTTATGTTCTTTCGGTAACCGAGGTGGAAGGTTGTTCTGCCCCGCACGATCACACAGAGTGTGTAAAAATTAAAGAAACAAATGGAGATGAAGTGATACTATCTATTAAATGTAAATTTAGAATAACTTGAGTCAAACACTCTTCTCATATTGATTTTGATAGCTGGTATTGACCAATGGTACTACAGACCTTGTAAATGGAAAAGCTATGAATTCATATTTGGGTGCTTTTTATAGGCATAGTTGGAGTATCGATAAATGCATCCCATACTCGGGTAGCCACTCTTATGAAGACGATGATTTTTACAATAAAGCTGCTGCAGAAGAGCGAAGAAGGATTATCGAACTTTCATTGAAAGGTTTGAAGTACTCTATAAACCATTGTATAACACGCTCTAAATACGATATATTAGGATATAATACAGCCTGCTTATTTATAAATAAAGGGTTAGTAATTGGATAAATAGTTTATGGTATCCACTAAGCTTATAATATGCTGTCGTAGAGGGGATTATTATTCGTTTAAAAGAAGGTATTACAGGCTCATATATGTATTTGCTAAGGAGCATGTTTTAAGCATAGGCAAAAACTAGGATGGACGAACAAGAATTACTTTTTAAAGAACTGAACAGACAAATAATGCCAAATACCACTATCGAGTATGTGTATTTTTGTATGTTTGACAGTAGTTGCTGCGATTTGTATAGTGAAACACCGCAAAGCAGTGAGTAATCTTCGATTTATAATTCATCTTACTTAGTTTATATCAGACATACATGTCCTAGAAAAAGGCCTTAACTATTGGATGAGAAAAGCGGATAGCGTGATGGATATTTGGAAAATGATGCGCAATGGAACGAAATTCCCACATGTTGTTAGAATTAGATTAATTGATCCTGTGACAAACAGGCCTGGGTATTTGAATCTGTTTGACTTGCTAAATCCTATGTTTTTACCACAGGAAAGCAAATTAGTATTCAGTGTACAAGAATCATTTCAGAATTTAAGAAAGTATAAATAATATTATTTTGTTTCTTTGCTTTTAACAAAATATTTCAGGAAGACTGGTTAACTTAATAGTAACATCCAATCGCGTCAAAAATGATTATGTGCCTATCAATTGCGTATTGACCAAGCTTCTGCTGCCGTTTCTTCTTGGACAGGGGAATCTGGTAGTGTACGCTCTTATAAACGTAATGATACTAGAAATCAATTTGTTATCTACATATCACATAGTTTTCACATATTAAACAGGAATGCCCCAAGAATCTTCAAGCTGAGACTGTACTTACCTTGGACTTTATCACGCAGCTCAGAAATATCAAGTCTTATCAACTCCCTAATGAACCACTTTCAGATGAGACTGCCAAATTCTCAGGTTTGTAATGTAATTAATGAAGGACCACTATCCATATTGACATATTACGCAATAAAGTCTACAATCATACACTACAGGTAATACATTATATTCAGCTTCGATCTAAAATATGTAAGCGAAGTACATTTATAATTAGGCCAATAATCATGTAGATACTGAAATGGTGTTCCAAAGAAATTACATAAGTAAATGCACGACTTTTACTTTTCTTAATTTACAAAAAAAAAAAAATCTGTCTTATTCTAATAATTTCAAATAGTGGAACTTGAGCGTTCTATCACCACATTAAAAAACTCTATAGAGGTGGATCTCGTAGGTGTAAAACTATCTATGCAAGTTATAATACTAATTTATATTTAGCAATTCAAAGACAAGTTTAAAAAGTCTGAGAAAAGAAGAATTTTTTTAGAACGCTTAATCAAACAAATTGGTAGTCAAGTTCAAAATGCTAAGCACGACGTAGAAAGACACGTAGAAAATATTAAGAAAATTGGGCGCTTAAGGATTGTAGGATTAAAAAATAAGATCTTGGCCACAAAAGCAAAAAATGATAGCTTGAATGACGAGACTAAAGAATTGAGAGCTAAAATTAGTGGACTAAACGAGGAAAATAAAGAGCTACACATATTATACTACAAGCTATTAGATAATAGAAAGTTACTCCTTCATCACAGCAAGCATTTGGGAGAGAAGAATGTCTCCATTCAGAAGTCATTAAAAGAAGTAGAAGAAAGGTTACATACAAGCGAGGTTGGACTAATTTACCATTTTATATTACAAATTCTGTTAATTAATTCCTTCAAGAACATTTAGGTCAACCTTCAATTAGAATACAAAATTTCAAATCAAGAAAAAAATCGCCTTCAGAGCCTCATCAGCATTCTCCGTCAATACGTAGAAGATAATACTTAGATTTAGTGCAACAAATAATAACAACAATGCTAGAGAATTCAAAAAAAAACACCTTAATGACGGCAATTGGGTGTGTTAAATAGTAAAATCAAAAAATTGGATGGAACTCATTAGCATTTATTGAAAGCAAAATATGATTTACAAACAAGAACCATCGTAATAAATTATTTGATCTATCTTATTAAGATATTTTATTAAAACTTTTGGATCATGATCAGAATGTTGATATAGCTTTCCTATAACTTTTTGAACAAGTGCGTTGACTGTACAATAGGTACCTGGTATGACCAAAAAAAGTAATACTCGGGCAAATTTTCTAACGTTCCAATATCAGATCTTGTTGACAAATTAATCCTCATGTTCCTATCCACAAGATTTGCAAAATTTTATTATTTATGCCAGAGTTTTTAAAATATCAAGTCCTTTCTTTAGGTAGTATAGTTTTGCATGATTGTAAAATACGCTGATATAATTTGAATAGTTAGATAAATTGAGGAACTGAGCGAATTAATTATTGATCATTAAGAACAAGTACGAGTTCATTACTAGTTACGAACCAGTAAAAGCCTCGATTGGTTAACAAGCGGCACAAGACCTTGATATGATGTGACCATATTTCTATTTTTTGGCGCTAATAGTCCGTGTAGCTAAATAAAAAGTACTGTAAACATTGACAAACCATCCTCGATATACCAACATTGTACATAACGCTAATCTGTGCCATCATTTATTTACGAACTACTACATTCATTTAATTAATTAAATTAAGCACATGGGAAGACCTAATCAAATTGTAATTACAAGTAATATAAAATAATTTATGCAAAAAAAAAGGGTATTTTTTAAAAAAGAGTAAAATAATAGTGTGGAATGGGTGGGTGGGTGAGCGGGAGGGGGGAATAAAGCACATATAAATGGATGGGTGTTTGTTGTACAGAAAAGTGAAAAAAAAAGAGTAAAAGATTATATTTTATGCTGGTTTCTTGCTTCTATTTTTTATCATGCTGATTTTTCTACGATGAGGGTCGACTAATTTTAATTCAAAAATGACTTCAGATCCCGCCAGACGATCATCCATCACACCATGAATGCGATCAGTGGAATCAGGTCGAAGGCAACGGATATTATTACCCGGTATAACCTGAAGCAAATCTCCCTATAATATCTGTCAGTCACAACACACAAAGACAAAATTAAATTTTATCACACTTACAGTGTCCATGTGTCTAACTTCAATAAAGTTTGTGTTGAATGCTACAACGTACGGGAATCGGAAGGAAAAAGCCGTAGGATTGCCTTCCCAAGAAATGGACCAATCCTTACGAACGCGTTTACCCTTTTTATCAATATAAAATGCCAATTCTAAGAAACCATTGTTAGTTGTGTTTTACCATCTTGCATCAATATAAGTGCTTACCACTATAACAAAGTAAAATATTGCCATCCTTATGTCTAAACATTGAGATGGGTTTCATATTTTCATTGGAAGCAAGAATAGTCTTGTTACTTTCATCATTGGGGTCCAACACACTTTGAACTTCAGCAGAGCTCAAATTCACCATTTGAAATCCTCTAGCACTTCCAACACAAATGATATTTTTAAAGTATTGAATAGATGACGCTTCACCGGGAATATATAGATCCTTGTAAACCTTGAGGGCTTCGTTATTTCGACTGATCAAACCACGTAAATTCTTATGCTTGCTCTTCTTTTTTGATTCGGTAGTTTCATAAGGTTCCAAAGCACGAATGGTAGATGTCATGGCATTGTAGCGTACAAAACAAACAAGCGTACGTTCCACACCTTCTCCATCATGCACTTGTTCATTACCATCCGTCACGGAAGCTGTTTTATCCCAGATTTTACCCACCTTGAAAAAGGAAACATGACTACTGATCTTGCGGCCTCGTTTAATACCGGTTTCGGTTGAAAGTAAAGTATCCAATGAATAGGTGTAGAGAATCTTATCAGCCAGAACAAGGATTAAATTACTTTGTTCCAAAATGTCGATTTGAGACACTTTATCCATGGCCAAGATTCGAATTAATTCATCCCCACTGCCTTCCTTTTTAAGGTAAACACCCTGATCTCCACCCAACACAAGCGACTTTCCATTATCTATGTATATATATATATATATATGTGTGTGGTTAAAACATGATGATTGGGAGAAATAAAGATGAATAGATTACCAAAGACAGCGATACAATTGACCTTATTAAAGGTACTAAAGAAACTTTCATTGATAGGTTGAACATGAAAGACTTTATGTTTTTCAACCAAGGCTCTTCTCTGGGCATCAATTTTTTCGGCCCATTGTTTACGACCTGCTAAAGTAGATGCATAAAGCGTGATGGGACCTCCCGAACCTTGTTTCCCTAAATGAACAAACGAGATGGGGTATCCATTTTTGACAGTGGGTGTTGTATTATTGGTCATGGTAGTGACATTATTCTCACTGGTACCAACTACATTACTGGGTCTTCCCAAAGGAATAATTGTACTGGCTCGTTTTGTATGATCTGGAAAGGAAATGGATAACAACGCCAAGGGAATAGGCTTTTTAAATAAAAGAAATAAATGTTAATAATAGGCCAGGAGATTTGTTGTTGTTTTTTTACCTTGCGAGTCAGTTTATAAATTTCTTCGTTTTGTTTAGGCTTGATGATTAACAAACAGTGGTCCAATAAATAAACCAAAACTTCAGAAGATTCAGATCCAGAACCCTTTTTCCAAGTTCCCTTGATCACCACTTGACGGTTCGAGGCCATTAAATCCAAATCCTATAAATAGAAACAGTTGATACATTTAGCAAAAAAACGTGTGTGATATGGTGTAACTTACAAAATTCGAGATATGTTTGTTGATTAATCGATCATTTAATAACTGTAAATTAAAAAGGTTCTCAGTCTTGCCCGTCTCTCGATTGACATCCGCCAAGAATTTAGCAATGATGGTCATCACACGCGGAATGGTTTCTTGGTCCGGATGATCCTTGGGTGTATGTTTTAAAATCTCTCTTAAAAGCAGATTGTAACGTCCCAAACGTGTCGTGGGTTTGGTCAAATAGCCATTTAATTCCAATTTACGTGATTGAGGTAAACGTTCTGTTCGGGTAACAAAATCCGCAAAAGCAGGATTGTTGGATTTTTCGGTTTCAAAGGTATATTTGCCAATGATTTGGTGAGCTCCATAACGTACAAATGGCTCGAATTTGGGTACATGAGCCAGCATAATGTCGCCTATTTGATCCACAATAGTGTTCTTACCCTGTCGACTTGTAAAATTGATGGATAAGATTGTGTTGACTTGAAGTACTTCCATCATATTCCAAAATATAGATTTGACAAAAGCAGGCTTATCCCCAGTGATGGGTGAATCCTCTTCCAACAAAGGCTCAATCCATTGCTAATAAATATTTTACATTAGAATTCACATTGGTATCCTCTTTAGGCATATAAAGGGAAGTTACCTCTTTTAAATATGTCAAATCATCCACGAAATCCTTTTCAGTGTACATTAATTCGAAAATATTCTCTTGACGCTTAATTTCGTTTTTATCAAGTTTTTCGAGGACAGATTTGGGAACGGTGTTAATCCATAATCTCTCCTCTTGCTGAGTGATCAAGTAAGAATTACTTCCTTCACGATGATGACCCTTTTGTCTCTTTTGTTGTTCTTGGCGTCTTGGACATCTTGCGGAATAACATAATTGGTCTCTTGAACAAGTAGGAGAGTAACAATCTGTCAATAAAGTAAAGACACCATTAATGGGATCTTCTTCTTCCGGAGGTGAAGTAGGACTTCCCAAAAACAGATTGAATTCCGAAGTTGAATCAGCCATGATAATACCACTCTTGGGTCGCATTAAATGGTCTTCTTTAAACTGATACAATTCTTGACTGGAGTCTCTTAATCGATGCTCGTAATTGACATCGTGAAAGAATTTTTGTGCATCCAATGCTCTTCCCAATAATAACGCTAAATTACGGTCATTTGATTTAATAATGAAGGCTAGTTTGTCCTACTCTATTTTTTTAGTGTACACATAAATATAAGCTTTTTTTTTAAGGTTTCGTTTACTTACCACAGCCTCTTTTCCGTCAAATGCGTCCTTGTACTTGATACTATCCTTGGATTTGGTACTTGTCACAATACGATCTCTAAAGGCTAAGGCAATTTTAGATAATAAAGCTGGGTAAATAACAATATGATCTTTGACGGATCCAGGCTCTTCCACCATAACTGAAGAGGAAAGGATCATGGAAGAGGTAGAAGAAGAAGAGGCAGAGAGTGATTTGGGTAACATGATAAAGGAGGAAGCCTTTTCAATCACCTTGGGTTTTCTTTGTTGCTGTTGAGAAGATGATGAAATGGGCATATTGTAAACACTTTCGGCCATGCGTTTTCTACCGGGGACGGCTAGTGAGTTTGAACTGGACGAGAATGCATCTATACGCGAGTGACCTTATTATAAAAAGTTAGAATATTAAATTATAGTTAATAATAATATAAACATACGGCTAGTGATGGAGGAGATGGCGGACAATTTAGCTCGCATGGGAGCAGTGGATTTAGACAGCCTTGATAACAAACTGGTACCACCAGCGGTTCGAATACTGCTGTTATCCATGACGGGTTTTGGAGAATCTCGCACGGGCACAAAAGGTTGTAATTTCTTTTTGGATTTTGCAGTATCATCCTTTGACTTTTTGTCCCCTACAGTACGAAAGATGGAACTTGATCTTGATACTTTTTTAGCTGTCTTCTGGGCAAACGAATTTAAATTGGCGCCTAAGACCGAAGAAGATCTTCCTTGCATACGGTCATCCACGGTGCGAATACTGGCAATAGACCGGTTATCATCATTGTTGTTATACTCTGTTCTTAGAGATATAACCGAGTCATTCACACTGTAAATGCTGGGTGTGGAAATAGTGGGTTTCGTATAGAATTCACTATCTCCAGGTCGATAGAGGAATACATCGCCATCAATTTTTTCTTCTTCATATATGATGTCTTCTTCGTCAATTACATCGTTATCAGACAAGTAACGACTGGATTGATAATACTTGTCTCGAATGGCAGCAGATGGCGTGAGTTCGTTATCTGTGTTTGAAAAGTAGGCAAGCGTGTTCAACCCTTCAATGGTATAACTACGCTTATGGTCCATCATCACATTATTCTCTTCACTATTAAGACTATCCATGCTATTAGTAGTGGCTGTGGTGGTGGTTGAAGGCAGTCGATATCGACTATAGATATTCGTACTGGACGGTGAGTTTCTCAACACTCTTTCCTCTACATGACTCTTTGAACATGACACCTCAGGTTGTGCCATCTCGACAAGGGTTATTATTACTTTTTGTTTGTTTGCTTAAAAAGAAGCGGCGGGGGAGAAAAGAGAGGCAAAAAAAAAAAAAAAAAAAACTTTTTTTTACAACATACACAAAAAAAAAACGAGATGTTTAATAAGGGGAAAGGTTGACTTTGAATATATTTAACATGGACAGCTTTTTTTCTTTTTTTGGAAGTGAAAAATCTTTTTTATTCAATGGTGCTTCAAGAAAGACTCCGTCATGTGTGTCTGTTTCCCATCACTAGACAGAAAAGAAGCTTCCTGATATGAGCCCATGTATTCATAACAACTGCCTAGCTACCGTTGATAGATTTTGGTAAACCCTAACTACCATTGACAGCTGTTGAGTGGATCGCAACCGTTAACATTTGAATGCAGTAAACAGAGTAAATATTGACATTCTCTAATTTCGTGTCAAGGTCCTTTTGTTTGTTTATATTTAGCATGTAGCACTTTTTTTTTAATTGAACATGATCTACACAGACACTTATTCTTCACCGGAACCCATCCCGCTTTATGTGAAAGACAATTCATAAGATGATTAATTACTAAAGAAATCAAACATTCGGTAAAATTAAGACTTTGGGAAACACAAGTACCTGTGTGGCATTTCCAAAAAAAGAAATGCAATTTCCCCTTGTAAATACCCCATCTGAAAAAAAAGAACGGTCTTTTTTTCTTTTTGCTTGTTGCTTTTCAGGTTGATTGGCTCCCATTGTCATGTTACACACAAACGGGCTGTACATCAAACAATTAACTTTTTTTACACATTATAATGCCGCAAGTAGATCTTTTTTTAATGAACAGGTCCTATTTAAAAGCACTGTCTTCTTGTAGATGATCCCATTTTTTTTTCTACACATAAAAAAAAAGTCCGTGCTTTGAATCATATGTATATGTATATATATATAAAAGGGGGCGATTTATTGGATATGAATACAAGCAGGCAGGAATATATTAAGTGTGTGGCACCCATCGACCACCATTATCTATGATGATGGCATTAATTCTTGATTTTAGTGTCCTCATTTGATCCAAATGATACTTCTTAGCAGCTAAACAATCGCATTGTCCTTTTTTATTGTACGAGCAGTTTGGTGCCTTTGAACTTACAAAGGCATACTTGGGAGGTACCTTCATATTGTATTTCTCTTGAATTTCAGGTATCAGCACTTCGGTAATACTTTGCTTTTTACTCAGTAAATTGGCTGGTAGTTTCAGGTTGGGGAAATAATCGACTCGTGTAAATACAAGCATCACATGATTCCAATAGCTATCATCGTCTGGAAATTTCTGATCCATCATGGATTTGAAATGATCTAAAATAGACATGACACTATCAATTGGCATTAAATAACCTGGTGTGTTTAGTGACTGCTCGTTACTTACTTGCCTGTTGGTGAATTACATTGGAATACTAGCATGAATGAGTCAATACCAAAGCGTTGCCCCACTTCCAAAATATAGTCTTGAAATTCTGATAAGAATTCCTCATCACGTTGCATAGAATCAGCAAAACCTGGTGTATCTGCCACCGTAATAATCGACTCTGTTTGATCAATGGTCCATATTCCCGTGCGTTCCGTGATACAATCCGTGACGGACTTAGCCGCAGCTTTTGCTTTAAATTCATCATAACCCAACAAGATATTTAATAAACTGGATTTACCAGCGCCCGTCTTACCAAGTGGTAATAAAACCAAATGTTGTATTGGATCTTCATCGGGCTCAGCAATAAACATGTGTGGCACCGTAATATCTGAGGTCGGAAGTGGATGCGTACCCGTCATGGGCTGATAAGGATATAATTGTTGTTGCGCTACTTGTCTATGCGCTGGAAAGTTTTCCGAGGCTCGTCGTGCATGTGATTGCGAATGAGGTCGATGGTCATTGTCCCATACCGTCGCATGTCGCTGCGGTTGATGGTAAGGCCTTGGAAAAGGTGCCTTAAAATGGTTCGTGCTATCTACTGGTTGAACCATGGTTTCATTATTTACATTGAATGAATTATGTCGATAGTGAGCATTCTCTTCTTCAGCTTCATTCGACATTATAACTTGTTTATTGGCAAAATAAAAAAAAAAAAAAGAAAAGAGAAAGAAAAAGATATTTGTTACACATAAATTAAACTATAAAAAAATTAACCAGAAATAACGACCTTGCCCTTTTCAAGGAAACCATGTTCACGATCACCGCCCATAAAGGTAGGACATATACAAAAACGAACAAGACCATTGCATCTACCCTTCACTTCGGTCATTGTCTCTTCTTCAAATTGTTGCTTTCCTTCTTCGATAGGTACGGTAGTAATCTCAACGTCTTGGCCACGCATGGCAATGGTCAATTTCAGACATTTATCGACGATATCACATATCTTATTGAAGTATCGCTTTTCTTCATCCACAGCTGCATCATTTTCTCGTAAAAAGGGATGATAAATATCTGCAAGATCATCGTAAATCTTGGTAGCAATTCTTAATTTTTCCTTTTGTGCAGCTTGTTGAATTTCACTCTCCTTACCCGACTTGGCCACCACTGCAGCCATTTGTTGACGTAACCGTACAGAGAATTGAGACGCATGAGCCTGAAGCCAGCTATGCAAGGCATAGTACGCATCATTCACCTTAAGCCCCGGGTAAATAGGTGCACTAAAGACATGTTTCACCAAATGTTGATGTACTAATTTCTCAGCCAACAAGTTCACAAACGAACCTTCCATCTCGCCTGTAGAAGGATCCACAATCGTCAAATGCGGCCATGCCTCCGTGAACTTTTGTGCTGCTTTAGCTTTATCAGCCTTCTTGTTCAGCGTCATCAACAAACGTGCAATCGAGTATTTGAGAAGCTTGAAACTATCCCGGATTGTTGATAGATCATCATCTGTGGCTCGAATCGATCGAGTGTGTTCAAAGAAACTATGCTCAATGGCTGAGTACTCCGCCTCTCTTTCCTTGTACACCTTTTGTGCTTCACCCAGCTCCGTTTGCAGGCGCTCCTTGGTCTTTTTCTCTTGTAGTACTTCGGCTGTTCGCTGTGCAATAAGCTCATTCAGCTGTTCCAACTCGTGTTGAAAGTTGAGTTGTTGCTGTTGTGCTTGTTGTTGTACCTGTGCTTGTGTCTGCTGCTGCTGCTGTTGTTGTTGTTGTTGTTGTTGTTGTTGTTGCGCTGGCTGCTGTTGTTGTTGTACTGGCTGCTGTTGATGGGGAGGGGGTGCCTGTGGCGCTTGTTGTTGTTGCTGCTGTTGCTGTTGCTGTGCCTGAGCTTGTTGCTGTGCCTGGACTTGTTGTTGTGCCTGGACTTGTTCTGCATCTTCAGATGAAACAGATGGTTGCTGTGGTGGCATCTTGTTCACTTCAGAGTCATTCATGGTATGTTCAACGTAATGAGGTTCAACTATTTATATGTAACAATAAAAAATAAAGAGATGAGCAAAAAGAAAAAAGAAAACAAAAACAAAAAAATTAAAAATTAAAGCTGACTCCCAGTCTCCCCCTCAAAAAAATTAAGGTTCTTCAAACATACCTTTTTGTTGTTCAGCACCATAAGAAGCCGAAGTGGATAAAATGGGTCTCGTTATAAACCCATTTTCATCGGCATTGGTTGTCATTCTTCTAGCTTGTGCTGGTGGAGGTGTGCTCTCCTTGTTTTTAGACTTGAATAAACCTCGCATTTTACTTCCTGCTGAACCAAGATTGCGTACTGTTTTTGAACGATGCACGGATTTACTAGGTGTAGGTGAAATATCCATGGTCTCGTGTGTTGGAAGTCTAGGTCCTGTCTCTTCCAGGGACTGTCGTTTACTGTCATTTATATTCATTATGAAGTTCTTCTTTTTCAAAAAAGCAAAAAAAAAAAAAAAAAAAAAAAAAAAAAAGTGTGTGTAAGAGAGAGAAAGGAGGAAAAATAATGAATTACCCGTAACTATATTTAGCCTTTTCTTTAGCCTTGATTGGCTTGAAATCACTAGTATTAATTTAAATGACCGTGTTTGAGGTTTAAAAACAGAATTTTACATGTATACCGTGTAGAAACTCAGTTCCTGCAAAAATATAGTTCTTGTGAGAATCGAAGCAGCAACAGAAACTCTTGCTAGTAGAAGAAACAAGCTTAGAGTAATGCATAGATACTACTATTTTTATAAATGAACCGTTCCCAACCATGGCAGTACAAAGCTTCATGGCACTAGTTGGAAATACCTAATATGGATATGTTTAACTGGTAGCTTATATTCACCATACAGTCTACAAAAGAGCCATATATTCTTACTGGAGAAAACATCAATAAAAAATTATGTACTTTCGATTGAATGCATATGACTTGTAAGTAATGAGCAAACATGATCACCTCTCATTTTATTTATGTTTTACTAAACTATAAAGACAAGAAGAATCATATGCTTATGGTAGTCAACATTAAAGGTTTACGTCTCAAGATAAGTGTTTCACTTTATCACTATGGCAACAATCAATCTGTAATTTAGTATTCTCTTGTCATTGAACGCTCAATAGTAACTGCCCATGTGTATGGAACAGAGGCTGTTTATACTTTTAGACATAAATTCTGCTGGTGTTCGAAATAATTGATAATAGTGGGTTATCTATATCGTTCTTTATTACTGTTTTAGGCATGAATGCATTGAATCACCATAAAAAAACTTTTTTAGCACATATTTTATATTTATCACCAAAATTTGAAGTCCTATCAAACAAGAACAGAATGGGGTAATTATCCTGCTTTCGTGTGAATTAGTACATAGCGATCTGGTATAAATAAATTCTCATTAAAAAAAGGAAAATATAAAGTCTATGGCATGTTCGTTTCATATGGTTTTTAGTATTAAAAATGACATATAAAGAATATCTTGTCTAATATTTGACAAAGAAATTAAAATAAGGAGATGTCAAATCGTTTGGGTTCTCACGAAATTTTTGACAGCTGATGAAATAAGTACTTCAAAATGGGCATAATTATACGCATTACATCAGATATATAAATTCAAATTACTCAACGTGTATAAAACCCATTATACACTATGTAGGATAGGTACAAAAATCATAAAAAAATCACATTGTTCTGTCGATCTTTTTTTTTTTTTTTTTTTGAGAACGGCCTAGAACCTTCTGACTTTAAATAAAAGGTTATTTTATAAAATTCCTCAATGAATGGATTATATTATTTATTGGGTCCTCTCAAGTTGATTTGAATTTAATTTTTATTAACAAGGAATGTCAATTGCCAAAATGATGGAAATAGTTGTATATATATTTTTTCTACAAAAATGAACATAAAATAATACTGTTAGGATTAGGATCATAAATAGATCCTACATTCAAATTATAATCTCAAAAAGGAAACAAAAAATAACGAAAGAAATCGTGTAGGATCTCATCAAAATCCAAATTCGTAACAGAAGAATGATTTAGAATCACTCTCATATTTGGACAAGTACTATTTTTTTTTATCAGTTTGAGAAGACCTATCAACTATAAAGTGGAAAAGTAGAATTTAGGAGGGGAGGGGTCTCGTTATTCATAAATAAGTATAATAAGAGTAAGGATTGATTCATTTAGCTAATGGCCTTAGAAAAATATTACAGGCTATATGTTTATAAAGCACGCTGTCAAAAAGATGAAGACACTTTTATCACAAATAGAGGTTGCATTTAATTTTTTAAAGAAATAGAGGATGCTTGTCTAAAATAACTAGCTTTTTTTTTTTTTTTTTTCAATGGAGATTTCATAATTTTTTTGACATGATACATAGCCATTGCACATATTTTCTTAATCACTCATAAGTCTTTTTACTCCATTAAATATCCCATTAAAAGCGACAACATATATTGGTACCATAAATGTTGTAAAACCTCGTATACAATACTTGATATGATAACAATTACATTTATTCCTCGAAAGACTGTCCTTTTAAAAATCAGTCATTGCATAAATGTATTTTAGTATGATTGTTGATGATTAATGACGGACTTACAATGACATCTTGGTTTTTACCAAGTTCTCAATTGTGTTTTCTGCCCGTATCACCCCTACACAGATACAGTGTATGTTTAAGAACAGGAATTATGTGTCTGCAAAAGAAAGAAAAAAAGATCGTCTTATTTTTAAACACCCGTATAAAATGTAGTGATTAATTTTTAAACATATGTTCTTTCCTCTCTCTCACTTTTCATAATGAAATTACTTACAGTACTTACATTGATACCATTGGTATTAGTTTTGGCCCAGAAAGATCCGGTGCAGGAAGCCATTGTGATCGACGCTGGCACACAAGAAACTACTCAGTTCGGTACCAAAATCAACAACACAGACAGTCTTACTGCCGGTGAACGTGGTCCAACTCTTTTAGAGGACTTTATGCTCAGAGAAAAAGTCATGCATTTTGGTAAGTGTATTACTTTAAAAGCAAGTGTAAGACTTTGTATATATACATATGTATATTAACAACTTTTTATACATACATATACACATATATACAGATCATGAAAGGTGATTTCTTCTATTTTACAAAACAAGTATATACTTTAATATTGACATACCATTTTTTTTATAAAGGATTCCTGAACGTGTAGTTCATGCTCGCGGCGTTGGTGCTCATGGTTATTTCCAAACTTATACAAACTGGTCCAATATTACCGCTGCCAACTTTTTGCAAGATCCTGAAACAAAGACACCTGTATTTGTTCGTTTCTCTACTGTTTTGGGGTCCAGAGGGTCTCCAGATACAGTAAGAGATGTTCGTGGTTTTGCTACTCGATTCTATACGCAAGATGGCCTTTGGGATTTAGGTAATAATTTTATCATAATTTTTTTTTCTTTTGCATGATCCACTAAATTTATCACTTACTTCATAATTGTAGTTGGTAATGTGATTGCCCCATTTTTCATTCAAGGTAAAATAAGCTAAAGTTATCCAGACAACATTTTATTCACTAACACTCCGCTTTCCCATAATAGATGCCATTAAGTTTCCAGACTTGATTCATGCTGCTAAACCTGAACCTGACAAGGAAGTCCCTCAAGCAGGAACTGCACATTGTACATCGTACGATTTCTTTTCTCAACATACCGAGAGTATGCACACCGTCATATGGGCTTTATCTGGTAGAGGACTTGTTAAAAGTTTCAGACAAGTAGAAGGATTTGGAGTTCATACGTAAGAAACTTGTTTATATTAGATGCTAAAATGGGTTTTGTATTTATTTATATAATTTATCTCCAATAAGGTTTCGATTAATCACTGAGGATGAAAAAGTTGTGTTTGTCAAGTTTATTTGGAAACCATTGCAAGGTCTCTCCAACTTGGTCTGGGTAAGCTTTAGTTATTACTTTACGGTATTTCTGTCTCACCTATTATTAATAGGATGAGGCACAAAAGATTGCTGGTAAAGATATTGATTACCATCGCAACGATCTTTACACTGCCATTGAAAATGGTGATTTCCCCCAATATGAGCTTTGTGCCCAAATTGTACCCGAAGAGGATGAAGACAAGTATGACTTTGACTTACTTGATGCTACCAAAATTATTCCTGAATCTATTGTCCCTGCTCAATGCTTAGGAAAAATGACGCTCAATCGCAACGTTGACAACTTCTTTTCAGAGACGGAACAAATTACGTTTCATTTAGGTCACATTGTACGTGGTATCACTTTTACCGATGATCCTCTCTTACAAGGTCGCTTGTTTAGTTATACCGACACTCAGGTCAATCGTATGAACTCTGTCAATTACATGCAATTGCCTATCAACCAACCCTTGAATCCCGTACATAACAATCAGCGTGATGGCTATATGCAGCGTAATGTGTACAAGGGAAAAGTGGCTTACTATCCCGACACGCTTCAAAATAATACCCCCGCAGTAGTTTCCCCACAAGAAGGTGGTTATTTGGAATACCCAGAACAAGTTTGTAAACAAGACTATCAACCAGGCAAAGATAACAGTGATTTACAATACCCAACAAGACAGGCCTCTGACAAGAAACATCATGATGAATCGGAGAAAATTGGTGCTCCTTTAAAACTCTCAGCCAAGAAACAGCGTGGTAAATCCGGAAAATTCGCTGACCACTTTTCTCAAGCACAGTTATTTTACAATAGTTTAACTACCTTTGAACAACAACAAGTGGTCGATGGTGCACGTTTTGAAATCGGAAAATGCAATGATAATTCAGTACGTGAGAACATGGTGCAAGCCTTGAACCATGTCGATCATAATTTGGCTGTACGTATTGCTACCTATTTGGGTTTGAATTCACCGCAAGATATCTACCCCAACGCTAACATGACCTCTGTTGGGCTCTCCATTGAGAAATACAAGCTACCTGAAAACATCAGAGCCAAAAAAGTAGCCATCTTGACAGCCCCTGGCATTGACAAAAATCAAGTGGAGCACATGTTAAAATTCTTAACAGAGAAGGGTGCCTATGTCGATTTGATTGGTGTTGAAATGAACAAAGATGTCGCTCAGACTTACTTGACAGCTTCCTCTGTCCTTTATGATGCTGTGTTTGTACCCAATGGTAATCAAGAAGCATTTGATACTTTGAAGGGAGACACATCTTTATTTCCGTATGAAGAACCTGCCATGTTTATATTGGACGCTTATCGTCATGGTAAACCCATTGCTGCTTCTGGACTTGGCAAGTCATTACTCAAAGCTGCACGCTTACCCAACAGTGTACTAAACAATGCTGCATTGCAAGAGCAAAAAAAGTATGGCGTGCTTATTATGGATGACTTGGATGCACTTCATCAACACTTTGAACAAGCGATTCGTAAACAAAGATTCTGGATTCGTTTGCCTTTGGACCCCAATGCCACACCCTCTCCCACCCAATAAGTTTAGCTTGTGATTTTTTTAAATAAAAACAAAAAAAAAATTATATAGTATGTGTGCTTTTTATTATTATATCGTTTTATCTATTTCATATTTTCAGTCTTTTCTAAAAGGAAAGGGGATTTTTGATTTGCCTTTATAATCTCGCCAATGATAAACATCAGAAACTGTTTATTTCTTTCTTCATTCTGCTTTTCTTCAAGGGCTTTTCTCATCTTTCCAATATCACATAGTAGCTCTGCCGCAGTAGGAGCATCATTGGAAGCGGCAGCAGTAGCAACAGCAACGGCATCCGTAGCAGAAGTGGTAATAGTTTTAGTTACTGTCACATCATGGGTCACAGTAGGTGCGGCCAGTGTATCACCATATGCTGCAACTGTACTTGTCACTGTGGTGGTTACAGCACTGACCTCAGTGCTCACCTTGGTACTTACGACCGTGCTCACTTCAGTATTTATAACCGTGCTTAATTTAGTGCTAACAACTGTGCTTACAGATGTGGAAGCAGGAAGATAGCTTGTCATGGTAGATGTCTCTATCACTGTTGAGGGAGAAGCACATGTTTGGGATACAGTCACGGTTTTTTTCCCGCCGAAAATACCTCCATCAAATATGGCATCATCCGTTGTTGTTGGTGCCACTGTTGCTGCCCCTGCAGATACTGTTACTGTCACGGTTTTCCCGCCAAAGAGCCCACCTCCGTCAAACATGGGAGCTGCACTACATTCTTTTGTGATCGTTTTAGTAGAAGGGGATTCCGTCTTGTTAGGACACGTGGAGGCATGCACAGTCACAGTGGATGGTTTTGAATCACCACCGGCATTTTTAGTGATAGTGATGGGCGATGGAGTGAATGTTACAGTCGTAGTCACTTTTTGATTGCCACCGTTGCCAAAAAAGTCTCCAAAGCCACCTCCTGCTGCTGCTGCTGATGACGATGATGCAGTGGGACACCGTGTACCTGATCTGACAGTGACTGTAACCGTTTTTTCGTCGTCAAAGAAACCACGTAATTCAGGAGCGATGTGGACTATTAAAAAGAGGTTAGTCGTTATCAAACACAAACAAAGAGGGGGTAAATTTACAGTTTGGGCTGTTATCTGAAAGAAAGGTTAACTAAAAATAAAGCCAAATGTTTGTTATTTGTTTACCTTGGTCGATGGCTAGAGCAGATACAGAGATAAGTGAGGCTACTAGGATAGAAACGTACTTCATTCCAATGTTATTATAGACAAGAAACAGTTTAGAAAACGGAGCTTTTTTATACGAGACAACCGTAATTTTTTTTTTGGGGAATGTTTTTTTTTATTGTTTTTAGTTTATTTATTTATATGAAATGGTAAGGAGTAACATTCTCGTAATCATAAAGCAAAAAGTAGAAAAAAAAAAAAAGGTTTAATGTATATATTATCATCTAAAATAAGGATAAGGGTTTTGAGTGTGTGTGTTTGTAAAAGAAAAGAAAATATAGAGTGCGCGAAAAAAGAGAGAAAAAACAATTTATAACTTGACAGCCTTTCTGAGTTGTTCCTTGTAAGCATTGATAGAACCTTGGAAAGGTTGAACAAGACCACCTTCACAACGCCAGATTTCCTTTGCAACTTGAGAGATCAAACGGAAATCGTGAGAAACAAGGACAACACCACCAGAGAAACGGTTAATAGCATCGGCAAGAGAATCAATAGACTCCATATCCAAATGATTAGTAGGTTCATCCAATAAGATGATATGAGGACGAAGCACAGCTAATTCAGCAAACACAAGACGAGACTTGAGACCGTCGGATAAGGTGCTGATCAAAGAGGTTTGATGAGAACCAGTTAAACCATAACGACCCAATTGTTGACGCCAGTGAGTTAAATCGGTAGAGACGTGAGGGAACTTGTTACGCATGTAATCGATAGCAGAGACGGAGCTATCCAATTGATCGTTTGAATGCTGAGAGTATTTACCGAGCTTTAAGGCAGTATGCTTTTGAATACGACCACCAGTAGGGACAAGCTCGTTATCCATCAACTTAAGGAGTGTAGACTTACCAGCACCATTGGGACCGACAAGGGCAATACGGGAATCCATATCAATACCCAATTCGAGATGTCTATAAAGACAGTTCTCCATCTTACCATCCCAAGCGAAAGAGACATCTTGGAAAGCAAGGACGGGAGGAGGAAGCTTGGCAACATCAGTGAAGGAGAACTTGAAAGCCAAAGGGTTTTCAACCTTTTCAATGAGACCGGCAGCCTCCATTTTATCAATAATCTTTTGCTTGGACTTGGCTTGTCTGACCAAATTAGCATAAGTACCAGCGGAAGCAATGAACTTCTTGATGTGAGCAATTTCTTCTTGTTGTTTAGCATAAGCCTTGGCTTGGTTAACTTCGTTTTCTTCCTTGGTCTTCATGAAAGTATCGTAGTTACCACCATAGTAAAGAAGCTTACGCTTGTGGTTCAAGTGCATCATGTTAGAACAGACACCGTTCAAGAAATCTTGAGAATGAGAAACAATGATGAGAATACGATCATAGGTCTTCAAGTATTCTTCGAGCCAGACAGTAGCTTCCAAATCCAAATGGTTAGTGGGTTCATCCAAAAGCAAAAGAGTGGGCTTAATGAAAAGAGCACGAGCTAAAGCAACTCTCATTCTCCAACCACCGGACATATCACTGGTCTTCTTCTTCATTTGAAGAGGATCGAAACCTAAACCGGATAAGAGAGTACAGGCTCTGGTTTCGAAGGTAGCAGCATCCATTTGTTCAATACGTTCATAAATATCGTCCAACAATGGGTTATCAGCTCCATCATCTTCACTCAAAAGTTCTTCAACTTGCTTTTCGAGACGAGCAACTTCCTTTTGGGCAGACATGATGACGGACTCAACAGCATTGAACTCAGAGGGTTCAGCTTCTTGGTTCAAGAGGTAGATCTAGAGTAATAGATTGTTTAGTACTCATATACTACTTACTTTTCTACCATTTTTCACTCTTTTATAATAACTTACATCAATGTGGTCAGGGATTTCGATATCACGACCGGCAAGAGAGGCCAAGAAAGTAGACTTACCAGAACCGTTGGAACCAATGAGACCATAACGTCTACCAAAATTGAGTTCGATGGAAGCATTATCAATCAAGACACGACCATGGAAATTAAGAGAGTAGGAATCAATCTTAATATCTCTACTTCTTTCTTGAGAAGTATAGACACCAGTAGCAGTACGATCAGTACTGATCTTGAGGTTACTCATCTCACCTTCGACATCAGAAGAGTCGGCAGGAGTGTTCTTTCCGGATGCTTTAGGTGTTCCAGCCTTGGAGGACTTGGCAGCTCTGGCGGCGAGACGCTTGGCCTTTGAAGCAGATACGGTAGCACTCATATTGTCTTTTTTTTTTTTTTTTTGTTAAAGAAAAAGGGAGTGGTTTTAAAAAAAAAAGAGATAGATGATGCTAAAATATAAAAAAAGCCTATATTGGAAAACTTTTTTTTTCGACTCTAAAACAGTAAAGTGACGTTGAAATTGCATGTATTTGATTGGCCGACAATATAAAAAAGAAAACTAAAGAATAATTCAACTCATTGGGGGATAAGCTATCAGTTACAGGCAAAAAGAAAAAAAATTGTCTAAACTCAGAGCTTCACTAGCTCGTAAATTTTTTTTTAGTGATATCATCGTGTTACAAACTTTGAAGCAAGGCACTGCAGAAGAATTGTAGACAACTTTCATCTCCGCTCAATGTTTAAAGTATTGGCTTAGCTCTTTCCTATTTGTAATTTTCACATTTATGAAGGCGAGCTTGTCTTAAAGCTTATTTCAAGTTTTAAAAAATATGCTTTAGAAATTATAACTACCTATTGTCGACTAAAATGTCGTTGATAATATTCGGAATTTATCGATCTTAATTAGTGAGAAAATTAGGCCAAAAAGTCAGTATTAGCAATGTAGGAGACGTTGTTACATGCAGTGCCATAGTGTGACAGCTAATCGTCGTAGCCTTACAGCCTCAACCTTAACTAAACCCATAACATATTTAGTCTATTTCTTGGCCGGAACAAAATCGAATACAAATCAACTTCCCTTTTTTTACTCTTATCATTTTTCCTTATTTTCTTAATTACTACTGTATACTAAATCAGTATGTTTTTTAACAACAACAAAAAAATCAGCCCCAATTGAAACAAACCATTTACGTATATATTACTATGTATGAGGGTATAATGGTATCTTGTAGTATCTGTCTGCGGAGACAATCACTCGGAAAATTGAGTCACCGGATCAACCGGACCAACCGACGTAGCCAGACTGGCTTGTTGGTATTTATTTGATAAGTCATACCTTTTAAACGAAATGATGTTAGTATCTGTAAACGTATATGTGTTTACCGTCGCGATACTTATGTGTATTATGAAAGGGTCTAAGCTTCTTCTAGTATGACCCCTTATGTAAGTCGAAACACCAGACCAGTTTCCCAGAAATGATATGACGCTACGGTTATTACCAAAGTTACCTAAAAGTCGGAACAGTTTCTTCCTATATCAGGAATGCAGATGCTGGTAGTATCTTTTCAAACGAATACTCCTAGTAGCTTGACGCTGGTTTAGATACGACGGTGTAAGCTCCTTTTTGTTTTTAATTTTTCTTTATCTCTGTATCATGTGCTTGGTGTCTAGAATAGCGCTATTTACTCGCTTTGCCGTCAGTTCAAAGGTTTCTTCATTTTCGACATCATGGTCACAATTTTCCAGACTCTCCAGTGCGCTATACCTATTAATACTATGAAACAAAGAAGAAGATTTAATTGCACTGATTGAAGCAGCTGTTACAACACCCGAATCTAAACCTTGAATAATTGCATGGCCTGAAATGATGCTATTTTGTGATTTTTCAGAAAGACGTATACCAGCTGTTGGGGTTGGTTCATTCTGATTATGTATCCCTTTGTTTAAGCAATACATTTCTGAGCTCTTGGTCTTAATTGATTTATTCAAAGAAAGAAGTTGACTGTGTATTGCGTTATATTCCTTGCGGCTAGTCCTCAAGTTTCGATAGAGGTCTGAATCACAAGTCATTGTACCTAACTTTTGGTTTTTTTAAATTTCTGGCCAAGATCCATTCTAGTATTTTCTATTTCACGAACGTTTTTACTCAGACGGACTTGCAATGCTTTTTCTTCTTTGATTTGTTTGTGAAGACGTTCGACCTTCAGTTTCCTATTTTCTGTATTAGTATTCAAAGAGGTGAAACTACTTGTAGAAATAACGTGCGGCACTTCTTCCTTTTGCAAATTTTTATACCCAAGAGAGTTTAAGCTGTACTTATGGCAAAACTTAGATGAATACATTGGGGTTAGTTTTTGTTCATGGATAATTCTTTCAATCATGTTTAAATTGAAAAAGTTTGAAAAAACCGCCCTTTTGTCCTCCATGGATTTGATTGTTGCCGAACTCGTAAACATATTTACACCATCGAGCTTGAAAATGTTGTACTCTTTAGCAAATAAAAGATATAAGGTCCTGGTATCAACATTGATAGACATTTTTTGCTTTTCTTCGATCTTTTTTGGAAGCATTCGATTTTCCTTAAATCTTGTACCTGTCGGACCAATAAACTTGACTGATTTTGCGCATCTGAAAAAATTTGAAAGCGTTTTATCTTTTCTACAACTTATTAGTCGTAACTCGTTGACTATTCTACTACATATCAAGAGTACTTACTTTGGCGTAAGATATCGGGGTTCATTTGTTTTATTAATATCAGATATCCTTTTTTGATTCTCTCTTATCATTTGTGTTGGTTGTTAGAATGCTTGCGGTATAAATTCATAAAAATAAGACATTTCAAAAGAAAAAAAAGAGTGGAACAGGCTGCAGATTTTTGATGGTCAAAGCAGCCATGGAGCTTCTGAACCGGTTTTTGAGGCTAATGACTACATTTATCCTAGCGTTAGATCAAACGCCATATACTTTTTAGGTCTTTTGGATGAGCCTTTGGTCCCTAATTAAACTTAATTATTCAATAAATACTTTACGTATGCTATCATTATAATTTTTTTTGCAAAGTGAAATGCCAGTATCTCACCTAGTTTCTAAGAGTTTTCGATCCTCAGCCAGCTTCTTTGTTTCAAGCCGAAAATCACCCACTTTAAGATATTTCGATTTTCAGTCAGATTCACAACTTTATGTTTACTTTATCCTATAATTATATGATACCATAATAGTAATGCATCAACAAATATCTCTTTAGAGCCGTGTAAAACATTCACATCAAAAATCTAACTTCTCTCAATCCTCAATCTACTTTTACTCGTAATAAACTTCATAAACAAATTCTAAGTATTTTACCTCAGTTTATGTAAAGCCCAATCTTCGTTTTCTCATTGGCCAAATTTCGTTTAGGTAAGATCTCATTTTTCGCTTTTGTCATGCCCAAAGTTCTCTTTTAAAATAAAGAGATCGACTATAAAGTACGTTGAGACGGTTTGTCAGAGTTTTTAGAGTGAAAGGTCAAGGAGATCTTTTTGGATTGCTTTTTTGGATCGCTTTTTGGATTGTTCACATGTCAAAACATATTGGAATATATGTCGACAAAGACACCAGGTTGAAAGAAGGCAAAAATAGATTACTCATTGGGACTGTCACAATTAACTCGCCGAACAAAGCCGGTATCTTATGTAATAGTATGTGTACTTCTTATTTTTACCATCAAATTATATCACACCTTATTGTAAATATTTACCTTTACAGTATGTAATTATTGACTTCCCGCTTTTAAGAACAGCAAAGATTGGAAGCACACTCTAAATATTGATTCTTTGAAAGTAGTAATACACTAAAAGCTATTAATTCCTGGTACTGATATCATGATGCTTTATTATGGATAAACTAAACATAACACGCGATGCTACTATTTTCTTGTCTTTAAGCGCTTTGAACAATCATATAACAACATGTCCTCCCAGTCATGAAAACGTTTTAAGTCTTTCTCTTCCTCCTTCAATTCGTCCAACATGACCTTTATATTTTCAATAAAGTCTTCATCTTATGGCTCATGGTTGCTGTCCTCTGATACTATGTCACTGTTGGTGCTGTCGCTTGTTATACTAATTTCACTAAAGTGATCATCTGCAAAGTTCAACGTCTTAACATCGTCTTTGTATTTTTCCTCCAGAATCAAGTTGAACTTGGCATAATTTAACTTTACTGTTCGTTTAAGAGAAAGGATGGCCAACAGAAGCTTAGAGAATTCGGGTGAGTGCCTTGATGAGATCGGAAAACTACAACATCCTTTTCTATATATGAGCATTGTATCAGAAAATCAACATCGGTCTTGAGTCATCAACACCATCAGCAACACCAGCACTATTAACCACCGCACAGCAACACCGCCCCCAAGCATTGGATCACTGCCAAGAATTACCACCGTACTTGTATCACGAATCAGGTTTTGTTCACACGGCGAAGATAAGATCTCAAATATAGAGAGCATCGTAGCAATTGTGACAAGAAAGAAGGTGGTACATTCATCTTTCATCTCAGCAACTACACTATATCATATACTCAAATTTATACTGAACCTGGTGAAGTAAACGAAACTTGCAGCGCCGTAGCCTTGATCCATAAATTGTGAACGTTGTGCCTTGCCATTGACAAGAAATAGCTTCCAATCTTTCCATGAGGGCGCTGCTGTCAACTTGCTTAGACCATAAGTAGAGTGCGTGTCTTTTCAACATATTCCCCTTTCTGATAGCGGCTTTCACGCCCTTTAAGGACGGCTTTTCTTCTACGGTCAAAATATCAGTGTCGTTATTCATATCACGCAAAATAAAATCCAATCGTTGCAATTTAATGTCTTTTTTATGCTCAACTTAATACACTGTGGAGACTATAAATCAGCGAGAATTATCACGTGAACCATTTTTGTAAAGTGTTGCACGCCACCTGGCTCACACATTCAGAGCGCTTGGTCTCAAACTCTTCATCATCGAGAAAAGCCTTATCCCATACGTTTGAGTATACATGCATGCGGTACCAGTCTTCACCATGAGTTTTGTTAAGCAAGGCCTTTTTTGACCAAAGCTCAAGAATCGCAGACAAAGTAAACATGATATATTTACAATCTGAAGATAGTTCTTTCCTGGAGTACCATGTAGACAGAAGATTTTCAAGTTCAGCAGTTTTCTTGCAGTTTGAAAGTTCAACCAGCATATCCCTTTCTTCAATGGTTACCAATGGTTCTACACAAATGCCGGCTTCGTCTGTCATCGTCCTTAAATACTTGGTAAATCGTCTTGGAAGTTTTAGGTCGTCCAAGTCCAAGATCCCGTCTTCGCTATAGTATCTGGCCAAATGGGCAAATTTGCCAGTTACTGACAGATTTTTGAAGTTTTTTTTCAGCAATCTTTTTCTTGGTCTCCCAAGAGTCTTCTTCGACAGTTGTGGTGCCTATAACTTCATCTTGTAAGGTTTGCTTATACGTATTTTGCCATTTTTTTTCGCTCATAATTCTTCTAATTGGTTGAGCCGTACATAATTCTTCCATATGCTCAATGACATTAATTATTTCTGTACGTTCGGCTTCTGAGTATCTTCCTGAATTTCTATTTTTTAACTTAATTGCAATGTGTTTATATATTGAGCCAAGTTTAAGTAAATCATGATTGTCATCAGTAGGAAGGAATCCAAGGTCGAGCAACTGCTTTATTACGTTTTCATACTTCCAGTCAGAAACTTTAGTTTTGTTTAAGTAGCTTGTAAAGTGTTCTCTGATAGTGATCTCGTCTTCAATTAAACTAAGCATTTCAGAGGTGGCAGCATACTTTTTGATCGATCTTTTTACGTCTATGAATACGCCTGTTTTCTAATATGTGAGGGCTGAAACATATGGAAGATTAAATAAACAATTAAGTCATCATGACATAAGCCAGCTCTTGTTTACCAGTTTATAAATAAAACTCGTTCATACTAGAGTTTAGGGGACTCAGATTTTCACCACATGTTACACTACCGCATTCACAGTGACTGTTTTGGAGAATGTCTTGTTAATTTTTCTACGTATTTTTTAGATTCACGTGATTCATTCTTTTCTTACATATTCTCAAACCATCAGCGGATACCTGAAGACGGCTTACTACTCTATATTCTGCCCTATCATGGTTGGTATTGTAAGATACAGGCTTACAATGCCTACAACGGGTAATGGGAAAATCTTCATTATGTAGAGAAGTCTAGCCTTAGCCGTGAAATAAAAAATGGGAGTCTATTCTTTTTTTTTTTTAAAAAAAGTAATATTTTAGTGTTTTTATAGATAACAGAAATTGTTATTAACTAACCTTTTCCCAATATTTAATATTTCTCTTTAAAAAGATGGTGTTATACAGCATAAGAATAAAAAAGAAAAGAATGAAGAAAAGAAGGGAAGGAAAAAATGTTTGAATGGTTTTTATTTGTAGACTGATAAATAAGAGCTGGCTTATGTCAGGATGACTTAATTGTTTATTTATGATCAAAAGACCGTGGGCGCAAGTCTTATTTATAAACTGATAAACAAGAGCTGGCTTACGTCAGGATGATTTAATTGTATATTTAATCACCCATATGTTTGAGCCTTCAAATACTAGAAAACAGGCGCATAAAAAATTACGTAGAAAATAAAGGGCCGTATAAAAAAAAAAGTACGTAGGTCGCGTAGAAAAAAAAAAAAAGGACGTAGGTGTAGACATTCTCCTGTTTTGCATGGAGAACAAAATTAAAGTAAACCAAAAGCGATACTGTCAGAACTTGGATACCACTTTATTATGAACGAAAAAAAAAAAAATAATTAAAAAACGTATTGATGGTCTATGAGAAAAAACTATGGATATTTATATAATGAACTGGGATAGTTCTAGGGAGAATATCAAGCGCCTTATTGAATCATGATGTAATAACATGGTGATAATCAATAACCAACATGTCTTTAAATTTAGCCCTTCCATACTGAGTATATATATATATAAGTCGGAGGGATCAATAGTTATAGCATCAAATGACAAGAGTAATATTTGTGCTCAGGATATATTAATATTCCATAGTCCAGGCCCATTCGGTTGTATTGCTTTTTGCCCTGTGTACAGACTTCAACGGTAGGATGAGAACAAGCGGGGTAATGTGTGATTCATGATTAACTTTTATATTTATTATCCATCCTTGATGTGAGATGTGACAATTAGCTTTATTATTATCTATGATATCCTCAACAATGACTTTTATCACTGTCCTAATACAGACTAGTAGAAGGCCAATAACATGAATTTTAAAAAATCGGTCTCATGTATTTCACATGCGTAATATATTTATCTGCAACTACTGACTTCACAGAAGATATATTTGACTCGATTGTTTGCACACCTTGTTCTTTCTTCCTGTCTAGCTCCAACTTCAGACGATTGGTACTTCCATTCATGTTGTAATATTCGGCAGATGATAGCCGCCTAATATCTGTGTTACCATGAAATGACACAAAAGCATCTTTCCTGTTGGGATCTACTGTGCAAGATCTAAAATAACAATCTATTTCTTCACTATCCAAATCTTGTAGCTCCAAAGCAGTTTCATTCACAGGAGATTCTACGTTTTTCTTTCGGCAAAAAGAAATCCCACAAGTGTACCCATCTGTGTACAGGCTATTAATAAACATCTTTCCTTTTCGTTGCGGTAAATTTTTTAATTTTTCAAAGCTATACAAGTTGAAAATTAGCATGTCTATTTGTTGCTAAAAATATATGTAACTACGTATTTATGTTTAATTTAGCAAAATTAAAACGGGCAAAAAAAAAAATGTTTGGGTGTATTCAGAAACCGTTTCTTCCTCTAACCGCTCCATTGAAGCTGTCGGACACACACCAGTCAAATTTTGGCTATCTATTTTAACGAAACGCCAATGCAAGCCAGGGTTCGGGAATAGACTGAAGAGACGAGGCGGCTGGAAATCTCTTTTTACGCCGTTGTTGTTGTCGTTGTTATTTTTTCTTACTTTCTTCTTTTTTCTTGGTCTTTTATTTACTTGATCAGTCTCGTCTGATTGTTCTTGTGGGATGATTTGCAATTGAGAAACAGGAACAGGTAGCAGTGCTTCCACAATTAAGGAATCATATTTCTCCAGAATGTGCTTAAATACTGGCATAATGCTAAATGAAGCATTGTTTAGAGTTGCCTTTGTTACAGGAAATGCTGGTATACGATTCTTTATCTCCAATATCAATGGGTTTAAAAACGCACAAATGTTTTCTTGCTTTTCACTGTTCAAAGAAGTGGAAATATTGTCAGAATTGATGGCTCCCAGTCCTGGAGAAAATAGTACATTGAGAACATGTTCGTATACTATATGCTTTACTACGGGTATTTCTATGTCCTTTTACAAAAATAATAATTGATGTCAAGTTTTGGTACACCACTCTACACACGCTATACCAAAAGTTTTGTTTCAATAGTTCATTAGGTAAATTGTTTGGATGTTTTAAAATATAAAAGTTGACAAAAAGCTGAGCGTTTTAGGTGACTTTTCGCAAAAACATAGAAAGTTTTTTTTGATTTTTTCAACCGCCGTGTTATTCGCATTCTCATCTACTGAAGACATGAATGACTTGAGAGGTATGGAGACAGTATATCTTTGATTTCGAGAACCCAGATTTTGTTGAATCAATTCTTTTACTGTATAATTATAATTCGGGCATTCTCTGGACCTAGCAGATGCATGGCCATTTTGACCACAGGACTTACATATTAGATTCGATGTATAGGGACAACATTTCTAGCTCTTTTTGCCTTTTTCTCTTTTGGAGTATCTTTTCTTTTTACACCTTTGAGAAGATTTAGTTATTACAACACATTAAAGAAAGCTTTTATATTACCTTTATTTCTTTTACTTGGTTTGTTAATGGTTTCACTAGCAGTTTCCTGTTGTTGGCTTTCATATTTATTCAACTTTTTCGTTTGTATAAAAGCTTCAATTTCTGGATAAATTGGTATACACATCCCGTTTTATATATAAGAAAGAAAAGGACATAATTGTTGTTTAAATCGACATCAGGCTCATATATATCTATTTGATGTGACCGCTGCACATTATTAATTTTTCAAAGTATTTGTACAAACCAAAGTTAATTATTTTTTATATCAGATTGTACCAGTATGTTATGAAGTGAGGTTATTAGTAGTAGGCTGGGTATTGCTGCGGGGATTTTAACTTTGATAGTAAATGTAATTGAATTCTTGAGTTAAAATTGAAATGAACTTATAACTGTAATAAAAGATGCAAAAGTTTTAATATAAGGAGCAGATAAAAAGGCTCCTTATTGCATCTCTCGTTACGGCTTTTATACAAAATCAATGGTGTAACACCCACAAAAAAAAACTAAACTCTGATCCTCGTGACAGTATGATAATTGTAGGCATGTAAATCACTTTGATCATTTATAATATAAGTCGTATTAAACAAAATTTGTTGAGTGAGTTTTGGCTGTCTCAAAGTTTGATTGAATAGATTATTATGATTACGCTTTTCTTTAGGACAGTTCAAGTGCGTGTATTCATAGCCTGGGACCACGCACCTGTTCTTTTTCACCGCCATAAGTTTTTTCATGCCATACTCTCTATCATTGTCTTCTTTCCCTCCGCTATGTCCTACCCAAATAACATCCCGCCTACATTTGTGCAGATAATTGGCATGGTCTACTTGTGATGTAATGATAGAGGAACCTTTGTCGGTACCTCCGCACTCTCTTTTTCTCACTTAAATCGAGAAGTGTTGGTCGAAATAATTTGACGTTCTCTTAAAATATCTTGTGACAATGTCGACACAAAAAATTGTATTGACTGGGATGGATGTCTTGTCTGATTATCTTTTACATTTGTCTGAAAATCTCTTAAGACTGTCCGAAATATGGTTTTGTTTGTCTGAAAACAATTGTAAGCCTGTCTGAAAACATATATAAGTTTGTCCAAAAATAATTTGCATTTGTCTGAATTTAAAGTAACAACACTGTAATTTTTGTTGGGTGTAAATGTTCACAATCTTTATGTCACACACGCATCATATAAATATTGGTGGCTTACACGGCCGTCAAATTAATGACTGAAGAATCAGAATCATCTTCGGTCGAGTACGAAATACCGTCTTGCACGAATTTCTCTCGTAATTTAGACGCTTGTAGTAGATCCCCCCATACATGCAGTTTAGAGCACTCGGGACAGTAGCCTTGTTCTGTTGTTTCTAATATTGCTTGGAAGCAAGTCACATGGCTCTTCATTTCGTCACAATCGTCACAGCTTACATAATCGAGGGCATCATCCTACATAGATTTTAGTAAAGAGCATGATGTGTTTTTAAAAATAAATAGAACAAACCTTTTCAATTGATTCTCGACAGAGATAACAAGACAGTGGATCCTTGTCTGGTAGTTGAAACTTCGTTAAAATGTCTTCTTCTATACTAAGGCAGATTAGTACTATGCGCATTAACAATATAAAAAAAAAGATGCGTGTATATACCATGCTGCTTATGTTGCTGAATAAGGTCTCGAATAGGCCCTACAGACGATTGCATATGCTTGGGCAGATCGACCTGAAGAAAGATGTCTTGCATAGATGGTAGGACAAATCGGAGCTTAAGAGGTAACTGACAAAACGGCTTTGAATTTAATAGCAATTGAGCCACTTTGATCTTGGTGAGAGGATGGTTGGCCTTATTTTTGGTGCATTGGGTATATCTGATTTTGTACGGATTGGTGTCTGCCAGTGCCTTGACATGTCGGCTTTGTTGCGGTTTTTGCCAGGCCCATTCGAATTGTAGTGCTTCCGTTCGACTAGGGAAGCCATAGACAATCATCACATGCTCCCTATCAAATATTTACGTTAACTTTGCTTTTCTAAACGCATATCCTCCCTTACCA
This sequence comes from Mucor saturninus, assembly GCA_016758985.1. Taxonomy (NCBI): domain Eukaryota; kingdom Fungi; phylum Mucoromycota; class Mucoromycetes; order Mucorales; family Mucoraceae; genus Mucor; species Mucor saturninus. The sequence continues at coordinate 263,620 of JAEPRD010000017.1, read as the reverse complement.
AGGTCGTAGCTTACGGGTTCGATAAGCGCCTTGTGTGATCTCGCCATTGTGTTGTCGTAAGCGTTTTATGGGTTCAGGTGTCGACCCTACATAAGTCTTATTGCCCTGTCCTTCTTGTAAGGAGCGTAATAAATAACAGCAGTAAAATGAACAATACATTCAATGTTAAAGAAAAAGAAAAAAAGAAAGAAAAACTTGAAAGTCAGTGTAGCGCCTGGACCAAAAGACCTTTTTTTTTTTTGTGCCTTATTTTTTTGGGCTTAAATCTTCTATTTCCTTCTTTTCTCTCTCCCACAACTTTTTTTTTATATTATTTAAAAAGCAAGATGGCAGAGTTTGTAAAGCTTTCTATTTTCGGTACAGTTTTTGAAGTCACCACCAGGTATTGAAGAAAGCGTTTAAAATACCTCACTCTCTTTTATATTCTAAACACGTTTCGAACGATTTAGATATGTGGACTTGCAACCTGTTGGTATGGGTGCTTTCGGTCTTGTCTGGTAAGAAACAACAAGGCTTCAATACGTGACATTATTAACCCTTCTCTTACTTTTGTTTGCACTCAAAAAGTTCGTCCAAGGATCAATTAACAGGCATGAATGTCGCTATTAAAAAGATTATGAAACCTTTTTCAGCACCCGTCTTGGCAAAGCGTACTTATCGTGAATTAAAGTTATTAAAAGCTCTTCGTCATGAAAACGTAAGTGGGTCTGTATTTGTGTGTGTGTGTGAATATGTATATAAACTCCTCTTTTCCACGCTAGATTATCAGCTTGAGTGATATTTTCATTTCACCTTTGGAAGATATGTAAGGCTATTAATTTTATTCAAAAAAAAAAAAAAAAAAAAAAAAAATCGCTCATTCATTCCTTAAATTAGTTACTTTGTCACAGAGTTATTGGGTACAGATCTTCACCGATTATTACAATCACGTCCCTTGGAAAAGCAATTCATCCAATACTTTTTATACCAAATTTTGAGAGGATTAAAATATGTTCACTCCGCTGGTGTTATTCATCGTGATCTTGTAAGCTTTTCTATTTCTGTATTTGTTATGTTATTGTTTTCACTAACCACACTAAATGCAGAAACCAAGCAACATTTTGATTAATGAAAACTGTGACCTCAAGATTTGTGATTTCGGTCTTGCTCGTATTCAGGATCCTCAAATGACAGGTTACGTTTCCACCAGATATTACCGTGCTCCCGAAATCATGTTGACCTGGCAAAAGTATGATGTTGCAGTGGATATCTGGAGTACTGGCTGTATCTTTGCTGAAATGCTTGAAGGAAAACCATTATTCCCTGGCAAAGATCGTAAGTGTTTGTATGTATTTTTGTGTAATTGGAGACTCATGCGCAATTTATAGACGTCCATCAGTTCTCCATCATCACCGAGCTTCTTGGTACTCCCAACGACGATTTAGTATCCACCATCTGCAGTGAGAATGTAAGTGTGCATAGGAGAGATAGATAGAGGAAGAGAGAGAAGAAGAGAGTATAAGTTGAATGGGTCACTAATACAAGCAAACACAGACACTTCGTTTCGTAAAGAATTTGCCTCAACGTAGCCCTATTCCCTTCTCTGAGAGATTTGTTGGCCAAGACCCCCAAGCAATCGATTTATTGGAAAAGATGTTGACATTTGATCCTCGTAAACGTATCAATGCTGAAGAAGCCTTAGCACATCCTTACCTTGCACCATATCATGATCCTACTGACGAGCCTGTCGCACCCGAGAAGTTTGATTGGTCATTTAACGAAGCAGATTTACCTATTGACACATGGAAGGTCATGATGTATTCGGAAATTTTGGATTTTCACAATGTTGATAATGTAGATGGCTCACAATTTTTGGGAACTCCATTGACAGGTCCTACAATGGAAAATCCTGACGGAGGTTTCGTCACTAATACCGAAACAGAAGAACCTAATTTTCCTCCCCAATAAAAAAAAAGAAATTTGTGCATTACTCCGACTTTGACACATAACCCTGCACTATTTATTTTTTTAAAAAAAATTACCACTCTTTCACACATACAAATATGTTTCTCGCACGCTTTAAACCTTTGGCCTTTACTGCCTCCAGATATTACACAAGTGGCGTCGTTGTCACAGGTAAGCCTACACACACACACACACACACGCGTTCAATTTTACGGGAGTCTCACACACTCGTCTCTAGAGCCCTTGTTGGCCAGACTTAAGAATGACCGTAAAACCTTCATGAAAGAAAAGAAACAACCCAACTTAAACGTAGTCAAGGGGCTCTTAAGCGACTTTACATACTATACAAAGAGTGCTAATTTCACAGAGGGAACACCTGAGGAAGAAGCCCTCATGTCTGTTCTTCAAAAGGCCATTAAGCGTCGTCAAGATTCTGTCAACCAGTATGAAGCAGGAGGACGTCCCGAATTAGCACAACAGGAAAAACAAGAGTTAGATTTATTACAAGCTTATTTACCCGAGCAAATGTCGCCCGAGCTCATCAAGGAAGAGTTGATCACATTGATTGGTGAAGTGGGTGCCACATCAGCCAAGGATATGGGCAAAGTCATGAAGGCTTGGAAATATGACGCTGCAACAGCTGATCGTAAGACTGTCAGCAACATTGTTAAGGAGTTATTAAAATAAGCAAAAATAAAAATAAAAACACTTAAAAGAGCCAAGGTTGACTTTCATTTTTTTTTTTTTTTTGCCAAGTTTTTTTTATTTCGCATAAAATTACTTGGCCTGTCCCGTCTTATAAATTTATCCAAAAAAAACCCCTTTTTTCTTTTTTGTTCTCTTAAATACTTTAAATAATAATAATAACAATGGGTGGAGGTCCTAATCATAACAATATACCCATGACAGAGTCAAGCTACAATAGACAACCGTCGTATCCACAACCTCATACTCAGCAACCGTATCCACAGCAGCCATATCCGCAACAACCTTATTCACAGCAACCGTATCCACAGCAACCATATGCACCACAAAACCACTCACCGCAACACTATTCACCTCAGCCCTACTCGCCACAACCACAAAATCCTTCACCACAGCTACCTCCGAAACCTCCTCATCAACATGACGATCTAGCTGAGCAAAGCAAAAGACGACAGCAGTTTCAACAGCGGGTAATGTCCTTTCCCATTGCATAAAAACGTATAGACTAAATCTCTCTCTTTTTTTTTTTTGCCTCTTCATTAGTCCAACTACAATCCCTTTCTAGCACAAACCAACTGGTCCAGTGAATCTTCGTTTAGTTCAGTGTATCCTAGTTATGATCCCAACGAATATCAACTTGATCCCGTGCCACTTTTGGCATCACCGGCGGCACCTGTTTTACCTCCCGTGCCGACCGCTTACCAGCAGTCCTCTGTACCACCTATCCCTGTTGCTGCCACTCCTGCTGCTGTTGTATATCAGCCTCAAGCAATTCCTCAGGAACCTGCAAATAGTGTACGTCTAATTTACGCAAAGTCCGGCTTTTATCTCAAATCCACCAATCCTATGGCTGACGATAGTATCCATGGCTTTTTTGCAGTCTTTTCTAAGTCGATGGTAAATAAATACACAAATATATCAAGAAAAGACCCACATGTACTAATAAAGGACAATAGGAAAATTTACAAGTGAACGTGGCTTGGATACCCGAGTACTTAATCGACCCTAAAGATATCGACCTCTTTTTACAGTTAGATGGTGATGTAGCCTCCGAACATGGATTTCCATCTATCGGACTCAATTTAGGTCAAGGAGAGACAATGATCATCGGTTTAAGTCATATTCACTCGCTCTATATCTGTCCGCCTTCTATCCATGCACAGGGATCCATCGTCATCACATCCAAGTCCGGTGATGTCCTGAAACCTATTTGGTTCTCAACCACCACCGTCAATGATTTACAGTCAGATATCAATGCTTGGCCTGGGTATGATATCATTGATGTCTTGAACGCATTTATTCCATTAAGGTAAGAACGAGAAAGTAATAATCACTTATCAGCTGATTTTGACCCTCCCCCTTATTTTAGACCTTCAGACACACAATATGTTCATTTGGTAAAAAATGATACAGTTTCTTCACCAGTACCTAAAACTGCTGTTGTGAAAGAAATGGATCCAGTGAATAAAGCAGTCATTTCCAAGGAGGAAGATCCAGTGAGCAAAGCTATTCATAATGCAAGATGGACTTTATTGGAACGTCTGGCAAAGATTACCCAGTATTCCAAAGACGCAGCTCAAGCACTCACTCAACCCATTGCCTTATCCATGCAAGCATTCAGTCGAAGCAGGACAGTCAATGAATACCAGATGGCGTCACATTATATAGCACGATGGGGAAATAAGCCCGAACCTGAATATTATCTTATGGATGATACCGATGGACTTTTACTAGGCATGCCAGAACTCTCTGGGCCCAACCCAATTCACACACGGCGAAGTCCCGTTTCGCCCGAAGAATGGATTTTGTTATTTGATGATGAAGGACGATTAAATGTACCCATAGACCATGTACGACAGATTGTCTTTTCCGGTGGGTTGGATTCAGATATTCGTATTGAAGCATGGAAATTTTTGTTAGGGATGTATACTTGGCATTCGACGTTTGATGAACGAGAAGCGATACGACGTAGCCAAAAGGAGTCGTATTATGCTATCAAGGCTACTTGGTTTGATGATACTGAAATTCGTGACACCACCGAATTTAAGGATGAAAAACATCGTATTGACAAAGATGTACATCGAACGGATAGAGAACAAGAGGCCTTTGAAGGAGAGGATTTACCGAACCCGGATCCTGCCATGTGTGTAGGCACCAATGCCAACTTGGAAATCATGAAGGATATCTTGGTCACTTACAACTTTTATAACATCGATCTGGGTTATGTGCAGGGTATGTCAGATATTTTGGCACCCTTATTTGTGGCCATGGGAGATGAAGCTATGGCCTTTTGGGGTTTTTGTTCCTTTATGGATCGTGTGCAAGGCAATTTTTATGTGGATCAAACAGGCATGCACGGTTTACTCAATACCTTGAAGGATCTGATCCGGTTTATGGATCCAGCCTTGTATCAACATTTAGAAAAAATACAAGCACATGAAATGTTCTTTTGCTTTCGTTGGTTTCTTGTTTGGTTTAAAAGAGAGTTTGCTTGGGATCAAGTCATTCGTCTTTGGGAAGTTCTTTGGACCAATCATTTATCCGATCAGTTCATCATCTTTATCGCATTAGCCGTCATTGATACACACCGACATACCATGTTGACGGAAATCAATGAACTGGATGAAATGTTACAGGTAATACATGTTTTATCTGAGCTTTGCCCTTATGAAGACTAAACCATTTTTTTAATAGTTTTTTATTGGACTGTCCGACAATATTCCTTTGGAACCCACTTTAGAAAGGGCGGAGGTCTTATTCTATCAATTTGAAAGAAAAATCAAGGCGATGCAACACAAGTCTGCCATATTACAGGATCAATTACAGGTTAGATCTGTATGGAATAGCGATCAAAGAGTGTTAATACAGGAGCGTATTACCAAATTGCAGATTCCTAGTCATATAATAAAGTTGCTGTCTCATTAAATAAAAGAAGCATGGTCTCTCAAAAAAACCTACTACAGTCAAAGTTTAAAAGAAATCCTTTAGTTTGCCTATTTTTTTATGAGCCTATAAAGCTGACGACTTTTCCATTTAACAAATAACCAGAATTGTATGTCGGGTGCATAAAAACAATTGTTTATTCTTAATAAAAATTTTGATTTTTTTTTTTTTATGCAAAAAAAAAAAACAAAAAAAAACAAAAGGCAAAAGATAAATATACCAAAACAAATTAAAAAAAAAATCAGGAAAGAAACAAAACCCAAAGAAACGGGAAAAAGAAAAAAGAACAAGAAAGCAATTTTTTCAACGCCGTCGGGTTTGAGACTTAGCCTTATGACCATCCCCAGTGGGTCTTGGAAAAGGCTGCTCTTTTCCTTTCGAAGAGCCAGAAGAATAAAACAACTTTGGTTGGTAATTGGGCTCTTGTTCCATTACTTGGGAGTTCTGGAACTTTTTAATTAAAGCTTTCTTCCCTTGAATCCCAGCGTATGACAATTGAAACCGCTTATCCGAATTGAATTTGCTCCTATAATAAAATAGTGAGAAGAAGCGTCTCTTTTTTTGTCTCTTTTATAGTTTGTTATTACCATTTCTTGCCTTCACGTTGTTGATGCAAGCTAATGACACTCCTACGGATGATTAAAAAAATCATGTGAATAGGATGTATGAATATATGCTTCTGTACGATGTACTTACTTTGCATCAATGAAATTAATAAAAGCATATCCAACATTACATTTGTTTTTAAAATCCATACGAAGATAAAAAAAATCGTATGTATTTTTGTGGGTTTCGTTGATCAAATTCATAATCATTTCCTATACAAGAAAAAATTATTGGTATGCGGCTTTCGTACGTATTTTATATCTTACCTGAGTGTATTTATTTGGAATGTTACGGATCATAAATGTGGTTCTTGTGTCTTGCTTTGCGATCACCTTACTAATATCAAGTTCAAATGAAGCTTTGCCAGGAGCTGATGGAGCTGAAAGAGCTGAAGGAACCGAAGGAGCTGAAAGAGCTGAAGGAACCGAAGGGGCTGAAGGAACCGAAGAAGCTGAAGGAACCGAAGGAGCTGAAGGAACCGAAGGAACTAATGGCACTGAAGGCTTTGCCTTTGTTTTTACCCCCGAACTTACGACAGATGAGTAAGATTTGTTCTTCTTGCAACCTGTTGATCCAGATGACCCTTTCTTGTCCTTGGTAGTGACATCATTTGGTGAATCTGATACAGTGTCTGCTGTGGATTTGGTTTTTGAAGGAGAGGCGCTATCGACACTAACTGTAGTTTCTAGAGACTTTGCATCGGTTTTAGATGATATAACGTCAGAAATTGCAGCCGAACAAGATAAAGGCGGGTTTGAAGAGTTAGATTCTTCTTTGAAGGGTCCGGTAGTTTTATCAGAGACCTCTGGGGATGAGGGGCAATCTGAGTGAGAGAGATAAGTCTTGGAGCCGGAATTTTTGCGGGTGCAATTGGAGCTGGAAGAAGAGGAATGGTCTGAAACCAGAGGGTCTTCAACAGACAAAGAAAAAACACTGAATGGATCTGTAGAGAAATATGTATGGTTCTCCGAAAGATTGAGAGCAGACATAATACTCCAATTCACTGGTTTCTTATTGCAAGTGGGAGGCTCTTTCAACTTTGAGAAAACATCCTCATTGCATGTACAATCAAACAGATTGTTATCTGCTGGAAGAACTTGGATAGTTGTGCCCTATTATATGACCGGTAAGAACAATTTATCCATTCCTTTTTTAGAAGACTATAAAAACTAACCTCAATTGACACACCGTTAAGACGCGCAAATAATTTTTCTGTTTTACGCTCATCGTCGTATTCAAGATTTACCAGTTGTATGTTGCTCGATGCACAAGCTTCCGAGAAAGAGTGAATTGCGCCAATTTGAGACGCGAGCTCCTATTCGTCGTTTGTCAAAAAAGCGTGTTTTAATTTTTTTTTTTTTTTTTTTTTTTTTTTTTTTTTTTTTACGCGTACCACAACATTTAGTAATCTTGCATCTTGAACCGCCTTCTGTGAATCGATCACCAGAAAAACCTTATTATTCAATGGCTTGTTTACTAAACAAGGTTTTGCAAAGCAAGCCTTATATGAATGGCTGAAGCTGTCTTTGATGATAGACAAGGCTTTAATGGCATCGGTATATTTGTAATAAGAAATTATTGTAACCCCTTCTGTAAAAAAAGGGTACAGAGTTCTGATCTCCCCGCAAGACTTGAGAAAATGGTTTTTAGTCAAGAATCAAAATGATAGGAAAAGCAAAAATATATTTACCAGCAGTAGCTCGAATAACTCTTCGTGACTTATGGTCAAGAGGTTGATAGAGAACAAGGCAATATGTCTTGTTGGATAATCGGATTTGAAGGCTTTTGACTTCATTAAGGTATCTAATGAAAGGATTCTTTAAATAAACAAATACATGCATATGTGTAAAGATGAATATAACAAACCTTGTTTCTTGGTAGAAAGACTTATGCAGTCATAGTTTAAAGAGAAGTTATCCGGTAGCTCCCACGGTTGGCAAAACGGAGGCTCACTTCGTGAAGAGGGCTTGCTCCCAACATGCAAATGTGAAAATACACTCATAGTGACACCAACAATTGTTTTTAAGAAGGAAAAGAGGGGGAAAGAAGACGAAAAAACAAAGTGGCGGGAATATAAATGTGAAAAACAGTAAACAGTAATAATCTGACAGTTAATTTTTAATTTTTGGATTCATCTGTTCTCCCTAAATATCATGTAATAGTTTATTTTTCAAAGAGACAGTGTTTGTTGTCGTTATCAAAGTCATCTATTAAATGGAGAAAATTGGAACTGATTTATTCAAAGGAATCAGTAAAGATTGATTTTTTTTTCTCTTATTAGTCTGAAACGATGATCTTTGCAGGTTCCACACTTTTTATATATATTACCACTTCCGGATAGTATTCTATACATGACAAATTCTACTACAGACGTGCATGACGTACTTAGATAAGCATCTGGGAATATTTTCCTATTATTATGATTTTTTCAGTGTCTGTTACAACCTCTGAAAATATTATGTATAACTAAATAAAAGTTTATAAACGGAACATAATTCATATCAGATATATCCCAATATATTTAATTCCATAGTAGTATAAACCATATACAAAGATATTTACAAAGAAGAAAGGTGGCACCACCTTTGTTTGACAGCATACACTTTTGCTGCGCAAAAAGTATTTTTCTAGGCGTTCATGCAAATTATCATGTGTTTGTGTAACAAGTCTAAACCAGGATGAGGTGAGCCACAGCTAATAATGGATCTATGTGACAATTATGTATTGTCAACTTCTTTGATTGCTTTTCATATAAGTCATATAAAATATAGACAGAAGTATACTACTGGAAGCCCCCTTCGTCACTACTAAAACCATGTATAAAAAACACGACAGACGAGAAATAGACAAAAAAAGAAGTTTATTTAATGAGAATCCTTGTGCTTGTAGAATCTAAGCTTAAAAGCTGCTTGAATTTTCATATGTATCCAGTTCCTTGAAATTTGACCGCCCTCAAAAGTATGGATTCTTCATAAACTAATGTACAAATTAGTATTTACCTGTCTTTTACAAAAACTTGCTTTGGAATTGACAGTCATGTCAGTAGGACGAGCAACCTCACTAAATTGACTTTTATTAGGAGCGTATCAACCATTAGTAGTGGCATCAATAATGGGAGCAGCATTGATGGTTTCAACGATTTTAGAATTGATAGAGTCCGACTTATTGAAATTAGACCGATGAGTAGTAGATTGACTAGTGTTAACTGGAATCGACATTAACCCAGCCTCAAAAATAGGCGATATGTCTCCTGTATCAAGCACGTGTCACTGTCAATAAGGTCTAATTCCTGGACAAATTAAATCTTATAGACATTAGAGTACAGCTACTATGGGGGGGGGTTTACAGCTTAAGCCATGGATCACCGATCACGATTTTGAGCAACAAGGTTTCTTATGTTAAAAAAGTCTTCAGAAAGCCTATCTCGTTCTATTATTTTGACTTATTAGATGGAATTGATGATATAAATGTCAATGACGCTAAAGAACTATATAAATTACTACATTTGAAATGTGTTAATGGAATCTTTATTGAACACGCATATAAAATGGCAATACCAAAAAAAGAAAAGGAGTTTAGAGTGAAACAATGTTGTTGAATACCGGCAGAGATTAAGCAATCACAACAAGAAAAAATTTTATGCCAATAAAAAGTATCTCAAACTTTACCAAACTTAACAAAAACAACAAGATGTGTATATAATTTGTAAAAAAAAAAAAAAGGCTTTTTTAATTACTGTCTTTACATTAGAAGTTTATTAATAATCGCTTATTAAAAATATTGTATCAAGATCCCATTAATCGGGCAAAGTGAGGATACGAATATGAGGAATTGGGGGGGGGGTTGAAAAATAATGCCTTATGCGGAGGAAAATTTAAAAAGGGAAAAGGGTTAAAGCTTTGCTAATTACTTTACTAAGTGGTATTAATGCCACCAGTTTTTTTACGGCCCGATATCTATTAGACATACTTTTTACAAGCTTACAGCACACTTCATCCCCCAGCAACTTCCATTACTGAGAGAGTGCATCCTCCAATTCATTAAGATTTTGAAGCTGGGCTCTTCTTTTAGCAATCCTTTGTCCCAGGAGGTACCAAAGGTTCTCAATCAGATTCAAATAGGACTTTGAGCGGGCCATCTCTCAAAGTCTACAATCCCAGCCTTCTCTTTCCACCACCTTATATCCTCCTGTATGGCATGGGGCATCGTCTTCTTGGAAAATAAAGTCATGGCTATGTTCCTCTGTCAATTGTTCAATTTAAGGGAGAAAGTTTTGACTTAAACAATCGACATATTTCTCTTGATCGACAGACCTTTTAAGTGTCACCAAAGGGCCCAATCCACCTGCCCAAAAACGTCCCCATACCATCACTAATCCCTTACCAAATTTAAATGTTGGTAAAACAAATCTATCCATATACATTTCAACCTTCTCTCTAATAACTCTCACACCACCGTCGTAGTGCCTGAGTGCAAATCGCGACTTAGCGGACCAGATTACCCTCTTCCAGTCATCTAATGTCCAATTCGTCTTGTCATCGACCCATTCTCTTCGTGTTTTTTTATGTCTAAGACTTGAAAACGGTTTTTTAGAAAGTCTACAAGAATAAAAACCGTTTTTGCGAAGTGCATTCCTCAATGTTGCGAGGCTGATAGGATCGAGATTTTGCATATGAATACGTAAAGGTTTAAAGAAGTCCCTTCAGACTAGAAGCGTCATGTGGTGCCCAGCTCTTGACGTGAGCTTTGCTGGCCTTCCTGGACGAGGTTGAACAGTCGTGATTCCTTCAATTTACTACCTCTTTGCGGTCGTTCTAGGAATGCCCTTTTGTATTAAACATAGTTTTGTAAAGCAGGTTTTGTATAAATGACCAAAATTGGATTCGATAAATACCAAAGCTTTAATGTCATCGGTATACTTAAAATAAGAAATGACGGTGGTTCCCTTCGCAAGAAAAGGATAAAAGGTTCTTACTTCCCCACAAGACTTGAGGAAAAGGAGCTTTAGTCAAGAGTCAGTGTGATAGAAAAATCAAAAAATATTTACCCCCAGCAGTTCAAATAACTCTTCATTGGTTTCGGGTTTGTAAGGATGACACAGTAATAATGGTTGAATTATGATCAAGCTTTTACTTGTGTATAAAGAAGAAAAGAAAGAGAGAGAGAAACAGTGCGGGAAAATATATGCGAAAACAGTAAACAGCAATATCTGACAGTTAATTTTTATTTATAGAAGTCAGAAGTAAATAGCATCTGATTATAAAGAATAGATTAATGATAAACGCGCCATCACTTAAGGGCGGTGCAACCGCTATCGGTCATTTTGTAATAATCATGGATGATGTGCCTATATAAGAGATTAAAATAACGTTTTTGTTACTGATGATTTTTTTATGGCATGGATGAAGATATCGATACATCTTGAAACCTTTGTAGACAAGAAAAAAAAAGCTCTCATGTATCAATCATGTGCTTCACGTGTAACTTATGTTAACCAAAATCGACAATCACACTGCTAATGATAACCCTACAAAACCTACCGCCCCATTCTAAAAAGCGTAAGCTTCCATGCAATTCTATATGTGTTAGATAGAAAATCTAATATGAAGATAGACATATATATCCCAAGGCTATGAAGTAGTCTTCAACAAACAGCTACGACAGGCGTGGCCATAAAAAACCCTTTTACTCATGAGTGCTAGCATAAATATTATATTCTTAGGCGGTAAATGGCTCTAAAATTAACTTAAACAGTCAAATGTCGATTGAAACCCGCTCCACATTAACTGAAGCGATTGAATACATTAGTCTAACATGAAAATCAATTGAATTGAAGGTCTTTCATGATCCCAAGTATGGGGTTGCCATGACAGCTGTCAAAGAGGCCCATAACGTGACGTTGAATGTGACGGTTTTCGTTCGAACTTTTTTTTTAGAAAAAAGAAAAAATAGGGATACCCTTTTTTTTTTTTTTTTTGTAACTTTTATAGATCTACTAGTTTCAACTTTAGAAAAAATGGGAAAGAACGATGATTTTGTAATGACGATCGAGGACGATCAAGATATTGTAGTCGATGAACCCATGGAGGAAATTGAAGAGGATAAGCCCGTTGTCAAGAAGCCCATGGACAAAAAAGAGGCTAAAAAGATGAGAAAACTCGCTAACCGTGAAAAGAGACAAGGTCTCCAAGCTACCATTAAGGCCGACGTCGAAAAGAAGAAGAAGGCTGAAAAAGATAGCGCTTTTGATGACCAATTCACTTTCTCCATGGACGGTGGAAGTGGCGCCAAGCCTAAAGATTGGGATTTTACTGCTGCTCGTGGTATGTTAAAGGGCAAACAGGTAAAAAAAAATATAAAATTTCAATAGTACCATGTCTTTTTTCTGACTCGTATTTATCATTAAGGGTGATGCTGATAGAACTTCAATTGATGATATTATCGCCAAAAAGAGACAAGAAAATAAAGATAAGAAGAAGAAGTCTAAAGTAGTCGAAGTCGAACAAGAGGAGGAAGAGGAAGAGGACGTAGAGGATGAGACCTCTGAATTTGTCGGTGCCGCTTCAGATGATGACGAGGAAGAAGAGGAAGAAAAGACTGCTGAGAACGACGAAGATTTAGCTCTTGACGGTTTCGGCGCTGGTGCTGAAAGAATCGAACAAATCGAAGAAGAGGATGAAGAGGATTCAGACAGTGATACCGAAGAAGATCTTACAGACGGTGAAGCTGAGGATATTCAACAAGGCAGCGATGAAGAAGTTGTCGAGGATGAAGCCGAGAAGCAGGCAAGTGTGCCCATTTCTGATTATTTCAAAGGAGGAAAAAAAAAACTAACATGTCCTATTATTATTATAGCGTAAGAAGGAATATTTCGCTGATGAAGAAGAGGAGGATAAAAAGGAACATCAATCTTTTGCCTCCATGAACCTCTCTCGTCCTATTCTCAAGGGTTTGTCTAACGTTGGCTTTGTAAAGCCTACCGACATTCAATCCCGTACTATTCCTATTTCTCTTATGGGTAAGGATATTTGTGGTGGTGCTGTGACAGGTTCTGGTAAAACTGCTGCCTTCATTGTACCTATTTTGGAACGTCTTTTATACAGACCTAGACAAACCCCCTCTACTCGTGTCCTCATTCTCTGTCCTACGCGTGAATTGGCTGCTCAGGTTCACAGTGTCGCCGTCAAGTTGGCAAATTATACCGATATCACATTTGCTCTCTGTGTTGGTGGTTTAAGTGTAAAGACCCAAGAACAAGAATTAAAGTTAAAGCCTGATGTGGTTGTTGCTACTCCCGGTCGTTTGATTGATCATGTGCGTAACTCTTCTGGTTTCCATCTTGATGCTTGTGAGATTTTAGTGATGGATGAAGCTGATCGTATGCTCGAAGATGGTTTTGCTGATGAATTGGGTGAGATTATCAAGGCTTGTCCCAGAGGAAGACAAACCATGCTTTTCTCTGCCACCATGACAGATAACGTGGATCAATTGGTTCGTATGTCCTTAAATAACCCTGTTCGTTTGTTTGTCGATCCTAGCAATCAAGCTGCTTCTCGTCTTATTCAAGAGTTTGTCCGTATTCGTCAAACGCGTGAATCCGATCGTGCTGCTGTTTTATTGGCTTTATGTAGAAAGACTTTCAAGGAAAAGGTCATTGTGTTTTTCAGATCAAAGGCTGCTGCTCATCAAATGAAGATTTTGTTTGGTTTGATGGGACTCTCTGCTGCTGAATTACATGGTAATCTTACTCAGGAACAACGTTTGGAAGCCTTGGAAAGATTCAGAGATAACGAAGTGGATTACTTGCTTGCTACCGATTTAGCTGCGAGAGGTCTCGATATTAAGGGTATTGAAACCGTCATCAATTACAACATGCCTACACAATTTGCCCAATATCTTCATCGTGTTGGTCGTACTGCTCGTGCTGGTCGTAATGGTCGTTCAGTCACCTTGGTTGGTGAAGCCGATCGTAAAATGTTAAAGATGGCAATCAAGTCTTCAGTTGGTGCACAAGTCAAGAATCGCGTGGTTAATCACGAAGTTGTTCAAAGATATAAGCAAAAAGTCGAAAGTTTAGGGCCTCAAATCAAGGAAGTTTTAGCTGAAGAAAAGCAAGAGCGTGCTATTAGAAATGCCGAGATGCAACTTAAAAAGAGTGAGAATATGCTTCATCATGGTGCTGAGATCTATGCTCGACCTGCCAGAACTTGGTTCCAAACCGAGACCGAAAAGCGTAACTCTTCTGAGGCCATCAAGAACAAATCGGGAGCAAAAGATACCAAACCTACCGAACCTGCAAAGCCTCAAGAGAAGCGTGGTAAATATGATGGTATGAGTCGTCAAAAGAGAAGACGTATGCAGGCCATGGAAGATAGTGATGCTGAAGATGATGGTCGCGGACAAAAGTTTGCTGCCAGAGCAGCCAAGAAATCCTCACAACCAACCCGAATTACAAAGATGAGAGCACCAAAGGCTGGTGGAAAGAAGGGCAAAAAATAAAGAAAAAAGAAAAAATAGTCCAAGATATTTAGAATTTAATAAACCACTGTATAAATAACAAACAAATCCTCGTGCCTTTTTTTTTTAACATATATAACAATCCTTTGCAAACATAACATATAGACAAAATTGAACTCTTTAATAATGGGGTTGATGTGTTGTATTCGAACAGTAGTTGTATATGTATAATTTAATGATCATGGGTTTCTTCAGACTTAACATTGTAACCAATCAAGTTTCTACGACCGACGATTTCACCAATAAGGAAGAAGGTATAGATTTCGGCAAGGACGACACCACCCTTTGCAACGTCAGTGAAGGTCAAGTTCTTGAGTTGGTTGAGCTTTAAGGATTGTTGGAGAGTCTTTTGGGCTTCGGCGAATTGGGCACCGGTGGGGAAAGCCATACCTTCCTTGACATACACTTGCTTGGCAACTTCAGCTGCAACCTTGGCGTTGAAAACGACAGGCTTTTGAAGAGCTGTCAATTATCTGTGTTAGTTATAATGTTTAACTATTCGTCAAAAGTCTAATGCAAGCCAATTACCACAGAGTTTGCCGAGAGTGCTTTGAGCACAACCAATGATCTTTGAAGCCATTATTAAAAAAGTGTTAATGTGAGGATAATAAAAAAAGCGAAAAAAAATTGTGAGGGGTGCCCATCTTTCAGCTATTGCGATAGGGCGGGGGGACAATATTGCTCCAGCCCCCGATTCGAGTGACGTCGAACCTTTTTTTTTTTTCTTTTGCTTCTTAGCATGCATCTCTCTCTCTTCTTTTTTAATTGAACATTAAGATCATTATGCTTTCTGCCCTCAAGAACAACATTTACCCAGCGCTTGCACTGATAACGTTGCCAGTGGGCTATTTTATCGGCACCGAATTGAGAGAAAGAAACGACGCCAAAGTGACTCAAGTGGTGAGCGAAGAGGATATTCAAAAGTTGAAGCAACAACTTGAAACCTTGAGAGAAGAACGTGAAATGGTTCTCTGTAAAATACAGAAATGATTTATACCCCAGATGGATATATTATATAATAAATAAGCTGCAATCATTATAACAGCATGTAAACAAAACGATGATTTCCCACCCCTACTCCTCCCCCCCTCTTCCTATCCCTTTTTAATCATTTTAGGAAGTACAAATACAAGCCTTTTTTTTTCTTGGATTCTATTCTTCTTCTTCTTCTTAGCTTTTTTTTTTATATTTTCTAAAGAGATGTTGAAACAATCACATAATAACATGCATTTGTATGATAAAGTGCGACAGGATCTATTTGAAGAAACTCAGCAAACTAATCTTCGCACTCCATCGATTACAACAATCTGTTTACTTCAGATCCAAGCGTATGTTGTTCAGATTCTATCTACATTGCCGCCTATACGTGATACCAGAACCTCTTCACCGTTCCAGCGAGTGTTTATGACAATCCGATCCGTGATAAGAAATGCATTGCGATGGATATTACTAATTATGCTGCTGCTACTGGATAACATTGCGCGTTTATTGAATGTGGAGCGTGAGATGGCTGGAGTGATATCATCACCACGACGCATGGAGTACCGTCAAGTGGAAGTAGAACAAAAGCAGCACCAGAGTCAGAGTCAGAGTCAGAATCAGAATCAGAATCAGATGCGAGCCATGTTGCGTAGTGACGATGAGGAAGATAATTATCGATCTTCTACTGATACTTATCGTGATGATTATGATTTACCAAATAAAACTAAAACTGATCAATGCACAAAAGGTAACAGTAGTACCAATCATCATGGCGGTATTTCGGAACCATCTTCACCGAATAAGAGATCAAGTGGTCACTATTATTCACCCATGAATTCCCCAACACCTCACATCTTTATTCAACCCTCAAGAAAGATGGACTTCTCTCCCGTCTTGGGTCCTTCACGTGTTACTCGTAACAGGGCTTCTTCATTCAATACCACCGAAAAGCCAAAATTGTTACGTCGGAGTCCTGGTCAACGTGAGATCACTGTGCAGAATGCCACTTTGCCTATCCTACCAAAAAAAAAGAAACACGCTCCTCCAAATTCTATCGTTTCACGTTCCTCATCAGAATCTTCGACCGGAAGACCAAGAATGCAAAAAACAATGTCACTATCTACTGCACAGCAATATCAACACAACAATGAGGTACTACAAACATTTCTTTTTTTTTATATATCTATTTATTTTACAGCCTCTAATATTAACAAGTCAAATAGTGCCCTCTCCCATCATTACGGCAAACAGTCGACACAAAAAGGCCCTATGAACGCTACTGTCCAGCATGTACATCACACTCATAAGCACTCCCTATAAGACACGCCACCCTCCTTATTGTCATTTAATAAAATAAAAATAAAATTAGGGGGACAGGCCTTGTCAATATCATTGACTCTCTTACTCTCTATACATTATTTAACTTTTCTCACCTCCCCAATTCTCTTATTTTCAATTAAAGAACTCTATTTGTTATTTGCATCAATATAAATAATGAAGACATATGATTGTTATCTTTTTTCATCAAACAAGATGTTTAAGTGATGCCAATGGTAGAAAAACAAATATTAACCTTATTCCTCTTGCAAGCGAAACCCATCTATCGTTAGCCCTGATGACAGGCGCTAAAAAGAGCAGTAAAGCCGGCATCCGTAGTACAATTAGCATCTCGACAATACAACATAACTCCGGCGTCGTGAATTCTAACTTTTTTGTTCAATTAGTATCTCCCATACCTTTCTTCCGTGTATTAGCTTTCAATTATACTTGTTCAAGCAGCATAAAAAGACAATAAGCCTTTTATTGACGTAACAATCGGAAAAAGATGGCTCTTCATTGGCAAAGATAAGTACATTCTGGCTCATTATTCGTAATTGTGTGTTTTTTGCCATTAGGACATACATTATAAGCAGGAGAACAAAGGTAAATCATGCTGCTCAACCATAATATCACTCCCTTTTTATAATGTCAGCGAAAACTTTCGGGCACCAAAATAATAGGAGGGGTCTTCCAACAATTGACTGGCCGTTGTAACACAGGCTTAATAAAGTACAATATAATTAAATTGGACCCTCCCTCTTTTTCCTTTTTCTTTTTTCTTTTTATTTTAAAATTAAAATGTTATCTTCAGTGTCACCTATCGAGCAAACATGGGCTTCGTTCAAGACCAAACGCACTTCTACCGAGTTGTACTCGGAGGATGCAGTCGTCATGTATGTACCTACCTGCGTAGGTGTTCGCGGTAACGCACAGATCCGTAAATTCTTTTTAAATTCGCAGTTTTCCGAAAAAGTAAACCCTGTACAAGAAACCGTTTACAATACCGTCGTTGGATCACATCAATTAATTGAAGAAGTCATCTGGTCCATTCATTTTCACAGTGGGGAATGTAAATGGTTAGTGCCTCATCTCGAAGATCGATATTTGGTAACCATCAGCATGGCAATAAATCACAAATTTCTCTCTCTTTTCTTATTGGCTCATCCCCTCTTTTTTTTTTAATTAGATGAATTCAACCATTAAATTTCCAGTCGTAAGCATAATCTCTTCTGTCATTATTTTTTTTATAATTACACTAAAATTCCTGATTAGACTGCCTCGGTCAGTTTTGATAAAAATCATAAAATCCAATCCATTCGTTATCTTTGGGATCAGGCTTGCGTCTTGAAACAATTACAAGTCATCTCTTCTAAAGTTAAATGGCCTGTAGTCGGTCAAGAGCAAATCGAAGTGCTGCGTTCTCCCAACACTGTTCCACTAACAGGACTAAATGATCAACCAGTGGATTTGGATCATCAAAAGGTAGTTAAGATATGCATATCATATTCTCATTCACACTTGCTCATCTTTTATTTGTTTACTATTAGACTCAACAGGAACAAGACAAGAATCAATTTGGTAAGTTCTTTATAGACTAACCAAGACATCACTTACTGACTCATACGGTTTAGTGCCAGGCAGAATATTTGGTCCTGTGGATCCAAAAGATCAAGTACGTCAAGCTGTTCGCCGCCCCGAGGCTAATGCACCTCCTGCTCGCAACATCTTTACATTCCAACCACCTTCACAAAGGCCCCTTGTGGCTGCCAATCCAAATAAACTTGGCTCAAGTTTCTCTTTCACACATGATGAAGGCAAAATTGCTTAAATAATACTAATAAAGAGAATATTTTTTTTTTATTGACTACCACTAGCACTTGGTTCTGTTGTCAATAGAATTTCTGCTGCACGATTCAAATCCGATTTGGATTTGATTAAAGCATTTTTAATATCCTGTCTTGTGTAATTGGGGAACATGCCCAACATGATGTCAATATCACCCTCGTCAATAGGAGGTGCGGGCGCACTTCTTGGTCGCACGTTGGCAGTGGTGGGTTGTCTACTAGGCTTCTTTTTACTTTTACTTGTCAATAGGGGTGATAGATAATTGCGGCCAAATCTTTGTATCCATTGAGGGAAACGCCATGTCTTGGCTCGTGTCTGATCATAGATAGCTCCTACAATAATACCACACACACAAGGTATAATAGACGCACTAGAACTAGACAAGAATAACTGAATTCAAATTTCAATACCTTCTCTCCTTTCCTTGCTCACTTCTCCTCTCCCTCCTATTTTTTTTTTTTTTTTTTTTTTTTGTTACCTGAGCTGCAGCCA
This sequence comes from Mucor saturninus, assembly GCA_016758985.1. Taxonomy (NCBI): domain Eukaryota; kingdom Fungi; phylum Mucoromycota; class Mucoromycetes; order Mucorales; family Mucoraceae; genus Mucor; species Mucor saturninus. Next base: position 244,267 of record JAEPRD010000017.1, on the reverse strand, counting down.
AGTACACGTAGGTCTTGTCGGTGATTTTCAAACCCAACATACTTGTCTGATGACTGGCAGGCACAATCTTTTGGAACTGATACATGATCGAGAATAGTATAGCATAACTAGTATGTCTTCATTAGTCACTTAATACTCTCCAATTGATCAGAACCAACTTACGGTCCACTCGCAATGGATTTGATAAATCCAAGTCCTGAGACTAAAGCACCTGTTTGAAGCAATGTAGACGCGACAAATGAAATAAACACTAGAGCCTTTTTTTTTTTTTTTGGTAAATAACACACACACAAATTTTCAAATCAAATTTGAATACTTTACTGCATACTTGGAGCTTCCGTAACGTCTTTCCACAATTTTCATTTTATAAATTAACCAAGTGCCTACTACAGATGTTCCGATGCTTCCAAAAGCCCAATGCGAGGTAAATAATTTCCAGAACTAAATTGTTCAAGTCAGTCCAATATTTTCTCTAAATACCTCATTACTTACTTGGCCATCCATGGTTAGTTGAGAGAGTTGAATTACCATGTGAGGTTTAGCATTAAGTACGGCCGCCAGAGCAGAACAACCACCTACAATAGGTACCAAGAATTTGGTCACAGGTGCATTACGAAAACCTATTCCCAAAAAGATACTCAACAACTTTGGTTTTATATTTGAAAACTTCTTAAACATACCTGAAGGTCCATCAGCTTCCATGTTTTAATCTCTATTCTTGGTTTTTTTTTTTTTTGTATGTACACTATTTCCAGAAAAAAGTATTAGGAAAAAAAAATGCTTTACAAAACCTCAACCGGACAAGGAAATTTGGTTCAAGAAAGACTGTCGTACAACGTTTTTTAATCTACGAACAATAGAGTTGTATCAATTTCATAATTGATTTTAAAGCCTATCCCTTATCTTGTAAAAAATATGCAAAGATAAACTATAGAATTAGACACGTATTTGACGTGTAGATGTCACCTGTGTGATTAGTATGAGACAATACCTGATTTTATAAAATGACACAGGTGCTAACAGTAAAATCATTGCTCCAACAAGATTGTATCCATGAGTTAATGCACATGCAGTCCCATCCTTAAAAAAGTGACATTTTTCCCATCTCCTATCTGTAAAAATAATTGAATAATAAGATTAATGTGTACTGCCTCTTTCATAGTTTTAACCTTCTTTAAATGGATACTGACTTGCTTTATAAAGATCCTTTTCACAAAAGTTTGTTATAATAATATTAACTTCTAACGTACTTCTTATTTACATGATTTTAAATTCTCATTCGTAATATAAGACTCTTTTTTAATCACGGTATGAGCTTTTATGTTACTGTTACAATTGTTTCTTTTAGAAGAAATAAGAGAGGCGGCACTGACATCGTATTGCCAGAACAATTTTATTCCTATTTATAGCATTTCAATCAGCTGTGTTTTATCTATTATTTATGACTTGGCCCTCATTACATAGCACACAAATCCTCAAATTTTTTTATTGCACTTGCATCTATTCTGAATAATTTTGTTTATGCATTGAAGAAACATTTGTTATTTAACATATTTATTCCTATTGTCCTGTTTTTTTACAGCTAGATCTGGCGCTGTTAGAACCAATATAAGAACGACCGGCTCAATAATTACTTAACACCACATAAGAAGGCAAATCACAGCAGTTTTTAATATTATTGCAAAGCGATATGACATATTTTGGCAAGGAAATTATCTTGAGTTTCGATTTTTGAATGCTTGAAGACAATAACCAACAACTTGTTCTATTAAACATCTTGTTGAGATCTTGCTGCGGAACTTTTATAATAGATGTATATTTACAAAGAAATGTTAAAAGGTCTTGTCGTGACTTACGTGTGAATAGAAAAATACAACCCTTGTTATAAACATGTACTTATTTTACTCTGGCTAATCTCTTCATACGGCTAACTTTATATATATATATATATATATCGTTGAAGAAAACGACTTCTCGGGTAAATTTATCAATAGTGTAACGCTAATTCCCATACAATTCTTATGCCTAATTTTGTAACTGTGTCACGACTTTTTCTGGCCTCATGCTAGTTAAGAATATGGAGGTCCCAATGGAAATTGGTGGAACCTACCATAATAATCTGTAAAAAAACTGCTACAAATATATGGCAAATTAACGAAACTGGTTTAGGTAAATGCCAAGCTGTTTGTGAAACTTGGTCGAGTATTATGTTAAGTATTGTGCTTTTGTAACTCTATAAAGATGTAGTAGTGCCTTTTTAAAAAGTTTTTTTCTACAAAAAATACGTACATAATGTGTGTCTGCTTTCAGATTGAATACCTTTTGAACTTGGTAGTACATGTTTTAAAAACAGAATAAAGCATTTAGCCAGTAACTTGAAACATCTTTCGAAACACATTCTATTTCAGTTCAAGTAGATATGGAACATTTTAATAAAATAAGGGCTTTTGTAAAGGAGCTTTCGAAATGCTTTTTCAGGCTTTGAGTATTGTTGGCTTGGAAGGGTAAAAATTTATCATTACTATCGTCGGCAACTCTTTGTGCGAGTATTTAAACCTCCAAAGTCTGGCTACTTTATAACACAATTGTCCGCTTGAATTTAATTCTGGAGACTACAAAGAAGGATATGCGGATTCATAGTCTTTGCTTCTTATTTCTATCGTCTGGCCGTTTACTTCACTCAATGAATGGATCGGGTCATTATTCATAATTAGCTAGAAACCGTTCATATTTGGAAATTTGTTCATAATGGACAACGTCTCTGAAATAAAATTAAGATAACCAACAGATGCTGCTCCTTTTTTTTTTTGGAGGGGGTAGCTCCTCTATTCTACCGCCTTAAATCTAAAAATTCTTGGGTGGTAAATAGGTACTTTCAAACTAATGCTAACAACACTTAAGGCTAAAGTTGCTCGAAGTACAAGATGTTAAGATTTAGGGACTATCGTCAATGAGAGCGTTATGTCTTATGTCGAATATTTTAGGAGATTCCGATTGTGTGGGACAGAGCATAAATTAAGACAGTAGTTACCAGTCTTACCTAAATCAGCAAGTAAATAATCTTTTCTGTATTTATGAATACCGTATACTATAAAAAGAACTACATAAATATCTCGATTTGATGAATAATCAAACTACTACTGCGGTAAACGAATGCATATTTGTGTAAAAGTTTATTCTATATGTTACACCGTATTGAAATTCGTTTGGGTTTAGTAGCATTGCAACCAAATATACTACTGCGGTTTTCCTCTGTTGTATATTCGGATTTGAATAAAGAGTTACATGTGCATTTTTTATATTATAAATAGTTTCAACTTCCGGTATGTCTTTTGATTTTTTCAAAATGTATAAATTAGACAACATGTTTTGTCAAATTTTATCATCATTACATTATTCAGGTATCAGTTTATAGCAATGGAAAAAATCACTCTTTACTACTTTATTGTTGGCGACAAAGGTATTTTATATATTCATTCTAGGTTTTCTTTCCGGCTTACTGATAAGTAATACAAATAGTCACCCGCGCTCGTGGTGAAAATGTCAAATTGTTACTTGAAGACGCAGGTTTAGATAATGAGTATGTTCGTTTGAGTAGAGATGAAAACTGGTCGGCCAAGAAAGCCCAACTTATTGAAGAAGGCTTTCTCTCTCCCACTCTCCCTTATATTGAGGTTGGAGGCAAGAAGTTTGGTAAAACTGTCCCAATCATGCAATACATCTCTGTCAAGTTGGGTAATAAGTATCACGGATCAAATGCCGAGGAAGATCAGTACTTGGCTTATGTTGCTGAAATCACCAATGAATGGTTTGAATGCTTGAAAAATGCCTTCATCGGTAATGATGTAAGTAAATGGAATGGCCAGAAAAGTGATTAGTTTTAACTCAAGTATGCCACCATAGGAGAAGAAAGAAAATCACAAGAATATTGTAACACCTAGATACATTAACTTGTTTGAGAAGTCCTATGCCAAACATGATGGTCCCTATATTCTTGGTGAAAAGGTAAAATCAGATGCATAATATAAAATTAAACAACTTCTAACTATTTTATGTCATCAGATTACTTATCCTGACTTTTTGGTTTACCATCTCCTTGATGACGATTTGGCTCTTCATCGTTTGGACGGCTCTCCTAACCTCCAAAAATTTGTTGGAGCTTTTGAGCAACGCCCCAATATTAAGAAGTACCTTGCTACCCTTCCTGATTATTCATCCAAATAATATTTTATCCTTTTGTTAATAAATAACTGTCAGTTTTCTCATCTAACGGATAAATAATATCAATTAGTTAACATTTTATCTCATAACATTTTCTCATAACATTTTATCTCATAATATTTTCTCTCATGACATATTATCTCATAACATTTTCTCATAACATTTTCTCTCATAACATTTTCTCGTAACATTTTCTCATAACATTTTCTTATAACATTTTCTTATAACATTTTATCATAACATTTTATCTCATAACATTTTCTCTCATAACATTTTCTCGTAACATTTTCTCATAACATTTTCTTATAACATTTTATCATAACATTTTATCTCATAACATTTTATCTCATAACATTTTATCTCATAACATCTTATCTCATAACATTTTATCTCATAACATTTTATCTCATTGTTATAAAAAAAAAAAAAATGGAGACTCGCTAGCCAGTTTCAATAAGAGAAAACTGCCCAAGTGCAACTGCGAGGAAGTCAGTCTCCGTGTGCACTCACCCACTTTTTTATTGGTTTTGATGGCTCGCAAAAAGGACTCCCGTGTATCACCACAAAGAGGTCAAAACACTATGTTCTCAATTTATGAACGTTCTACCCCTTGGGGTTTCACTTATTCATGAACCAATTCCGACTTACACGACGAGGGATCCATTTCTTCCAAACTCAGGAATGCACAACCGGAAATTAGAATGTTGCTTTCGAATCACCATAGACAACTTCCGTTCTTAAGCTAGGGCACCTGATATATGCTCCAAACGGTAAAAGTGAAGTTGAATTCACCTTCAGTAGCTCGTTAAATAATTTCCCTCAGACCGTTTAAACCCCCAGACCGTTCAAACTTCCAGACCGTTCAAACCCCCAGACCGTTCAAAACCCCCAGATTGCTGCCTACATATACCGAGTGGGGAAGGTGACGTTACCCAGAAACTAATCATGATCGTCTAGTATCCTAGCAAAAAAGCCACGAAACCTGGCATATTCGGGAATCATCCAAAAGTACCCAGTGACAAAATGCCTAGACAACAATCACCCCAAAGTAGCACACGACAACGAAATACCTTGACGAAGCAACTATCCTGGAGTGCAAGTGGTGACGTGTGACTTCAAGTACAAACACCAAGGACTCACCTTCAATGAAGACTTTTGGGACGAAGAAGAAAGAAAGAAAAACAGAAAAAAACGACCAAAAATGTTTTTTTACTCACTTTGTAAACAAACAGTTTGAAGCCACCTGTTTGTATGTCTGGTAAGCACATTTCAATCATACGCAGCAAGAAGTTATCAGAAGTTGTAAATGTTAGTGTAGTTTTCAAAGGCCGTGGAGCCTATATCAGTAACATCATATCTATGAATTCATATAAAACTAATTATACACTTCTACCCCAAAAATTAGCTTATACCTCCTCGAAATATTCAACATTCTCTTGTTTAGAACATTATTTAGAAAGAGAGACGCTGTGCATGATTAATATAGGTATAAATAGACAACAGATTTTATTTAATAAGCGCGATATCCCTCATCCCAATTAAGATGATTATCTTGATTAAACTTTTGAGCACGCGTGGGTTTTTTAGTAGTGAAATCTTTGAGCGTACGCTTATGTTTTACAATCACACTATGGGTATCATGCGTACGGTTCCAGAGTCGGATAGTCAACACCTTGACAAGATCCACAAGTACAAATGTTACTAGAGCAATAGCAATAATAATCAAACCACGTGGCCACCCGATACCTTCTACTTTAGCATCGCCCACCACGCCGTAGACAGATAAAACCAATGCAATCACTTGTGTACCTAATACAACAAGCGTAAATGGCCATGAGGGTAGACTATTCCAACAAAATCCTTCTGTACGTGTTGAGAAGATTATGAAATGAGGTGCTATATGACGGGAAAGAATATGTAAGTAAAAAAATATTTTAAAGTAATCTATCTATGTTTCTTACCAGCTGAGATATGAAGATACATTACTGAGTATAATTGACCCTCTGTTACTTTAAGTACATCTCTAAAGATGTAGAAATGAGCAAATGAGAAGAATGACAAGAAAATAGCCAACACAGAGGAAAGCACCACCAAAAGTTTCAATCGCCACACATTGGGTGCCTTTGAAATCGTTACATTATCCACCGTCATAATCATGGTAGCAGCATCATTTAAAACCGAGATCAAGATCAAAAAAATCGGTGGCATTTGCCACCCTTCGGCCAGAGTAATGACAAAGAAGAAGATCAAAAAGTGAATAGTAGAAGCAATACGGTAAAGCGCATACGATTGAAGTCTCTGGAAAATGGCACGCGATGTTTTAATACCATCAATAATGGCGGATAAACCAGGCGCAAGTAATACAATATCAGCAGCAGTCCGGGCTGCATCTGTGCTGCCATGCACAGCAATACCTACATTGGCTTTCTTCAGCGCAGGTGCGTCGTTTACTCCATCACCTGTCATTGCTACAAAGTATCCTTTGCCTTGCAATAATTCAACCACTCTGTATTTGTGTTCTATATCATTACGTTAGCATATAATGTCACAAAATGTGCCCTCTTTTTGTATTTACCAGGAATCACTCGAGCAAAACCATCCACATCGAGACACTGCTGTGCTACTTGGTCATCTGTTTTCGAAGGATCTACCAAACAATTGGCATCCAAAATATCTTGTCCCATATTCAATCTTTGGGCCACCTCTTTTGCAATAATTGTTTGATCACCTGTAATCATCTTGACAACGATTCCATAATCAGCGCAATCCTTGATAGTCTCTGCAGAATCATGACGTGGAGGATCAATTAAACTAAAGATACCGACCAGTTCCCAGATTTCTTGTCCGCCCATAATGCGCGTACGTGCTACACCAAGTGCACGTAATCCACGACTTGCAAACTCCACAATCACTGCTTCAGCATCTCTCATATTATTTCCACTACTTTGCTTAACAAGATCAATAATCACTTGGGGTGCACCTTTCGCCACTTTAAAGTCAGTCTGTGTTGAATTATCCAATATAGTTGCACGAGACATTTTTTCAGTGGGATCAAAGGGTTTAAACATTTGTACTTTGTAACCCATCGCTTCATGCTTCTCTCCTGTAATCAAAGGATGGTCTTTGGTGGCGGCAGTACGAATGGCAAATTCAATAGGATCACTGGTAGCGGGTTCGGATGAGAGATAGGCATACAACAGGATATCGTTTTTATCATATCCTTGAGAAAGATAAGGCTCGTCAAATGTCAATTCGTTCAAGGTCAAGGTACCCGTTTTGTCACTACAAAGAATAGAGACTGAAGCAAGTTCTTCAACAGCAGTTAAACGTTTTACAATCACTTGTTTTTTGGCTAATTGTTTGGCTCCGATCGCCATGGTGACAGACATAACAGTAGGCAACCCTACAGGAATTCTGCATATTTATATTAACATCAAGAAATCACAACATTTAACATTATTGCTATTATTTTGCACTTACGCAGCAATCGTTAGCACGACCATCTCTTTCAGGGTCTCCAATACATCATCCTTTGTGATTGTTCCATTTTGAACCTTCACTTCGACCAAATCGTAAATAAAAATAATCAAGACCAAAACTACAGAAATTGCAATCAAGAAATTTCCAATGTAATTAACAACTTTTTGAAAGTGACCAGCGTCTGTTGTGATCGAAATCAAGTTGGCAGCTTTTCCAATGAAGGTATCAGCACCTGTACGCACGACAATACCTAATTGTTGGCCTTGCTTGACTGTGCTGGAAGAATAAACAAGATCTCCTTTACGCTTTCGTAACGGTAAGGATTCACCCGTCAATGCACTTTGATCAACCTGCAGATCACCATCAATTGCCTCACCCGTAGCACCAATACCTAAAAGTCGAACATCGGCAGGTACAATATCACCTAAACGAATCACAATCACATCACCAATCACTAATTCGGTCGCTTGAATCTCTTGCAAACGCCCATTACGCCAACAGCGCGTATGTAATGCAAGACTGCTCTTTAATGCTGCTACTGCAGATTCCGCTTTTGATTCTTCGCTGTATCCAATTAAAGCATTGATGATCAACATGGCCAAGATAATACCAAAATCCACCCAATCTTTGGTCACTGCCGTTAAAATGATGGAGATCTCCATTAAATATGCAATAGCTCCTGTGACTACATAAAGAAAAGTATGAATACAAGATTGATGTGTTTCAAGATGAGGTTAACTTTACAAAAGGATAAGAAATGCTTAATTTTGCTCTTTTTCTTTTCTTGCAACTCATTTCTGCCAAACTTGGCTAGCCGATCAGCTACTTGTGTATCCGTCAGTCCAAACGTCGGTTCCGTTTCGAGATATATCTCTAGATCCGGTGAGATTTGATCTTTCCATTCTTTTTCGATAGGGTTAAGTGGAATCGTCTCGTTGTTATTAGGCATATTTCTGCGGTTTTAAATGTTTATATTGGACGAATAAGTATTATATTAAGTATAAAGAAATGTTGCGATATACACGTTTAACAGCAAAAAAAAAAAAAATTAAAAATAAAAAAAAGAACAGCGATATAAATAGATGTGTGAAAAAGAAAAGAAAAGAAGAGCGATAAAGCGATAAAGCGATAAGCAAAGCCCTTTTTATAATCTGAAAGTCGTACATGACCCAAAAACTCCCTCATACACAAAAGGAGGCATTTTTTTGAGGAGCGATAACGGGGCTTTAAATTAAAAAATAGAGACAACATTTTTTTTTTTCAATCAAATCTGGATTTAGTAAATAAGCATTGCCAAAGGGATATTAAAACCTTTATAGCTAAATGACATTTTATCTAGAGAGGGTCTTTACAAACAGTCTCCTAATAAGCATGACATAACGCTATAAGACTTCGACATAGTTTGTGTATCCATTAATAAACTTAATATAAGCCAAAGACATTATTGTGCATTTAAAATAATAATAAATTTAGTGACCAATGTCATTTTAGGATGATCACAGATACATCAGCAGCTAGATATTCAGAGATGTAACCCAAGTTAAATACTACAATTACCACTGTTTCAGCTTTACAATTTACTAGCAAGATAAGTCAAGAAATCGGACATCACTTCTGCTATACTCTTGTCACTGGTTTTTATTTGTCTTACGAGGTTCCACTAACCATAAATAGATTCAGTTCTCAAATTCGTACCTATCTTAACTCCTCTATTCTAACCGTAGTTGTCTTTTCTCAACAATGACATAGTATCGAATGCAGCTACATGGCTGTATATAGTCTCAGTCCCTCTACTGGCACATACGAACATCCAAACTAGTCTATATTGGTTGAGTATACCAAGGCAAGACGTCCATGAGCGGCCTAAAAGTAAAATGGTTTCCAGTCTACAGTCCTTCTACAAATGATAATTCGAGGACACCCAACCTTTATCACACTGGCTGTAAATATGAAGAGCTGGAGTTACTTTATAGAGGAAATGTTTATAACTATATATCATAGTTAATGCGGTCTTGCTAAAAAAAAAAAAAAAAAAAAAAAAAAAAAAAAAAAAAAAAAAAAAAAAAAAAAGAAACGAGATAATTGCATGCTTACACCGAATATCTACGTCTACGTAAATTTCTTTGTTGGTATATCCACTGTCAAGATAAACCACAAATGCTACAATACTACGAGTCAATGCTAAGTATATTAATTATCATGTATCGCTAACATCCTTAAACATTATTGCTAGACTTTTTTATTGAAAGATGTATGCAAAACCTATGAGCCAAGATAAAAAAAATTTATATATCATAAAATGATGACCCATTTATAGAAATTCTGTCAAGCCCTTTCGATGTTGAAATCACATTATACAGAGAAGGCAGTCTTGTGGGGTCTAGCCCACGCACAAGCCATCAAGATTCATCAATTGTGATGATAAATGAGTTTAAACATTTATGAGCAATAAATTTTCTTTGCCAAGATAAACATTGGATCTCCACACAATTATGTTGAACTTGGTATGTACCTAAATTAGAGTATGATAACAAAGGGCTGAGGGGAGTAGCCATTGTTACAAAGTTACACAGTCAATGATTAATTAAAAAAGGAAGAAGCACGACTCCTTTTTGAAAAATCAAGAACATCCTTTTCAAACTTTGCAAGGAAAAAACTCCAAAATAAGAAATAAGAAGAGAGACTGACTTTACCAGGTAACTTTTTTTTTTATGGAACCCAGTACAAGCATGGATGGGGAAACACAATCAAAGACTTTTTGGATTAAAGCAAATTCCTATTGGTCTACAAGGAATTTAAACTCGTCGCAATATAAAACTGCTGTATTAAGGAGATCTGCAGTAACAATCATAAATGAACTGGATTGTATGCATTTACGTATTTTTAAATTCTCTTTTAACCTTTTCGTTCCCTCTTATTAACAAAAAGTGAAAGAAAAAAAAAGAATGATAAATTCAAATAAACCGATAGCCAGGATTGTCCTAGTTGCTATAGTGATTTTCACTGGTATTTATTTATTCACAACTTCCACAGTCCACCAAGACAACCCCATCAAGGAACAAGGGGTTACATGGGACGATGACTACTTTGCTTACACTACTTCTTCATGGACATACGAAAATCCTACCAACCTGACATTTCCTCATCAACGATTCAAAGCAGCCTTTGTCACATTTGTCAAGAGTGACACAGCATCACTAACAAAATTACGGTTCACCATTCGCAACATTGAAGACCAGTTCAACCGAAACCATAATTACCCTTATATTATTTTCACGGATCAAGAACTTTCAGAGGAATACATGGAATTAGCAAGTACACTTACACAAGCCACCGTGCGCTTTGAACGGGTGGAGAACGATTTATATGGATATCATCCTAGCACGGATTTAAAAAGAGCTGCCCAGGCTCGAATTGACTTACAAAGCACAATGTTTGGAGACAGTGAAGATTATAGATTCCAGTCTCGATTCATGGCAGGCACGATTTACAGGTACGTTGATTATAAGAGCCGACATGAAATGTTTCCCCCCTCTGGGCTAATATCTCTTTAAAAAGACATGCTCTGATGCAGGACCTGGATTACAGCTGGCGATTCGAAGCGGGAACAGAATATATCTGTCCCATGGATGAAGATCCATTTCAATACATGTTTGAAAAAAAATTGATTACTTCTTTTTCAGTGGCATTATATGAGTATAAGGAGACGATTCCCTCGTTATACAATACCGTGCTGGATTTTGCATCTAAAAATAAGGATTGGATACAACCTGCTAGCGACCCAAAAACTTTATGGCATTTTATTTTGGACGGCTCAAATTCATTTAATGGATGTCACTTCTGGAACAATTTTCAGGTAAGCTTAAGCTTTTTGATCATGTGAGCTGTATGTAGTATGATCCCTAATAGATCTTAATTATTTTGCTTAGATTGCCGATGTCAGTTTTTATAGAGGAGAGAAATACCAGGCATTTTTCAACCATTTAGATCTATCAAATGGTATATTTTATGAACGATGGGGAGATCCAATTATCCAATCGTTGGGAGCCGTCATGTTCTTGACCAAGGACAATATTCATTTCTGGGATAATATCGGTTACAGAGTTGCGAATTATTTCACACATTGTCCTAGTGATAAATCTCGCTATTCTAAATGTACATGTCGTCCGGAACAAAACTTTGATAATGATGGTTATAGTTGTTTAAGATTTTATTAAAAAAAAACCGTTGTAATTTATTCATCCTCCTCTTTTTGTCTTCTCTTTTTATCCATGGCAACCAATTGAGCTCCGATATCTTTCTCGGTTGCTGTTAATTCAACAATACGATCTGTTTCTCGAATACAAGAGGAACCAAACTCCCAATCGTCACCTTGAGAAAAGTGGGTGAACTTCATATAACGATCATCCCACTTATTCTTGTCACGTAACAATCCACCGTTCCACCACATGGGCTTATTGTGTGTATCCAAATGAAGTTGATTACCACATACTGTACCAGTCGCACCAGCGTCACCCAAACCACCAATCACAGCACCATACGACTTGATAAATACGTAAGGTGCGCTAATCATTTCAAAACCAATCCAAAAAGTCTCCTTGTCGCCATGAGAATGTTGATAGGAAACCTTGTCTCTCTCGTTCTTATCATTCATTTTGCAAGTAGCCAATAAACCAAACAGGGCCTTTCTCTTGTCAATCACAACAATACCAGATTCTTGTTCATGAGTCGAAGTAGTTAACCACCATCTTGATTGTTCGATATAAGAGCTATGTGTAGGTAAAAATGATTTCAACCATTTTTTACCTTCTTTGTAGTTATTAAATAAGGTACGATCCAAAAAGAATAAAGCGCCTGTCTTTTCATAGCCTTTGTCTTCAAAGAAGCTTTCAGGCTTTTGGAACATGAACACATCGGCATCCATCATCAAAACTTGCGAGAAACTACTGGCCAAGATAGCATAAGGCTTGACAGACCAGCCACCAAATTGCGTATAATGATTGTTGATATATTGTGAAATGGATTTAGTCTTAACGTTGGGTATAATATTGAAATAATCCCGCTTATCTTGATCAAGATCGTATTCGTCGATATAAAAGATCTCGATTGGAATATTCGATTTCAAGATTTCTCGGATGGCTTTGACAGATGTAGCAGCATGCTTAAATTGACCATTACCTACACACATCACAATACCTCTTCCATTGGAAGTCGCGTTGATTTCAAACACGTTTTTCCATCTGGGCATAATCCAGGGAAAGAGCAATTTTTCTAACTTGCTGTAGATACTCCACACCTCTTTATAGTCTTTATCCTTGGTCACATCAATGACACCTTCAGTAACAATAGGATCCAGGTATTGAAACAAGGCCTTGAAAACTCGTTCTTGAGTTGTTAATAATTTAAAATCAGGCATTTTCTCAGGCACGGTCAACAGATCCGCTTGAATACTTTGTCCGAAAGGTGTCTTTAGTAGCTTTAAGGTTTCCTCTGTCCATGCTTCCACTGGTGTAGGCACAGCAACAAAATATTTTTCGTTTAATTCGACAGTGTTTTCTAAACTCAACTCTATTATTATGAAAACAAAATGTTATTTTTAGCTTTTTACTGTATTCATATATAACTTTTTTTTTTACCTGGCTCTATGATAGCTCTGCTGTTCATGATTTTTTGAATACGAGCCTTTTCTTGCTTGATGGCTAACTCGAGAGCGGCTTGTTTCTCTTGCTCTTTCTCTTGCACTAATAAGACTTGAGCTTCATGTTCCTCATGTTCTTTACGGAGTGTATTTTGTTGTTCGAGGTCTAGCAGGTAACTAAATAAAAAGCACAGGCCAAACACCACCAGAACAATTGAAAGGAGCCTAATCAACTTATTGTTGAATTGGGCCTTCATTGTCAATCACAGAAAATAAAACACAAAGGGAGGAGGCGGAATGGAAGAGGGGAAAACAAAAAAAAAAAAAGAAAAAAAAAATCTCTTCGTTTTATTGGAACCTTCCTTTTAATGTGTGTGTAACATTATACTTGATTTATAAAAGCTTGTGCAGTAAAAACGTGCGCAGCCTCGACTTTTTCCGGCAACGCAAAGTTTATTTTGTTTATTACCTGGGTATCCAACCGCTTCCTTCTCTGATTACCTATCACTGACTTGTACCGTTTTCTACAGCAGTAACATTTTTTTGTCAGCCATGTTTGACAGCCTCACAATCCTGATTCAATTCCATCTAGCGAAGGAATTATTTTATTTATGATACCCATCGTCATTAACTGGTCTTCTAATTCTAAAATAATACACTGTTAATTAATGGGTAACCCGAGTATTATTTGTATGTACTTGTCACTTGCAGGAAAAATAGTTCTCATCTCGATCGCCAATACAGTGTTTTTCTTCCTATGATTATGACATGTCTGGGGTCTGTTAAATTAGGGACCGTCGGATCCCCAAGTTTTCACAATTATTTTGACAGCATCTGATAATCTTTACAATCTAAACCCTTTGAGTGAAGCTACCCGGATTTCGGTTTGCCAAGGAAAACTGTAATTTGTCGGAAATGGTTAGGGCTGCTTCTGCAAAGGTTCACAGATACTTTTTATTTTATTTTATTTTTCGCAAAAAGAAGTGTACCCTCCATCGCTAGTTAGTTAATCACCTAAGAATCCTTTCATTCATATATTTCAAGTTCAAAAAAGAATCAATGTGGTTGTTTATGCTGTACCCATATATATTCCGGAACGTAAAACCAGTGTTTTACAAATTCTTTTTTAGTAACATTAACAATCAAACACTCCGCGGCTTGCTGGTATTTGAGTCTCAAATAGAGTGCTCTGTATTTAACAAAAAATAAAAAGAGCAATTGCAATAGATATGATGTTTGGAAATATTTTATTATCCTGACGCAGTACCAAAAAAAAAAGTTGCCAAATTGTGCATAATGTTCACTACATGGTGGTGCACTACATAAAACCCACTTTTTTTTTTTTGATTTAGCCACAGCACGTAAACCTTTATTTCTGCTTTTATGAAAAGTTGGAGCGATTTGCCAGTCGAGATCCTGTTGCTCATTTTGGCTTGGTTAGCCCATGAACCATCAGGCACGCTTCAATACCAACTTGTTTGTAAGAATTGGCAAAAGCCTGCACAGATCGTTCAATTCTCTACCGTTTATTTGGAGGGACCAACTCAACTTAACAAAATGGTGAATGGAGCGAATGAACACCCTCACTCTCCTGCATTGATAACTAAAGTCATTGAATGTCCACAGTTTGAAGAACTTTTTGAGTCGCAAAAGTTTCTTTTAAAAAGGCTGGCGAGTGTCTTCCCGTTTGTCGACACTTTAAGGTTCCACTGTCAAACAGATGAATTCTATCGACTCTTGTTGGAAATACAAAAAGAATCAAAGTGGGTTTCACTCAAGCATATATCGCCACCTTTATTTTCTCAATTCATGAATGCATATTACAAATGTATCGAAAATTGTAGGGATTCGATTGAGAAGGTCGTATTATGGAGAGCCTCGTACAGTCAAGGTGTCGTCACCAGAAGAAGCGTGCAACTTCGTAACTTTGCTGAAAAACTTGATGAATTTTCCAACTTAAGGGAGCTAACTTATCGGACACACATATCAGATAACCCTCTCAGTTTTATTGACAGCGTACTTTCCAAATGCAAAGTCCTAAAAACGCTTACAATACAATCAGACGCAAATATTGATAGTGTTCTGTTCAAATACAGTCAAGTAGAAGATGATATTTCGTCATTTGAACCAAAACCCGATATTCAAAAGCTAACCTGGCAACTTTCCATCCAAACAGATCTCACTTTACACTATATTATGCGTAAATTTCCCCGCTTGAAGTCCTTCTACTGCACTACAGATGTGAAGTGTTACTTACCTTACGCTGAAAACTATTACTACGTGGCACAAGAAACTTTGGTCGAGTTTCTAGTTTTCTGTTTCAAAATAGAAGATTGTATCCTGTATTTGGCTATTGGGGAGGCAATGCTTATAGAGACAGTCATGAAATGTTCAAAACTAATGGATGCGAACATGCTTCAGAATTTAACGATAACATTCTTTAATTGCTTCAAATATGCGTATGGTTGCCCTCAGTATCTCTGCAGGAAAGGAATAGAATACATTGCACCATTGACCAACAAAAGATTACTTCGAGATGTCTATCACGCTCCGCCCGAAATGAGAAGGCTTTCTGAAGAACACGTCCATATTGGAGGATTCAAAGTCTCTTGCCATAATCTCAGCCCTCGTACATATCTCTTGGATCTGATCAAACCCTTTGGAAGCTCTTTAAAAAAACTCTTGCTTGTCTTGGATGGCGGTCCTTGTGATAATAATCTCATAGGGAAACGATACTCGAAGGAGGAGTTCTATCTAGATTTAGTGTTGGAGTATTGCCCCAATCTAACTCAACTGTTCCTTATCACTGGCGGTTTTATTGGTATAAATCCCCTTTCACCTCCAAATCTGACAATAACGGATGTAGATCTTTCCTTTCTTGCAATGTCGAATAATGATTATGTCACCTTATCACTGAAATTTCCTTCTTTAAAAACTTTAAATGTCAAACGTCCAACCTTCTGCTGGTTAAGTGAATATCATCATATCAGTATGCCAGACTCGTCATTAGACAGCTTAACATACACCGATCACATGTATAGCACGAATCGTAAACCTGCAAATGATACTTATGGGCAACCCTATGAAATAATGACATGTTTGATCAAGATTACAACAGAAAAGAAGGGCAAATTTTATTATATAATCAATGGGGTCTTTGAATATTCTGTAACCAATGTCACGAAACTGACTGAAAGCGGATATAAACAATCTAAGCGTGGTGTACTAAATAGGTTTCTTTTTAACTGTAAATCCCTCCGTAATCTACATTTATGTTTTTCAAACAATAGTTATAATAACCTGCTACAATTTCATATTGACCTGGAAAATCAACAATAACCATAAAATAACAAGGGATAATTGCATTTATGAATCTCAACCCGTATTGCTTAACATAAAAAAATAAAAAAAAAGGAATAATTATACTAGCATGTATCCGGAATACTGAAAACTTTATCGGAATTGAGCAGCCTGGGAAGAGAGTCTTTATTGTAAACTGATTATACCAGATAAACATTGATTTCTTCGTTACTCATATCATTTGAATTTACCGATGGATTATCAAGGTTCCTATTGGTTTGTATATCTGACATATAAGCATTTCTGAAAATAAGCATATTACTGAAAGAGCGCATATAACCAGGAGTCCACTCAATGAATTCCTTTTCGTCATAGCCAGCTTTTAACAAGGTGATGATGGAATCGACTAATGAGAATGGGTCCTCGGGGTTTGTTTTTAAAGTGATATGCTGCTTGGCTTCGTTTATATAACCTTCTAGTATTTCACTTCTTGCTAAGCTTTTCATAAACGAACTTGGCCAGAACAATATGCTATCAAGTTCCATCTTGGGTTTTTGGTTGTCTGTGGCTAGGAAAAAGTCCAGAAAATCGTCTAGATAGAATATAGAGTCTTTAACATTATCACATTTTATCCACGCTAAACGTTTTACACCTTGATAAATCATTTGATAATAAGCGTTGTAGGTGTCTTGGATATACCTTGGACTTGCAAAGACAAAACATGAGAAGCGGTTAAATTTCCAATTAAAATAGTACTCCTTCTTGATCTCACCAACGCGCTTGCTACCTCTAACCCGCCTGATAGGCTGTTTTGTTTGTAAATGTAAGGCACTTAAGCATGCGACAGCTGTAATTAACGGCCGAATTTTTTTACCTGCATTCAAGCCGTATTTTTCACCCAAACTTAACAGCTTTTTGCAATAGGTTTTAATTTTCTCGGAGGTGAAGGTTTTTGGAGCCTTACGTGGGTACAGTTCCTTTTTTATTATGCCGTATATTTGGTCCGTTGCGTAATCGAATTGATTTGATAACTTTGCTTCTGAGGACGGCAAAGCTCCACTTACGCATACAAACGTCTTGATAACCGATGGTTTATGCAGCGGATACGGGAAGGCAGCAATAAAGTCCTCATATTGCCATGTAGGTTTCAGGTCCCTGCCTACATAGCATATAATGCCCACACTGATTTCATTGTATGCTAATTTTGGAAGTTCCAATCGATGCTTTTTGTATAAATTCTTCCCGGCTTCTATATATTCAGCTGGAAGTCCATAGTATGTTGCTGCCCTTTGAAACCATAAGCTCTCGGTGGGTATCTAATATTAAACATTAGACTCAATGCATAAACGCAAGTTAAAAAAGAAATGGGCATACCGAGGCATCGTTCCTTCCCTTTCGATGCACAACATTATCGTCATATGAAACTAGATCCGGATCATCCAAAACGGTACCACACGATCCACAGACAATGGAACTGTCGAGCTCATTAATACATTGTTGACATTCTCCACAGTTTGGGCAGGCCATGATTACTGTTGGTTTGCGTGCTTTTGAAGATCTGTTTCCTCCCAAAACGTTGCTTCAACCAATGTATAAGTGTGCAGTCACGATACTTCCTTCAAGGAGCCAATGAAAACCTTAATGCTTTAAAATGGAAATTCTGCCTTATTTTTTTTTCTTTCTTCTTCCTCTTTCTCAAACAAATCTAACAAATCAAAAAAGATGGCAAAAGCAGAATTCATGTCCCCCAAAGCCATTGGCAATCGTATGAAGGTTAGTGTTTATGTTCTTACACGATTTTGTAGAAACAGAATCTGATTCTATTTTTCTGTCTAGTCCAAAGGTCTTCAAAAGTTACGATTCTATTGTCAAGCTTGTGAGCGTCAATGTAGAGACGAAAACGGTTTTAAATGTCACATCATGTCTGAATCCCATCAACGTCAAATGCTTCTGGTTGCTGCCAATCCAGGCCGCTACGTTCACAACTTTTCTGACGATTTTAAAAAGGAATTTCTTAATTTACTCTCACGTAGACATGGCACAAAACGTGTGTTTGCCAACAAAGTGTATCAAGAATATATTGCTCATAAGGAACATATCCATATGAATGCAACACGTTGGAACTCACTGAGTGAATTTTGTAAACAAATGGGTAGAGACGGCATTCTTCGGGTTGACGAAACAGAAAGAGGTTTACATATCGCTTGGGTTGATAATAGTCCCAAAGCCTTGGCCAGACAAGCTGCCATTCAGAAAATGGATAGAACTAAGAAAGACGACGAAGAACGAGAATTGCAAATGTTAAAGGAGCAAATCGAAAAGGCCTCCAAAACAGCAGAGGAACGAGGAATTGTCGAACAACAAACAACCGAGTTAAAAAGAGACGGCGAACAGCCCATCAAGCTTAATTTGACTATGAAGCCTATCACTGTTGCTGCTGAAGCTCCCAAATCTACGGGTGCCAAGATGATGTTGGGCGGTATGAAGAAACGATCAGGGTTATCAGCTTTAGCAAAGAAATCTACTCCTTCGACTTCCGCTCCCTCCGCCCCCAAGTTCGGCGGCATGATGACCATGAAACGTAAAGCATCACCCACTGAACAAGAGACCGCTGAATCAAAGAAATTAAAGGAAATGACCACTTAACTCTATTTCAATTTATAATAAATACCCACTTTTTGCCCTGATTAGACACTACTATTTCTACTATTAATACTATCATATACAGACTAACTAGGAGATTGCCTTCCTAATGTATAATAAAATTTGAAATGGTCTGATGAAATACTTGTTTTAATCATAGTTTGCAAAATAAATATAGTGTTTATCATTTTGATAGACATCATGGAGATGGTCCGTATTAAGCAAAGAGGTTTCATTGTGATTGGTGGATTATTTTTCTAATTTTTTGGAAACTCCTGGGCCCCTACGGACCACCCCTATTATGGCTATTAAAAAAACAGTCCCAAAAATTATATTAGTGTGGGAACCACAATTCATGCAAAAAGATATAAAAAGGCACTTTTTTTTTCATCGAAGATCTTCTTTCTCTTCTTTCTCTTCAATCAAAAAACGGCAGCAATGTCTGAGGTATTCCGGTCTTGTATTCCCACCTGATCATTTGTCAGACGATGTACTGGGTATGTTGAGCGGCGTTGTCTATGATCGTATGGTTGTCTACCGCATAGGCGAGACACTGTTTTTTCCCCAGGGCTTGCGCACGGAGAACTGGGTTTTTTTAATATGAATGAAAATGAAAAAATCACTTTATTATTGTAACAGATTACTTTAGCATTTATTTACATATGCTATTTCGTCACGCGTGTAACATCCATTATGCGCTTTTTTTAAAAGCCGTGATCACGCTCCAAATATTACATAAAGCATGAACAACAGGTTTTTTGTGTATCAAATATCTACAACAGTTTTTTTAATCGTTTGAGTGAATTTTTCTTCAGACATTTCTTTGAGCATGAGAGTTTTCCTAACGTTATAAGACTTACATAGAAGATCCTATTATGATAATATACAATGTTTTATAAATAAATCGCAGTAACATATCCAGCATTAACAAAAGACGAAAAAGAACCTGACAGTGTAGCACGAACACTTTCGCTTTCTGTTTATTTCTTTCATTAAAGACAGGAGACGCAGCTATAATTGTAAAAGTTAGTTTTATCTTAAGTCATCAGCATTAATAAAATATGATTTACACATAAATAACTGATAGAAATGTCGCATTTAATGTGACTAGTCCCTCTTAGTTGTCGCCTTTTTTTATTATTGTACCTATAGTTTTATTGAAAAATGGGGTATCCATGGCAAACATTGTAATTAAACAAAGGGCCTTTACATGCAGAAATAATTAAAGGGTTCGTTGATATGGTATGACCATGAGTTACCCGCTGGGATGTGACTGACTTTCTAAAAAAAAATACACCTTCTCTCTTTTTTTTTTAATCGCAGGAAGACAAACAATCTTCTTTTGACACTTTTTTTTCATGGAGATCCTCAAAGCACTTGTAGCAAGAGTAGCAAGAGCTTTTTACGATCCCAAGTACATTGCTATTTTAGATGAGCTAAATCGTGCACCACCAAACTGTAATGGGTAATACAGCCACCTTGAGAAAACAAAGAGCGAGAGAAAGAGAGAGAGCGAAAAGAGATTTACTAGTTAATTCTTTCCTCCCATAGTGTTCGTGAGGAAGACCTTGTTTTAACACTTAAAATGACACCGCGTGATATTCATAGAATATGTGGTAAACTAAAGGAAGATCGTTTGATTAAAATGTAAATATATATATATATATTATATATATGTATGTTCTTGTTAGTCTGTAAGCCTGTGCTAATAGTGTAACTTTTTATAGGGCCAATCGAATGGAACCTAGAAAGCAAGATCAACGACTCGTTCCAAAAACCTACTACTATATCGACTATAAAGAATTTGTTGACGTGGTAAAGTGGAAGATGTACAAAATGCAAACGATTGTTCGAGATAATCTTCGAACCGAGTCTGAAAATAAAGGCTATGTTTGTCCCAACTGTGAGAAACAATTCTCTCCACTAGACGTATTATCCATGGTCGATATGTCAGATCAGTTATTCCATTGTGACATGTGTGAAAATATTCTGGAAGAAAATGACAATGCTGAGAACGTTAAGGGTAGTCAACAAATATTGACCCGATTAAGAGAACAATCACAACCCATCATTACCTTGTTGAAGCAAACTGATTCCATTGTTATTCCCACAAGTTACATCTACAAACATGCTCCTGGTAGTAGAAACAGTGGAAACAACAATGGTAATTGTTTGCACCTTATTCTATATCAAATTCTAATTTTCTACCATAGATGAATATGAACTTGCTGTGGCACAAGATACAGGTGCAGGACAAGGTGATATCATTGTCGATCTTCAAATGGATAATGAAGCTGCTAGACGGGCTAAACAAGAGGAGGCTGAACAAAAGAGAGCCCAAAATGCCTTACCTGTATGGCATCAACGATCCACCATTTCCGATACTATATTGGTGGGTACAGGCGATCGTCCAGCAGAAGAAAAGGACCAAGATGAAGATGATACCTTTGAAGATGTTGGGACAAACGGCATGGATGCTGACACTGAGGATTGTATGATTATCTTTTTTTCCATTCCCCAGCTTCATGTAAAGATTAATCGTTTCTTGTTTTTTTTTATATAGATTACGCAAAATATTACGAAAGTTTAAGCAATAATGCTGCAGTCCCGACGAATGATGATATAGATGACGATAGTGAAATGTTTGAGGTGGTGGGAACTGAACAGAATGGGATTCATGAACCAACCATCAATACATTTGAGGAAACAGCCGATTCGGCTGAAGATTTTGAGGAAGACGAGGATATCCCACTTGTGTCTGGTAAGTTGGAAAGTAAATTATATGAGGGGTGCTGCTTGCTTATTAATGCTATCGACTAGTTAATGGTAAAATGATACCACTAAATGAAGTGCAGGAGGAAGATCAACGCAATATGTCTACTGATGAGTACAAGGTACAAAAAAGAAATGCATATACATAAATGACCTGGGGTTTTTATTTACCCTAAATATTTCAAATAGGCATACTATGAAGCCTGGGAAAATTGGCAGAGCTAGATTCTAACGACCAACAGAAAGATTTTTCATACCAAGATTCAATCTTCTAATTTGGGAAAGAAAAATAAAAAGTTAAATACAGGATTTTTTTTATTTATTTATTTATTTAAAAACAATTTACCCAATGATTTGTTCTGACTCGTTAGTACGCCTCTGGCAGTAATCTTTGCAGGTATCACAAAATGTTTCTAATCCTTTTGCATGTTCCCCATAGAACTAGACCATATAAGAAACATAATAAGCTTACAAATCATCATGATGTATGAGTGAACATTACCTTTAATCCTTCAGTTAAGTTGGTCTTGATTTCTTTATATTTGAGATAGGCTTGATTCAAATTTTGTAGGGCCTTATCGCGTTTAGCGCCACTTGTTTTGTCACTAACTTTAGCCTTGTATTGATGATAGGCTTCATTGAGTTGTCTCAAGTTCGTGTTCTGTTGCTCGTCTTCTTGATCTACAGCCATAAGTAACTGATCATATTTTCTCAACTCGTCTACAAATAACTCTTCGAATTGAGCAGCTTCGATTTTCACGATAGGCGATTTTGCAGTCAATTCGGCAGCTTTCTTCAATAGTGCAGGTGAAATATCGTCAGCGTTGGATGCTTTTTTGGCTTGGTCTATCAAATCTTTTCTGATCCTCATGTGCTGGTTCATGTCGTCCACCAATCTCTTGATACGTACTAGGCTATCTTCCTGGCGTTGAGGATGATCTGAAGAGCTGTTATCCGAAGGAATAGAATCCTCTAATTCCTCACGTGTGAGTGTAAGCACATCAATAATATTTGCCCATGTATCCAGTTTATTTCTAACAATCAGATCCGCTTTCTGTGCAGAGGTTAATGTCTGTCGATGTTTTTGGCCTTGTGCGGCTAATTGCTGTGTTAGTATATGTGATTCGGGCCGCTTCCATTCTAATTCGACATGGTATTAGTACACACTTTCTTCATAATTATTGAATTGATACACGTACCATTAGGGAACCTTGATCGATAGACTTCGTCTGCCTCATGTTCTTCATCCAAGGCGTTAAATGCATCTTCTAAAATGTCTGCATTTTTTGATGACGCCTTTTGAACTAATTCCCACATGTCGTATAATGATTGCGAGCCACCTCCACTTCTTACCTCTGCCGCCTGTCGCAATATCGAATCAGGTAATCCTGTAGTGTGATCAGCAGTGGCAAGCAAAGCTGGTAAATGCAATGATTCTATTGAACTACAAGAATAAAAAGGAAGCATTGATGTTAGGCATTATTTCTATTGATACAAAAATATGTATATATTCACCTGTGATATACAGCTGTCAATTCTTCCAGCTTTGAAATGATGTCTTCCTTGATCAATCTTTCCTTTCGATCGACATAAACACTGGCAGCTTGGTGAACAGCAAACGGAACCAATTTTTGAAACAAGGGTAGGCCAATAATGGGATGTGGTGATAGGTCAGCTCGTTCATTATTCAACATCAGAGCGACAGGATCCGATATTTCTGGAGGAGCAACTGCTTTGACCATTTGAGTTTTCAAGATGGGTGGTAAAGAAGAGAAAAGAGGTACTAATTCAAGATATATAACGTCATTGTCCTTTTCAGCTCTCGCAAGATTGCTTGATAGAATTTGTTGTAATGATTTCAAATCGTTGACAACAGCACTGCTTCCACCTGTTTTACCATAGCCGCTGCTTCGGATGACATCGAATGCGCGACGTACATAATCTGAGGCTACCTGAAGTCTGGATACTTCTTCACCGTATTTGTCTTGTGAGATACATTCACAGGATTTACGAAACTGAGCTGCGGCGTTAAAATGAAGTGCTTTAATTTGCATATGGGTGATCCACATTTTGGGGTATACATTCTGTATCGATGAGTTCGTAGCTAATTCACAAGCTGCATCGTAGAATTCTGAAATTTTCGAGGATAATCTGGCAATTGTTCCATCGCGGAGTTGATCCATGGCAGCCTTTTGCCAGACACATTCCTGAGCTTGAGCTAACATGAGATTAATCAAGGTTTGTAAAGCATAAGGTGACATATCGACGGTAGGTGCGATTCTCATTTCTGGAACAACTGTTTCTAAAAGGTGTTGAAAACATCCTGCCGAGCTCTAGTGATATCCATGTTATGAGTCACCCTAATAAACAAATCATCTGTGTAAAAACATTGCTTACTTGAAAATAATTACAAGCTCTTTTGACACCTTCCGTGGTAGATCTGTTCTCTGCGTTACCCATCTGACTGTAAACAGCACCTATCGAATAAAGAACACATGCCTTTTCATAATTCATATTACGGTGTAAAACTAGACCCACAAAATACTTTTTTTTAAATTTGTTGCTCGATTTTTTTTTTTTTTTTTTTTTTTTTTTTAGATGACCTTACCTGGTCTCTGTGCGTCTGCTTGAAAGGCCAAATACCATGGGAACTCGATCCCAACCTATAAATAACTAGAATAAATAACTCACAAGAAAAATTAAAACAAGACATCAAACAAACATCGATTGGAAACTTTGCGCTGATAAAGACGAGTTGAGCGTAATATCTATCAAAGAGTTTTAGAATCCTTGTTTGTTTTATTGTTTTGGCTCTCTTACTTAATGAGTCTGTTTAAGGCTTTTTCGTTGGTTTCCATGTAGATACAATCGTTTCTCAGCTCATCTAAAACTCTGAAGTCGTCAGTGTATAGGTCGGGATGTTCTGCATAACCATTGGAAATGTATTCTCGTAAGTAAGGTGTCCAAATGATGCGTTCAGTCTTTTTGGGACTACATGCTAGCATGTTTGTTTCGGCTGTCTTTTCAAGAGTGAAAGAGTCTGACGATAAACTACTCTTATAAGATGATGGCGAAAACATTCTTTGTAGTGATAAATAATAATAAAAAAAGAATAGGGAAGCTCACGTTACAATTTGCACAAAAGAGAGAGAGAGAGAATCCCATGGCCTTCAAATGGCGTTTGTTTCGTTGGCCAATCAAAAAATTGCAGAATATATTTTTTTTTTTTTTTTTTTGCAAGCATTGTAGGCCAGCATTGTGTAAGCATTGTAGGCAAGCATTGTTAGCAAGTATTGTGTAAGCAAAGAAAAAAAAACAAAAACAAAAAAAAAAAACTCATGTGCTGTGATACGACACTTTTTTTAATAATTAACAGTTTATTCCTTAGCCATCATCAACTTGATCTTTGCAATAGCAGCACCAGGTTGAAGACCCTTGGGACAGGTCTTTGAACAATTCATGATGGTATGGCAACGGTAAAGAGACATCTTGTTTTGAAGCTTTTCACGACGTTGGGGACCAAATTGGTCACGAGAATCAATCATCCAACGATAAGCTTGCATTAAGACGGCAGGGCCAAGATATTCTTCTTGATTCCACCAATATGAAGGGCAAGAGGTGGAACAACAGGCACAAAGAATACATTCATAAAGACCATCCAACTTCTTTCTATCTTCAATTGATTGTAAATTCTCCTTTCCGTTGGTGGGAGGATTTGTTTGCTTAAGGAAAGGTTCAATGCTCTTATATTGCTTATAAAAATGAGTTAAATCGGGCACCAAATCCTTGACAATGTTCACTGATAAAAAAGAAAAAAAGAAAAAAATTAAATATCCGGGCTTGCCCGATCCGGTCCGATCCCTACTATAAACAACTTACTATGGGGTAAAGGATAAATCTTCAGAGATTTACTGGTATCTTTATCCACCTTTGAGATACAAGCCAATGTGTTACAACCTTCAATATTCATGGCACATGAACCACAAATACCTTCACGACAAGAACGACGGAAAGTTAAAGTAGAATCTTGCTCGTTTTTGATCTTGATAAGTGCATCTAATACCATGGGTCCACAACTGTTTAAATCAACAGTGTATTTTTGAAGAATGGGCTTTTCTGTTGGTTTATCAGGATTCTAAAATGAAAGCATGAGTGTCTTCTGTTTTTTTTTTATTTGCCTGACTAATATTCATGCAATGCAATTTACCCAGCGATAGATTTCAAATGTCTTATTTCTAGGCTCTTTAACAGCAGGAGTATTATCTGATGACACTGATGTTGTTGGTGTTGTTGTGTTTGTTTCTGTTGTTGAAGCCATGTGGGAAGTAGCACTAGTTTGCAATGTACGCATTATAGGCTAATATATCATAGAAAATGTTAAAAATCCTATCGAAAAAAACATGCTATTAATATATTCTTTGATTTTTACAGTGGAAGCACCAATCCAACGAGAACGGAGGATTTGAGAAGCAGTACCCTTAGCAAAGGTCAAAGTGAAGGACATTATAAATAAACTTTTTTACAAGAAAAAGAGCGGGGGGAGGATTTTTTTTTTTTTTTTTTTGTAAATAGAAAAAAAAAAGAAAGATAAAGAGAGCAATCCAGGACTGGAGCAGAGTTTTATTATTTACTCATGCCAAAACCCGGGATTCCAATTATGACAGGGACTGGGGAAGTATTAATCCAGTAATGCAAAATGCGGATAAAGGTTTATTTTTTATTTACTTTAATAAATATCCACGTATGACATCGCTTAATATGGAGAAATTAACAGGCTTAGAAATATACGTGGAAAATCCACATTCCAAACACTTGTTTGCCACATCACTCATTACATTGGCAGACAAGGCAACTATTGGTTTAGGCTCTTCGTTAGGTCCTAGATTGTCTTTCTCCCATTCCCGAATTTCACGTGTGGTTTCATACCCATCTATAAAAGGAAATTGTTAGTGCCACACCTAGACAGAGCCTCTGGCTGTTGCTATGTTACCTTTGACAGGCATGAATAAATCACAAAGAATTAAGCAATAATAGTCTCTAGGATGTTTCAGGAACATATCAATACATTCGCCACCGTGTACAGCTATGTCCACATCCAATCCAACTCGACCCAAATATCTTGTTAAAACCTTTTGATTTACAAGGTTGTCTATTCCCAAAATAAACCCTCTTTAATACCTTGTGTTTCCTTTCAAATATCAATTCTTTTTTTTTTTCTTTTTTTTTACCTTCAACGAGTAATACACGGAATCCTTTTCCTCCCACGTCCGCTTCCATCTTTCTAAATATCTCTTTCTGTGTTGCAGCTCTTCGATAAGGTGTGTCAGGAGTAGAAACTGCGCTACTACCTTGAGCAATAGAGCCATTGCTATTCACCTTGATCTCAAATTGCTGTCGTACACCGAAATACCATCGTAATTTGGTTCGTTTAAGCGGTTTAAATACGAATCCGCACGTATGCGGGATCACTTGATCTTCTCGACCTTTAGCACTTTCTGTAATCAATGATCGCTGCATGGGTGTCGTCACTACCAAAACAGAGGCCTTTTGTTGCTGCATCGATCCACAAATCGCTTGTGTTAAAGATAAAATTTGTTGTTCCGAAGGTAAATTAATCATGATGTAATCATAGGCTGGTGTATGAGGATCTGTTAACCATTCGGTTGCTTCTAATTGATTGGTAAGTGTGTCAACTTGATAATGTGAAGGAGAGAGAGAGGTGGGATTCGAAGAAATCACTGTGCTGCATTCTCCACTTGTACTGTTGCCAATTAAAGATCCTATGATTGACTTTACATGCTTCACCATGGATTCTCTTGAATGCTCCCATTGTGATACAATCAAAGCACGTAGAGGTGCTGATCGAGTCGGTGTTCTGGGCGGCAATATCACAGCTCCATGAGACGAGCTCGATAATCCAGGCCCTGTACCAATGGTTGGGATACGAGGTTCTAGACTGCGGCCGCTGCTTGATCTCGACATCACATCTGAATTTACGCTCATTGTTTTTTCAACTTGTGGCGCAGGCTTCGTAATATGCATGGTAGGCAGCAAAGCCTGGTTACCCAACATGGTGGCAGCAGTAGCCGCAGCCGCTACAGCTGCTATAGCTGAAGGTGTAGGATTTCGAATAGGAGGAGGTTTTAGTTGCATGGATGCTGCCTTTGTCATTAATACATCTTGAATCGATTCTGCACGTTTTTCTTCCGTGCTTGCTAAAAGTTTTTCAGACGTTGAAGGAGAGGGTATAAACTTTTGATGGTTGCTATTTACAAAAGGGAGTGGTGTTGTATCTTTTTCTTCTTTGCCTTCAACAATAGCCTGTGCTGTATTGTTATTGCCGTATCCATTTGACCGGAAAAAGGGATCATTGTTGGAATCGTTTTGAGGTGTTTGTGGTAAGGGTTTGGTAGCTGCGGTTGGGATGCCAAATTTGACGGTAAAGTAGAACGTTGACCCTTTACCCTTTTGACTCTTACATTTCATTGTGCCGCCATGGAGCTCAATAAGTTGTCGTGAAATCACAAGTCCAAGTCCGCTACCGCCGTGTTTACGAGTGCTGGAACTATCCACTTGAGAAAATGGTTTAAACATAACTGCCTCTTCTAAAGCATCGAATCCTGCACCAGTATCCACAACCTCAAATAGCAAGATGATTTCGGATTCGGACTGGGGACATGTTTCAATCGTACACTTTGTAAATACCTCGCCTTCTGCTGTGAATTTGATAGCGTTCTATAAGAATGTGTGAGACATTTAAAGAAATAGGCTGTTTCAGTTGTCAAAATTGTCTACTTACACCAATTAAATTCAGTAAGACCTGTCTCAATCTGACACGATCACCAACAACCACGTCAGGAACATTATCATCGACCCAGAAACTCAACTCTAAATCTTTTTGAATGGCCAGGGTAGATAATAGTTCGTTTGCATCTTCAATCATTGTAACCAAACTAAATGGTTCCCATTCTAACTTCATCATTCCTGCTTCTACTTTACTGAGATCCAAGATGTCATTAATAACGACCAAAAGTGATTCAGCTGATTGTTGTATGGTATGAACATAATCCATTTGTTCGGCCGTCAATTCTGTGTCTAGCAAGAAATTCAGCATACCCGTGATACCAATCAAAGGAGTTCGGATTTCATGTGACATGTTGGATAAGAACCGGGTTTTACTTTCTGTGGATTTTTGGGCAGCATCATGCGCTTCTTTCAATTTCTTTTCCAGTAGCTTATGATCGTTGATGTCGGTGCTATAAACATGTATCTTTTTAATTTTACTCTCCTCAATCACATAAACTCGGAAGAAGATATCCCACTTACCAAGTACCAAACCATCTTACATCACCCGTATCTAATTCATCAACAGATACACATTTAACCAGGAACCACTTGTATTCATCTTGAGCGCTTAATAACCTTACTTCACTCTGCCAAGAAATGCCAGCTTTATTTAATAAGGGAGGTAAATCTGGCAATTGAAGCTTGGCACGATCCTCTGGATGAACGGCCGACATGAAACCGAGGCCTCTTGTTTGATAAAATGATTTCCCCGAGTAGGAACTCCATTTTCCATTGGCGTAAGTTAAACCAGCCCCAGGTGAAAAAGTAAAGACGATTTGTGGAATCGCTTCAGCCAGTAGTCGATACTTTCTTTCATTGCTTTCTACTTCCACCTGACGCAAATTACTTTCTTTGGCGACATGCTGATCGTGAACATCCGTACTAAATTTTGTTTTTTTGGGTGGTTAGACAGTCTATCTCTTTCTTCTGATTTGTTACTCTTATTTTTACCATGTTCCGAACCAATGAATGATTCGACCTTTTAAATCTCGTAGTGGGACAATTCTCCACAGAAAGCATCGGTATAAACCATCAAATCGTTTCAACCTATACTCTCCCGCAAATCCGTTACCATTTTCATAAGCAGCTTCCCATGCCTTTTTACATTCTGGCCTGTCGTCTGGGTGCATATGAGATAACCATTTGGGACCCAAATGATCTTTCAAAGATTTTCCGGTATACTGTAAAGTACGATTATTCACCCATGTCAATTGGCCTGTTGCAGTAGAGCAAGTACTGAAAAGAAGAGATCAATATTTGATGTAAAAAAAAAAAAAGTTGATCACTTACAATACATGAATGGGAATACCATCAATAATCAACCTCAGTAAACTAGATTTGGGTGCGACCAAGAAACGATCTACACCGCTTTTTGGCTGTTGTTGACGGTGATAGTGAAATCCATCATCATCATAGAATTTCTTGGTTAATGATTTACTGCTGCTTCCACTACTGGTTCGCTTGTATCTCGACTTTCTTGCGTGTTTTCTTCTTTTGAACAAGAAATGCTTGCTACTATTGGCGGTTGGTGGTGTTATATTATCGTTGGTCACTCCGCTGCCATACTCTGTATCTAAATCATGATCGGTGTCTAAATCGAGATTAGCGTGTTTGACGCATTTTCGATCACTACACATGGCATGAGGCGGGATTGAAGCAGAAATGGGTAAACCTGTTGTTGGGGAGACGGCACCCCAACCTTCCATCACAGCAACGGAAGAAGGAGAAAGCGATTTATAGGATCGACCCTGAGACATTCTTCGTGAGGACCCTGTGCTGGCAATTGAAGTCTGAGAAGACCGTTTTCTAACATTCGGAGGTGAAGACCTCTCACTCGCATTAGACGAAGCTGCTTCATTATCCTGCAGTATTTCTGCAGGTGCCGATGAAAATGAGGAACCGTAGGAATATAATGACGACAGATCTGTAGTTGACTCAGCAATAGTTTGTTTAGGATGAACAGCAGGATCAAATTGTTCAGTGACGGTTTCTAATGAACTTCTTGTGAAATTCGACATACTCCCTAAATGATCAGGGCGCTTTTCGTGTACATACGAGTTGGGTGCCGCTGTCGGTGTAGTGTTGGTGGAGTCTATCTGAGTTTGATGTTGCTGCTGGTGCAAGAGATAATCATCTTCGTTCCCTGATTCATCTTCCCGTTCCAAGAGCTCATCATTGTTATCGCATTCGTCCTGGAAATCTTCACGCTGTTTCTTCAACTTGGAGGATTTAGAGGATCGTCGTCGATAATTTTTGGGTCGACTATTGGCTTCGTTATTGGCGTTGTTGCTACTACCATTTCCGTTATTTGTTTTACGATTATAAAACTGTCCTTGTTTCTTCATTTGAGCGTTTTCGATAGCGTTGGTAAAACTGGTAGCGATAAACGGTGCCAATGAAGCAATACTGGAGAGCAGGACTGGAGGATACGGTACGATAGGTGCCAGAAAGGATAAAATAGCGATTGGTATAGGGTTATTTTGTTGCTGTTTATTAGTTGACGTATTATTCGTAGTTGTACTGTTTGTATGTGTTGTATAGAGATGGTGGTGCTGTGGTGTCTGTGGTTGCTGAGGCTGTGTAGCTGAAAGTTGGTCGAGTGAACCATAAGGATGAAAGAGTGGTATGTGTACAATCGACTGTACGTTAGAAATAGGAGGAGGAAATGGAGCTGAAGTATTGTCATAAGATTCGGGTGAGACTGGGTTGAATGCCTCATCGTCTATATCAGGTGGCGATTGGAAGAATGGGTTAAATTCAGGATCCATAATCGCTGGAGAAGGAGCGGGTGATTGAGACCATGGTGATGGTTGTTGTTGTTCATATTCATCGTAGTCTTGTAAAAATGTACTTCCGGGTGTGACTGTAGAAGCAGCAGTTGCACCACCTGGTGTATTGTTGGTTAATATTGAATCGTTGCTATTGTTTTTACTTGAGGTATTATCATCATCTTGTTCTAATAGCATCAGGGAGGAACCGTCTACTAATATCTCACTTGCTTCGTCCTTTGATAGACATGGTGTTGTGATGATGGGTAGAGTCCAGTTTGATTTACGGGATTTTTCGTTTGTGTGGTCTAACAAGGCTCTTTTAAATATCTCTAAACCAAGGTCTTCGCTTCCAAATGATCTCTTTGTTGCAGATTTTCTACGATACTCTCTTGATAAAACGACGGGAGCGTTTCTTTTGAGTATTTTTGTGACACTTGGATTATTTATCAGAGGTTCAGGTTCTGATTCAAACGGCTGTAACCTATCAAAACACCAAGGGGTATGACGAGGAAAAGTTTCGTGTACACTATGACCATGTAAAAAATAATCATAATTTGTTTCATCTTCCTTTTCATCTTCATATTCTTTATTCTCATCCGTTCCTGAATCTACACTAATGAAATCTGAGTCTTGACTGATCGAACCAGTTTTGTTATAAACTGCCTTTAATCCCCATGGTCCGTTAAAGGGGTCATTTGGATCTTGAGGAACACTGAGTGTGATTCTGGTAGCATGAAAGGAAGTTCCTGAATAAACAGTCAGCAAAAAAAAGTTCTATAAATAGAAACATCCCCTTCCCCCATATTCGTTATATTACCGGAAAAGATTTTTACTAAAGATATCCACCAAGCATGAATATCGATTTCTGTCGTCAGTTGTAAGGAAGTATGATATAGATTGGGCGCATCAAACGACATCACTTTATAGTTCAATTGTGTTGGTTTATTCGCAATCAATGTAGGTGTGATGATTTGTTGCTCCTGCTGTTGCTGGTGTCGTTTTTGCAGCTGCTGTTGCCCAGAAAATAACTGAGCATGATATTGTGAAGTGGCTGAAGAAGACGTATCACTGCTTTGAAATTAGGGGGGGAGAAAGAAAGACTACTAATAAAAGAGTTTTTACCTTGTCATAGTTGTATTAAATAATTAATTTTGTTGCTTTTGTCGTTGTCGTTGTTGTTGTTATTGTTATACACGCAAGCTTCCTTTAGCTAATACAGTAAGGAAGAATAAGAGTCAATGAAGGAGTATTATAAAAATAAAATTCAAATGCGTTTGAATTAGTGCAAGATTGGGTACATTAAGGAAAGTGGAGAAGAAAAAAAAATTATAAATATATAAAAAAAAAATTAGACTCAATGGAACTTGAAAAAGAGACTAACTATTTTCAAATGACGTACATTGGATTCAATGACGAATTTTCAAAAATATATGAATTGTTGTGCTTTTAACATTGTGTTATATGAAAAGGATTTTAATACTAGCCTTTTAAAGCCAATATTCGTTTCGGATAAAATACAGGTCCTTTCTTGTGCGCCCTACCCTCTTTCTCTTTCCAGCTCTGGGTTTTGAATAATACGGGTAATTTTTAATTGTGTGGGATCAATCAGAAAATCATGGACACTGTCTCAAGCATATAAACAGTTCGCATTATAGAGATATTTCAAGACCACACTGGTTTAATGTTAATAGTATTCGATAAAGACTACCTTACAACCCAGCTATTCCTTTTATAATTCCCTGATATAATAATCCAGTCCTTGTCCTTCTAAAATCAGCTCCTTTTTATGCTAAAACTTGACAAATAATGCATCCTTTTTATACACGAAAGGTTGCGTTCTAATTTTGCGGGGACATGGGCTAAATTTGCATCCGATCACCGCTAAATTTGTTTGCAGGGTGGTTTCTTAGCTCTAAACTTGGACCAAGGTAGATCACATACTTTATAACTTTGCTTGGGTGTCATTTTTTAGAAAAAAGAAAGAATCACGTGCTGTGAAAATCTATGAAGGTGTAGACAAAATAAGGTTAGAAATTCAGTGCACAAAAGCAACTCGATCGCCCCCCCTTCGAAAACGTATGGGATCAACATGAGCATTACACAAAAAGTTAACTGAGTTTAAAATTTTGCACCATTCACTATGCTTCCGTTTCTTAAAAAAAACATGCCTTTTGGATATTTGGCAAAAATAATTATAAAAAAGAACTAGACCCAAATATTTCGGTGGCGATTATGCACCATACTGTATATGGCAGTCATACCACATCTATGTTTTTTTTTCCAATCACATTTTCTACCTATCAAACTCGTTTTCCGTCACACTTTGTAAGTCACATCAATTAAAAGAATTATGAAACAAGCGTGATAAAAACATTATAAATAGATAACTCAACAATGAGTGACACCCTATCTGTCAAAGAATCAGCATTCTGTCGATACAACCTAATTTATCAAGGCACACCAAACTGTCGGGAATTGCTGTACATGCAAATATTGACTAAAATAGTCAGCACATGTACTGCAGAAACTCAAAGTAGGCCATAGAATGGTGATCTAATAGACATACGTAATTCGTTACTTAGCATACATAAGCTAATTACAGTTTACGAGCGACTTTCAGGGGTAAATGTTGAGTCCCATCGCTTTATAGATTCCAATCATATTTGAACCAATGCAGCATCAAATCACCGGCATATATTTACTAAAATGCCCATTGATCTGATCGTGGATACCACAACTCTCATCATATCTGAATTGTAAATTTTAAACAAGTTGGATTGTTCGTTAACTTAGTTAAAACAAGGTTTTTCAGAAAAAAAAAGCTCCCCCAAAAAAAAAAACTTCGATGAGAGCATGAAGTCAATGATTTTAACTCGTAGGCCCCAGCGAGATAGTATGTTTAAAAGAATAAATCAGCGGTAATAACTTCACCCGTCGATGACCGGGGATATTTTTATTCACGATACTATTACAATCATTTAGCTAGGGATTGATATGTTACACAACCATCATTAGTAGAAATGATATTAAATGATACAATGTAGATGTAAGTTAAAATAGTGCTTTCATGTGATGCTTTCGGTAAAATTACTAGTAGCTTGACATACACGAGTCGTTCCATAGAAAAAACTTCTATGAGAGTCCAAGGTCGGAGGAAGACAAAGAGGTTGCCTTTTTCATGTATAACTTGTTATACAATTCAGAAAAAAAAATAAGGCGTATATCTATTATTTCCCTCTAATTCCATTTTAACGGAGCTGTGCAGTTGGAAGAAAGACAGCTTTTAGTTCATGAACCCAAGTTGCTAGCCATGACCTTAACTTACGCTATGGCTAATCATTTGAGAATTATTGACCAAAGTACTTATTGCTGGTAAAGACCAACATCTAATGACGTTTGTGATGTTCATATTTTTGCTTACGTATTCTCTTTTATAATAAACCCCACTTGTAACCGAAATATTTAGATTCTTTTAAAATAGCTTCTTTAACCTATCTGTATTGTCTATTAAGCATCATAAGAGCTATTGGGTTTGTTATTCCTTCAATCAAAGCCTATACTAATTCAACTTTATTTTTATTCTTTCTAAAATTAAAGTCAGAAAAAGATAATGTTGTTCCAATGCTTTGACGTAGTAAGATGCGACTTTCTGATCCTCATATCCTTAAGTTAAACTAATTGAGGTACATGGCGATACCTTGCTTTACTAACAAGCGACTTTTTGTTGGCATAATAGTTATCCGTGCAACATGGTCATACAAATTACGGCTAACATGTTAATTAATAAAAATCGGCAAGTCTACTTGAGTGATGTTTAAGATAAAAATAGTTATGGACTTGTACTACTAATTTATTTATTTATTTTTGTAAAAAAAGACTGGAAAGAATAAAAAAGAACTTTTTAAAGTAGAATGGGCGTGTTTGAGTGGATGAGCTTTATTTAAAAAAAAAGAAGGAGACCTTCAATCGTCATAAGATATAATGGGAAGGTGTGAGTAAGAAAGTACTTCGACGAATCCCCAGCAATTAGAACACCCTTCGAAATACTGGGCTTACAGTTCGGTACAGCTATAACCAACATTGTCCTGTCCAACTTGAGTAGACCGATTCATTCGTTTTCATATGATCAACTTCCTTAACTTCTATGTTTCTGTTTGTAGACACATATCGACCACTTTTAGTTTCATCAACCAAATCTTCTTGATTATGGTGTGCATACTATTGACATGAACAGCAATTCTCTAAAAAACTGAAATAACCATTAAGTAAATTTTGTTATGATAGCGATTACAGGGACCTACGTTCACTTTGTCCAAACATTCAAAAGGAACGCATCAAATTAGCTACGTCGTATGGGATGTACACTGAGCCTATTTTTTCAGTGTATAAGCCATCAGCCTGCAGACGTGTTGGGTTCATCTCCCCTATATTAGCGGAAATTTGAATGGAAGTGTTCTTCAATCTACTCTTCAGTTTCTTTGGAACACATGTGGCCTTATAAACGTGATCGCCGTTGTTCTTTGATTCTTGCAATAATTTGCGATGATCTTCGCTGAATTTGGCATTGGATGGATACCTTGGAAGTTCAACTACACATATATCATAACCCACGGCACTAGTAATTCGAAGATCGTCCTAATCACCACTTACGTTGTAGGAACTGAGTCTGTATTTATAAGAGTAGTTTTACCGACACTCTTACCCAGATGAATCTTCGCTTGGATAATTTTTAAATATTTGGTAGGTGTAGGTGCGATGGTAGCATTCTTAATAACTTCACCCACAACAGTGCTTTCTGATGTAGTCTAAGGGGAAATTGAATAAATTTCGTTTGTATTTTAAGATAGTGTAATATTTTACCATGCCGGACTTGATTCTTCGATGTCAGCTCTTCCTGCCATACAAAAGCAGAATTCTGTAAGTATTGTGGACCCAGAAGTAGCCTACTGAACCTTCAGCGGGTTGGGTCCCCCCTAATTACTGTACACATTCTACAGAGAAACTTTGGCAACCAAAAGTTTAGGCTTAAACTTTCTGAAATCCATGTTGCACTTGGGAACTTGAATATGTACATAAATGTATTGAGAACTTTTTCGGAATTGGAAGTGATAAACAAGTACTTAATGACGTCAATATTCTCGCTTCAATCAAAGTTAGTTTACCTTAGATGTCATACTTTTTGATCTTTGTTTGTGGAAAAAAAAAAAAAAGTTCTGGACAATTCTAAAGCAAAATAGCTCAGTTTCTGTTTTCACTCCACATTGAGTGATTTAAATGTGTGAGCATTTTGGTTATATTTAAATTTTCAAGCTATCAGATAACCTTCACTGTATTTTTTTCTCTATTATCTTCGTATGTTGGTATGTATTTCTGTTTTTTTATACTGTGTTATAGGTTGTAAAAAATTCCTGCAATATAAAGCACGGCCTTTGGCACCATTTTTATCCACGATGAAAGATGTTCGGCTGACCTTTTTTGTGCCAAGAAAGAGTTTATTATGTCAAAAATTATTACTGAATAAAATCACATTGTTGTGCACGTGTTGTTTAATGCACACTTCTCTTTGCAGTGTAGTATAAGCATTTTGTTTCTGTAATTTTAAAGAAAAATCTAAAGCTGAATTATACTTCACCGTCTTCAAATTACTTAAAACTCGGCATCCAAAATAAATAAGCAAGGTGCCTGAATTTTATTCCATTTTTGTTTCATCCGAAAAAAGTAAATTGAACACCTGGAAATTGATTTTGATTCGTCCAAAACTATAATACTTAACATCGTCTGGCTGTGAAGTAAAAAAACTGCACTCTTGCTTTTTCTAGATTCAAACAAGGTTAGTACGCCAGTAGTGGTAATACCAATGGGAAACCTTAAATTTTTTTTTATATGAAAATACATTAACAGGAGAAAAAAAGTTTTCTTCTGAATATCCGAACTCGACATTCACAGTGTATATAAAAAAGTTTATTGTAAATAATTGTACATTAGGCTAAATTGAATTTAAGCCTTCTTGAGGTTCTCGACGGCAGCGGCAACACTAGCAACAACACGTTCAAGGGCAAGATTAGTTTCTTCTTCAGTGATAGTAAGAGGAGGAATTAAACGAAGAGTTTCGTAAATAGATGTGGTTAAGAGGATGGTATCAAGGTTCAAGGCCTCAGCAGCAACGTTATTTGCGAAACCCTTAGGAACACCCATGAATTCAATACCAATCATGAGACCCTTACCACGAATATCGCAGGTCACACCCTCTGGCAAAAGAGCAGGAATCTTGGATCTCAAACCCTTGAAGAATTGCTCGGAACGAACGTTACAGTTATCTAAAAGCTTCTCTTCATCAAAGACTTGGAGTGTAGCCTTGGCAGCAGCACAAGCAATGGCGTTACCAGAGTAAGTACCACCCATGGATCCAGGAGGTTGCTTATCCATAATTTCCTTGCGTGATACAATAGCTGAAAGAGGATAACCAGAGGCAATACCCTTAGCCATAACCAAAATATCGGGAACAATATTGAAGTGCTCAACAGCAAACATCTTACCAGTACGGCCGAAACCAGATTGTACCTCATCACAAATCAATAAAATGTTGTGCTTGTCACAAATTTTTCGCAGACCAGCGAGGAAGTCTAAAGAAGGCCAATCAATACTTTGCTTTTTTTTTTCCATTAATTCGATATATCACTTACTTTTAGGGGGAACGACATAGCCACCTTCACCTTGAACGGGTTCAATCAAAATGGCAGCAGTATCCTCGGGGTCTGAACGCTGCTTCAACAAAAGCTCAAGTTGATGAAGGGCTTCATCACCACACCAATCGGCATCAAACTTCTCGGGATCAGCCTTATGTGCAGACCATTGTTGGAAGTAAGGGTAAGGTGCGACATGTACACCGGGCATCAAGGGAGAGAAACCGGCAGCATAGATGGTCTTGGAGGTAGTTAAGGCCATGGTACCAAAAGTACGACCATGGTAAGAACCTTGAAAGACGATAATGTTTTGCTTCTTCGTGGCATGACGGGCGACCTTGATGGCGGCTTCAACAGCTTCGGATCCAGAGTTCCAGAAAAAGAATGTATCAAGCTTGGGAGAAGGCATTCTGGGAAGCAAGCCTTCAATAAGCTCAAGCATAGGCTTTTGGAAGAAAATATTGACTTGACCATGAGCCAAGTTACCAGCTTGTTCTTGAACAGCCTTCACAACAGTAGGGTGACAGTGACCTAGAACGCGATGAGTATTTATGCATTTTTTTATCTCAACGCGAAGAATGTATTCTTCGCGCATCCATTATACATTATATCTAGTATGATATCACTTACCAGTGTTGGTGACTCCGATACCGGTGGAAAGGTCGAGATACTTCTTACCGTCAACAGCGTAAACATAAGTACCCTTTGCCTTGTCGATAACAAGCTCGGTAGATCTTCCGATACCTCTTGCAATGTGAGTCTTACCAAATTGAACAAACTTTGTGATAGAAGACATAGTTCTTTTATTGTAAAAAAAAAAAAAGAAAAAAAAAAGGATTAGTGTAAAAAGATGGACTTTATATATAAATTATGTGCGTAACGTCGGCCAATAAGGATTCGAGGGAACTCGAAATAAACGTTCTGGCATTTGTCAGCTGTAGCCAATCACGATTTATACATTTCTATAAGAAGTAAATAGAGTCTGATATGAGTCCAAACAATTATTTGGCGTGCGAAAAAAAAATTGTTACTTCAAAGCTTATTACACACAAGTTACTATATATGGGTTCCGTGATTCACTTATCATTGCTAACTTTTAGCCGTCATCCTTTTTTTAAATGCTTGCTTCTTTTTTCTAGTCTTTTAATGAATAACCCTTATGGCACGGACTTGTAAAAGAAATAATTTAATTAAATGCTGTTGATCTACTTTTGCAAGCTACAGATTTGACAGAGTCATAAACATGTACTGTACATGTATTTATAATATCGTAATGTCTTACCTTGCACTTATAAACTTTCAATTTCTTCGGGGACATGAATTAAAATTCCTTTCGTGAGCGATCTACAGTTTTTTTGATATCATCTCAATCTAAAACATCTACTAAACTATATATTAAAAATAAAACATCCGTAAGCTTATTTACAGCCATTGCGATCGATATAATATTGGACTAGTTTTTCTGTTCTTCCCTTTGGGTACATGGATCGGGGCACAATTGGAGATATGTTCAGCCTTTTTATATTTATTTTAATAAAATATCAGTCATTTTAAGTATGGCTTAAATTGTACTAACCGTTGATAATTGCCGTTTGAACACTAATTGCTACTCTTTTTTTTTTTTTTTTTTTTTAGCTGCTAAACTTCTAAATATTTAAATTTGACAGGTAGAACCTAAAATAGAACACTAAAACAGAACAGTGTACACCGCTTATCCGATACGCTCTCTCGTTACGCACGATATGCAATCCATGCGTGGCTTCATTTAAGAAGGTACGTACTACGACTATTTAAACTCCGTTTCCGTCTGCTCAGTTACCAACAGCCCAAGAGGAAGGCTAGTTGTAAGAAATTGTAACCAAAGTATGACAAATCTCTCATTGCGAAGATAACAAGATAAGCCAAATCAAATGCCCCGTACCTAAATTGTTGATGATAGTACTGGTACTGGATACAAACATTGTATTCAGCGGTAAACTGTATTCCCCAGGTTGATATATTCTCACCCTGTTATAAATTATTATCGAATATCAACATTAATAAATCTGTGGCATTATTTATTAGGTATTCGTGTGTGAGTTGATATTTAAATATGCCTGTATGTATTGGATACAGGTGGGTCTTCCAGGTGATTTTCTAATCGCAGCATCTGATACTCCTAACGTTTTCTTTTTATGTGTACAAAGTAAATTCTTTATATCAAGAGGTGATTGGTATCCACGCTGTTGGTAGTTTGTTGCTTAAAACTTTATGGACTTTTAACTAAACTTGATTTATAGGCTTGACCGCGACCGTCTACTATACTTGTTTGCTTGACTATGGACTGTATGCAATGATTGAAATTTGCTCCATAAGTATGCCTAGAGACGCTACTCAGCTTAGATTGTATGTTGCCACTTGTGAAGATCCTTAACCTGTTCACCATTTATATAAGAAGCATTGTCAGCTAGCAAAGGATATTGATAGTCTAAAGTTAAACATGCGTGCAAGTATGAGTGAGAAGATCTTTAAAGAGCTTGTTAGCGGCACGAAAAAGAGAAAGCGGTCTTCCCCATGCACAGTCAATCGATAACTCGTGCGCATTTATCATATCATTTGACGTATGTTCTTTTTTCGTAGTAATAATAAAGACTCCTAGGGCATTTGAATGATGTCTTTCTGTAGTACTCTGCTATACATATTAATAGAGAGAAATCATATATTCTTCTTTTTATCTCATAAACTAAACGGCCTAGTTAATTGGGCAATTCTGCCAGTATTGACTTCCTCGTAATGAATTATAAGTCATAATGTACAAGAGTGGTCACCACGGAAAAATAAGCGACCGAGCTGAAAGCCGTAACTTATGTGCTGCTGATACTTTTGATAACGCTCTTCTTTAAAACATTGCCTGGATTTTACAGTAACGGTGCCTAGACTTTTGGCTTCTTAAAATGACCTTTTGGCATATATTTTTATTAATTTATCAAGTTAGCACATAGTTTTAACATTACTGGTGGGAATAGTTAATTGAGCTTTGGGGCTGGTATCTCATCATTAACTTTTATATGGCATACTTTATTATATCATTTAGGCACTTGACATGGCTCTACTATACTTATGATTAATTATAGTGATACTAATAAACATTGAACATGACGATGTTTTATAAAAAATGACATCACGTAAATGTTGTATATAAGATGATATCTTTCATATGTTTGATGTCTTTGATGAATTTAATAATTACCGAGAGCAAGAAAAAAAGAAAGAAAGACAAGATCAGATTAAAATAAGAAGAGAAACCGATTTCTAGTATTAATAACGAAGCTCTTTTTTTTTTGTAGACGTGAAATGGCTGTCTCGTAAAGAACTTGGAGAATCTGAAGTGTGGTGGTCACAAAATCCATCAGATATTAAACTGCAACAATTGTAATATCTTTTGGAACCGAGACGTCTTAGCATCGAAGAATATGTTTACTATTGCTACCTCCATTTGGAGTCGTAATGGGACACCAAGTGTCTTTCAAAGACAAAGCGCCACCTCCAACGTGGTTGCTGCACCGTCATCGGTGACAGCTTAAAGATGACTGCAAGTAAAACAAATCATCTCTTCTAAACTTGTCTGAAAACTGATTCCATTTATGTCTGAATTTCCATTTTATTTCGTGAGTCGATGTCTAAAAATAAGTTTTTATTTGTCTGAAAAAAAACTAACCTTGTCTGAGTTTAAAGTGTGAAAACTGTACTTTAACATTCGCCAATCTCTTCGCATTAAGTTCGGGTATATATCTCTGGTACAATTTTTTAAAAAAAAAAGTTTGCCCATTCTTTCATCAAAAATGAAGCGACAATGTATATTTTAGTTATCAAGGTTTTAATTCTTTAAAGTGGCCGCATGTAAAATAATGGAATGAAAGAAAAACATGACAGTGTTTATTGCATATAATTTAATAAATAGTAGAAAGCCAATTACATCTTGGCACCCATGAAAGCGCCGACCTTAACAGCCTGTCTCACACCTAAATCTAGCATAATTTCTAAAAAATATACAAATATAATTAAAACATTGAAATATATTACAGCTGTAATTACAAACCTTCGCTACCACCTGGAATTGCAAAGGCACTTTTTTTTTAAAAAAAGAACAAAGTCAGTATAAAAATACACGCATATAAAATAGTTACTTACCGAACTTCTCTGTACAAACGTTCAACCTTTTCACCTTGGCCACCACGGCTGTATGCTAATCCACCAAAGATTTGAGCGGCTTCACGAGCACAGTATTCGAATGTTTGAGTGGATTGTGCCTTACAAAGAGCAATATGACCACCAAGACGAATAGCTTGAATTTCTTCGGGCATATGCATGGATTGATAAGCGAGAGTCTCCATCCAGGCATGAGTAGACTCGACTTGTCTGATCATATGAGCAAGCTTGTTACGGATAACGGGATGATCGATAAGACGCTTGCCAAAGGTCTTTCTCTTGTGGGCATATTTGAGAGACTCCTCAACGCATACACGAGCAAAACGATTAGCTTGGATAACAATACCCATACGCTCAGAATTGAAGTTGTGCATGATATATTTGAAACCCTTGTTTTCTTCACCGATTAAATTTTCTTTGGGCACCTTAACATCTTCCAAAGTAACATAAGCAGTACCTAAAATGTGTGCACCGTTAGTTTTACATCATAACTCACTCATCCTAAACATTAGCTTACCTGAAGGCCATACACCAGAACACTTCATTTGTGTAGTCCTAATTGTCGATATGAGAAAATGTCATTTTCCGTTACTGTAATTATCTTACTTGATACCGGGCATGCTTCTTTCGAGTAACAAAAATGAAATACCATTGAAACCTGGCTCACCAGTACGAACAGCGACAGTAAAATAGTCAGCGAAGGTACCGTTTGTGATCCATTTCTTTTCACCATTGACAAGATAATGGTCACCCATATCTTTAGCCTCAGTTTGAAGCCCAGCAACATCAGATCCACCTGATGGTTCAGTAATAGCCAAACATATGCTCTTTCTACCAGCCAAACAATCTAAGGCCACCTTATCTCTAAGGTACTTGGAACCGAAATGAAGGACAGGAGGAAGACCAATACCCAGACCACCGATAAGACCCCAGGTAATCTAAAAACAATGTTAGTATTTTAAGACCAAGCGTATGGTAAGAAAAGAAAAAAAAAGGGAACATACACCGCCAGAACCACAGCGAGACAACTCATCAGCAACAATAATGTGATGGAAGGTATCAAAATCAGCGTGTGGTACATCACCAGGTAACCCATAGGGAATATACTCAGGATCAACATGGCCAACAACAGAAGCAAGGATACCTGCCTTAGCTGCTTTTTCAAAAAGATCATGAGGCAACTGCTTGGCCTCATCCCATTCATGAGTGAATGGCATGATTTCGCGCTCTACAAAATCACGGACCGATTTTCTCACCTTACGATGCGAGTCGTTATAGTAAGGGCTGTACCAATCCTGATACCACATAGGGTCACCGAAAGGAACCATATCACCATAGACTTCACCAACTTGAAGAGGGTTTACATCAACAACATCATCCGTATCTGCCTCTTCCTCAACAGATCCATCGCCTACCTCACCAATTAAATATTGGGCAGCAATCTTAGTCAGGACAGAAGGACTATGGAAAGCATCGAATTGTTTAGTAGCGTCTGTTCCAGCTGCCTTCAAGAGGACCTTTTTTCCTCCTGGATGATCATCCAAAAATTTAGAGATATCATAGATTTTGTCATGAACAATGATCCAGCTATTTATAAAAGGTTAGAAAAAGCAATTGACAAAATAAATTCTTCTATTATATAGTTTGATTCATACCAATCATCA
Source organism: Mucor saturninus (assembly GCA_016758985.1). Taxonomy (NCBI): domain Eukaryota; kingdom Fungi; phylum Mucoromycota; class Mucoromycetes; order Mucorales; family Mucoraceae; genus Mucor; species Mucor saturninus. The sequence continues at coordinate 200,061 of JAEPRD010000017.1, read as the reverse complement.
CCTTGTTGGTGCTTGGCAACTTCTTCGATGGTGTACTTCTTAGACATTATTGTAGTTTTGTGTAAAATTAAGAGTGAGGAGTAAGGTAAACGAAGTAAAAGAAAAGTGTGATTAAATTTTGTGAAAAAGGCACAATTTAACTTTGACAAAAAAAAAAAAAAATAGGGTGAGTATTTCACATGCATATCGAAGGGTTAATTAAGAGCAGTAAAAGAGACACAGTGGAACATCGTATATGAATCTCATGACACTGTATTTCGGTGCCCATTTTATTGTACTGAATTTATTATATATGTGTGTATCTACATGTGATTCTAGGTCCATTACCCCACATTGGTGTTACCTTTATTATTATTTTCTCATAAGACGTCAAAAAATTGTAATTTAAAATCTAAGGCGACTATGATAAATTAAGTAAACTATCAGCAATGCTATCAAAATGATGAACATCATCCACATATACCGTAAATTTGTGGTTTGTTGCAACAATTATAAGAGCCTGATCATTCGATAAAATCAAGTTACACACATCTATTTTAGGAACAATTAGTCTCTACTCATCAGAAACTAAAAAGTATCCATTTGTTCAAACGGACTTGTGTTTTCGGCACAAGATCTGATCATTCCTTGTATATAGTCGAATGAACAGTGCTGTTATTTTGATACAATTCGCCTATTATATATCTCGATTGTAAAAGTTAAGATCAAAACAAAAAGAGATAGAATATGTAAAGCGATATGCTGGAAAACGTCGACGTTGATTACGTGTATTTTTTTTTTTTTTTTTTTTTTTTTTTTTTTTAGGTATGTATAAAGCTTGTGGCACATACCTACTATGTAGCATAAAAATATTACTGCGATAATATTTCAGCCTCCAGATTATCCGACACAAAGTTGCACAAGCTTTTATATTCACACACCTTTTTTCACACCGTCATCAATTATATATCATGGAAAATATTAGAAGAATTGCACTGTTTGTTTTATGCATAACAATGAGGAAATGTTTTTTTGCTCGGGCCAACGTATTTAAGGGGACCTATTTTAATCCGGTAAACCACAATCCACCAAATAGTATTGGGCAGTTTCAAATTATGCCTGCAAAATCCCACATGAAAGTCCCTTAAATCACATGAGATAATGTACATCTTCCCAGCTTTAAATTTTAAGTTTTGATGTTTCGGATTAAAACCGACTAATTTTAATATCAATAACGATGAGGTATTTGGTGCGATAAAATAAAAAAATAAAATGAAAAATCCTTGTAAAAACATTTAGTCCTTGGTGACGTTGTGAATAGCTTCAGCAAGATACTTGACGTTAGCAGATGAGATACCAGCCATGGAGATTCTACCATCTTGGGTCAAATAGACGTGCCAGTCATTCTTAATGTTGGTGACTTGTTCGGGAGTCATACCGGAGAAACAGAACATACCGATTTGGTCAGTGATGTGGTTCCAGCTCTTTTGAGAGTTAAAATCGTTCTCGAGGTGACCCTTAAGTTGATCTCTCATGGTGATAATACGATCGGCCATAGTCTTAACTTCACCTAACCATTCTTGCTTTAATTCGTTGTTGTTCAAAACAGTGCTGACAATGTGAGCACCATGAATGGGAGGGTTAGAGTACATGGGACGGATGATAATCTTAAGTTGAGAATCAACGCGTGCCTTTTCAGCTTCGTCAGCACAGACAACAGAGAAAGAACCGACACGCTCACCATAGAGACCCATGTTCTTGGCGAAAGATTGAGCTAAAACAACTTGGTGTCCTTCGTCAACAAACTTACGGAGGGCATAGGCATCGCGAGAACAATCACCAGAGGCAAAACCTTGATAGGCCATATCGAAGAAAGGGAAATGTCCACGTTCCTATTATTAGCCCTTAGTTCGATAATCCCTTTTTTTTTTTTAATGGATACATCCATCCATTGTTGTACAAGAATGAGTCAATCCATCATATTTGAATAATTCTTACCTTCATGACCTTGGAGATTTGATCCCATTGTTCCTTGGTAGGGTCAACACCAGTAGGATTATGTGCACAAGCATGGAGCAAGACAATAGTGTTCTTGGGAGCTTTCTATAAACAAATCGCAAATAAACATTAGATTCCAATTGCAAACCAAAACAAAGAACAACTTACGTGAAGGTCTTCCAACATACCGTCAATGTTGAGACCGTTGGTTTGCTTATCGAAGTAAGTATACTTCTCCAAGTTAAGACCAGCATTCTTCATGATAGGGATATGGTTTCCCCAGGTAGGGTTGGGAACAACAACGTTCTTGGCGTGAGGGAACCAAGCGTTGAAGAATTCAGCACCCATACGGAGAGCACCGGTACCAGAGATGGATTGAGCGATAGCAAGCTAATCAAAGTAATAAGTAACCAGAAACCTGTTTTTTCTCGACGTACCAAATATACTTACTCTGTTTTCCTTGATAGCAGGGCTATCCTCACCGTAAGCAAGAGCACCGGCAGCCTTGGTGAAACTAGGAACACCAGTAATACCAGCATATTCCTTGTCCATGTTTTGGTCCATCATGAATCTCTCAGCCTAAAGGAGAATAAATTTTTTTTTTTTTTTTTTTTTGATGAGTCACTAATAATTCTCACACCACCTTTTTAAGAAACGTACCTTCTTGACAGAGTTTAAAACATAAGGCTTACCACCATCATCACGATAAGCACCAACACCCAAGTTCATCTTGCTGGGAGAGACATCCTTCTTGAAAGCCTCGGAGACACCCAAAATAGCATCAGGAGGACCTACATATTGAAAAACGCGGGGAAATGGTAAATAAACAGCATTTTTTTTTTCAGTCCCGATATTAACGTGGATCGTATTTAATTTTTACCTTGAGGAACGGCGTTCCAGGTAGAAATGAAGGCACGAGAGGCCATTTGGGTGGGCTTGACAGAAGCACGGGTGATGGATGAAAGCATAATTGATAAAAGAAATATTCTTCGAACGAGGAAAAGAAAAAAAAAAAAAAAAGAAAAAGAAACGAGAGTAAAAAAGGAGATCCAAAAATCAGGGATTATATACGGGTATCCGCACTGAGTGGAAATTCGGCACGCCACACGTTGGTTTAATTTTATCACTGCTTCAGCCGATACTTTGGTTGAAATATTCAAAATTTTGGTGCCTGGGACACCAATGTATGTTTATAATCCGTTAGCCTGTCTATAGTAACCAAATTGTTGTCAGTAGTATAAAGCACATGCTTAACTATATCACTTGTTTGTTTTGAGTACGTGTATTTTGGTATTTCAACAAAAAAAAGAAAAAAAAAGAACTGAAACAATCTTCGCATGCCCTTATTAATATTAATACAATAGTAAAACTGGTAAATAAGAGTTGCCTTCGTTAGACTTGTATTTGACTGTGTGAAGCATGTCATAAACTGGGCATGGGCCTATTTTAGGTGATCGGTTACACTTAATGTATAGTAGTTATCTTTTTTTGTAGATCAACGATATTTGAATACCTGTATGAAGCTGCTATTCTATGTGGTGATTTAACAATATTTAACGACCTCCACCCGTAGAGCAACCTCCGTGCAAATGATAAAACTCTGATTTTCGATGTCACACAAACGTTTATAATCCAGTTACGTTTCCTTCCGGAACAGCTTGATTGAACAAAAAGATCTAATTATTACTAATACTACGTTGACAGCTAGATAAAAAAAGTCATTGATGTTCTAGAAGTGATTATAAAATCGCATGGTTTTTTTTCCCAAATATTAGCCCGTGGTTTCCCTGTTCTTTGTCCAAGTCGAAAAGAAGCTTCCTTAATTGTTTCTTAACCTGCAACTTTAGATCGGAGACTGTATAAAATTATAAATCTTTAATTCAACACGAAAAAGAAAATCAAAACGCTCTCCTGGTGTTCCGATAAAGCCCAACTTCCTTGATTGCGAAAACGGTTAGCATGGGATTTCACATTTTCATGTACTCCAAATCTTCTTATATCAGGAAATCAACAAGCCTGTGCATAGCTCATATAAGATCTTCAAATATACATTTTAAATGTCGTAGTTAACGGCGATTAATAAGATGAAGCTTGATTAAGGGACTATTGGATGTCCATGCCGCAGGTAGGCATGGAATCATTTTTTATGTCTCACGTGCTACAAATTAAAAGTCAATTTTCAGAATTGACCCGCTTTTTGCAGCAGAAGGATAAAGAAGCATTGGCCAAAAGATTGATTATTTGTTGTATGTTGTAAATTATGTATATCCTGGTTTATTAGTAATGACTAATTTTTCAGCATGAAGCTATATAACTTATCTTATCGAGCTGGTCAATATAGATATAAGTTTGAAACCTCTATTTCAGTTCAATTTATCAGAGTTTCTCACGGCCCTTCTCACCCAGTTGCCGATGTTTGTCGGTCTTTAAATTCGAGGAAACTTTAGTCATTCAAATGCCTATTTCTGACAAGCTCAAAAGCTGACAATGATATGTACAAGTATTTTAATGCATACCCTTTAAACACACTTTTAGGAAAAAAAAACCAATAACTAAAACCCGGCCGTTAATTTTTCTTACTCGATTTTGTCTTCAAACAGTAGTTATTAATCTTGATATAACTCGAAATGATGAGTCTGTATGATCCAAGCCCCCATTACAGGAGGTTATATTTTATTGCATTTATCTATCAACTTTAATGTCACCATAATTATTATCACGTGAATTATTCTTGAATTCTACAGTTCTCGAATACTAAGCAAAGGCCTACTCCTTTTTAGTCTGTTCTTTACGAAATTTACTCATAAAAAAAAAATACTTGGCTTTTAATGTTAACTATTTGGAACTAGAGGTAATTCATGCATAATCAAAGTGTATTTATTTTTACAGTTGAAATGGGTTCTTATGTATCATACTTGATATTACTATTGGCGTAATTTATCAATCGCTTATATCTTTTCTTTTTTTATGGTAGACCCATCTTGACTTGCTACCAAGGTAGTTTCAGACACATGAGACTCATCAATACCAAGCTGCTGGACCATAATTTCCTCAATATCGCTATTGATTTTGTTCTTTTCAATCTTATTTTGACGATGTCGGATAAACAGAAATGCAAAGAGGGATATGATGAATAAGATAGGTAACACCACAGCCAGTGCAATTCCCCATGATGGGAATCCAGCAGAAGGTTCTTCATCGCTAGGCGAGTCTGGTATATCATTGTTTGTTGTATCTCTTTTAGGAATATAGTATGGATCATCTGCGCTAAACATGATTTGATAGGCTAATAAATTTTGGTATGGTGCGTTGTAATCTAGCGCTACTTCTGTCTGCGACCAGTCTAAAAGAGCATCCGCAAAGGAATCATTTCGACTAGGGCCTCCAACCAGAGCTAAAATAAGAAGCGGGTTAATATATATATATATATATATATATCAGGGATGAGATTAATAATGATATATTACCCCCGTATATCACATGTGATTTGCTTCTGTCAGTGGGATTAGAAATGGCTTGAGCTAGCGAGGCGAATCCACTGGCCGGTGCAGAATGAGGATATTTTGGCGAATTGAATCGTTCCCCGACTACATAGTTTTGCTCAATTGGGTTTTTACCAAACACATAATCAAGTTGACTTTTAGCAAGATCTATACAAATAAATCAGTATATGAGTTTTAGTCATAGAATGACCAAGTAATGAATATATACCTTCGTAACGCTTGATCTTTTCTAAAATTGGGCCTTTATCGTTAGAAGTTTCTGAAAGAGGTCGCAACACGTTTGTGGAATAAGATAGTAATAAATGACTTGCACTCATGGCATTTTGATTACTATTAGCATCACTATGAGACAATAATAATATTAGTACATGCCTTTGCATCGCATATCCGAATGAAAACAAAAAAAAAATACCTATAAAAGTCCCAAAACAATAAACCACCATTTGTTTTGTTTACTCCTGTACCGCTTACAAGACCATCGAGATAAATTTCTGCATCAACTCTTCTTGCAAGTGCCTCGGTTTGATCAGAACTGTTGAGCATAAGCTCCGCAAATAATACATACAAAGCACCCCACTAAGCGTATTCAACTTTAGTATGGATCTTCTTTTTCTTTATAAAATAACATATACCTTATTATCCCAATCAAGAGGTTCAATATGGCTACTAGCACCAGGGCTGGATTTGTAAATTTCAAGAGATTGTTGGAGATATGTTTCGTCTTCGGTGGCTCTATATAAAGCCAATCCTGATAGCAACAAGTCATCCAGATATGCTAGAAAAATATTAGATCATGAACCGACACAATATCGATTTATTTCATACCTGTACTCGCATACGCGCCTAAAATTGTAGGTACAGATGACTGATATCGAGAATAAGGGACTATGCTATGAGACGAGTTATACAACTGAGTGGCATGCATGAGTAATATATCTGCATAGGCGGCGTCTTCTTCAACACCAGCTTTACTTTGGGCCAAATTATTAAAAAATGCTGATGCACTTGCAAATGCTGTTGCTAAAATAAATCGGATACCTCAGTATTTTTTTTCCCTTGCTTAATAAACCACAAACATGTGCATATATATCTTACCTGCCATAGATGCAGCATCTGTACCAAAATGAGTTTCGTTTATTTGGTAACAAGGTCGTGGGATTGGTATTCCAGAATCAGGACCTATTATTAAATTTGAGTTATTTTGCATTTTACAACATTTTAACAATGAAACAACGTACCAAAATAATCGTTATCAATTTTAACATTACCCACCTAACGGAATAAATGTATAAGCATATACATCTTGTGTGATTTTATCAAAATTCTGTTTATTAACTTACCTGTACAATTAAGGTTGAAGGTTCTGGATGGGCTTTTATCAGCCAATCTGTGGCCTATCATGCCACGTATTTAGTCATATAATCAATGTATATACTTTTTTTTTTCCTACTTACCCATTTAATTTGAGTACGCAAATAATCTGTTTGATTTGCCATATGGTATCCTTCAATATAGTCGGATCCTATTTAAAAAAAAAATTAAGTTAGAGTTAAATTTAGATGATGATTATAAATAGCAGTATTTCATTTACCTCCCCAACTTAACATAAATACTGCGTAACTTAATGGATAAGTGAACTATATAAATGATTATGTTAATAAACTATTAAATTTCATTATATATAAGCTATTCACGATTTATTACCTTCAAGTAATCACCGGCATCATAATACCCCTATAAAAAAAAAAAAAAAAAAAAACGGAGCTACAATTAATATCTAATTCTGGGGAAAATAAAATAAAATAAAAACCCTTTCATTCTTTGGGTATGCACAAATAATACTTACGCCTGTAAGATCCAAATTGACATCTGACCCATCTGTTAATGCTGAATCATAACGCCTACATATAAAGAAAAAGATGATGAATAAAATAGTTCCTCTAATAAAAAAATAAAGGAAGAAAAGAGGTATTCACCAGGAAACTCGGTGATTGGCGGGTAACTTTCCAGATCTCTGGGCTTCATAAAATAATATAGAATGATTAAGGAGTTTGACATATTCAGGACTCGGTATTTGAACTGTAGGAGACAGTGCGCGGTGATTAGATAATGCATTAACAAAATGACAATATAAAACGAATATAAGGCTAATGATTGAAAACATCCTTGACATTAGGGAGTAAGCTTTTTCTTTTTTTAAATAGTATAATGTATTGAGGAGTGAATAGGTCTTTTTTTTTTTTTACAGATTCTGGAAATAGTCCTTCAAAAATAGAGAAATTAAGAAGAATAAAATTAAAAATGAAAGAGAAAGAAAGGACTTTTTTCGATCGATATTGAACCATGCTTTATATATATGTGAGAGCTCTTCATCATGTTTTATTTTAGTTAAATGATGGAACTTCATAATCACTAAACACATATAACAATCAAATATTTGATATATCATATGCAATGCCGATTCCGAATGATTTTTTTTTTTTCATCTGGATGGTATGTTAGTAAGCCCAGTACCACGATAATTCTATAATTAAATAATGTCACCATCAAAAAAGAACAACATGCTGTCTCTATTAATAAAATGAGGATGCCGTTTTATTATTATTATTTCTTAAGATTGATCTTTTGCATTGTATCAATCCACAGTGCTTCATTATTATTGACTATGCCATTAACCGAAACGCTTGGTAATGTCTGTTGATTTTCATTTGCCCAATATGTGCCACTATCACCTACATCCTTTGACAAACAAAGAAAGAGAGGTGTTCGACATCCTTCTTTGGGTGATAACATAATGTAATGAAAGATTCTGGACACAAGTGGCAAATTAAATACAGTAGTAGTCGAAAATAATTTGGTTCGAACTGTGCCGGGATGATAGGCTAAAAAGGGAACCCAAACGGGGTTATTAAATATTTTGCCCCCCCCCCATTTACTTACATATCTTGTTGTCTTACCATAAATTTTAACTGGTGTCGTTTTGGCTAAACGTGGTACGAGCTGAGCAATGCAGGATTTACTATAAGCATAATGATCAAGACCATTCAAACCATACTTTTTCAATGGGACACTCAGATCTAAATCCTTGACAGTGTATAATGTAGAACTTGATGCGAACAATACTCGACCTGATTTAGGGCTAATATAAGGTAACAAGAGTCGAGTCAAAAGCATAGGAGATAAAAAGTTCTTTGTTTTTTTTTTGCATACAAAGAAATCAGTCAATGGTAATTTATCGTTGTTGATAAGAATGACTTACTGTTTGACACTGGGATTCAAATCCATCATCAGTTATTTTATAATCTGTATTCATTATACCTGCATTATCTTTTAAACAAAATTTCGTCAGATTTATAAAAAAAAAAATCGTTTATCACACAACATACTAATCAGTAACTGAATGTTCTTTTTAGGAACCTTTAACTGAATCTGATCTACAAAATCTCGAACAGATTGATAGTTTGTCAGGTCTAATTGTATGGATGATATCTTATCTGAGCTTGTTGCTTTTTGTAAAGAATCAATCACGGCCTCGCATGACTTTACAGAATGGGTGCCTAGCAATTAATGTTCATATAATGTGTGAGTGGCTATGTGTAACATTGCACTACTTTTTAAAAGTACCAATAATCACATGAAATCCAGCATCAAGCAAACCTCTACATATTTCTAATCCAATTCCAGAGTCACCTCCTGTGATAACAGCTATCGACCCATCGTTTTTAGATCCAAGTGCTAACGTATCCACGTGACTCTCATTCATGCTTCGTGTTGAAGAACTCTTGAATAAACCTCGTTGACAGAGGGTGATATAAATCGTTTCGACAACGCCAATAAAATAAACTTTTAAAAAAGTAGGTACCCAAGTCCATTGGTGAATGTCGAGATTAACCGCCTCTAAAAACCCATCAGCATGCGATGATTGTTGTAATTGACTCGCAGCAAGGTTTAATTGTTTAAGCTTTTCCCGGAGAAAGTAGGCTCCAAATGAAATACTGAAACTGACCAGTAATAAGAACATTTTGTTTGGTATTTTGAATAAACAATCGTCGATTGCCCATGCTTTTGCTCCTCCCACCAAGTGAAATGTCCCGACAAATTCCCAAAATAACCCCGCTAATCTTTTTTTTTTTTTTCCAAATGTCTGTTTATTATGCAACCCTTTTTTTATTAGTTTCTTGAATCCAATGTTTAATCGGTTATCTTTGTTAAAAAACAAGTGTCCGTCTTCTTTGCTTCAGAGGTATCCACTGAAAAAGATCTATCGATCCTATGCAACCAACCCTCAAACTCCAAAAGGATTTGAAAACTTTTTTAACAATGGCAGTGGTGGTAGTAAAGCCAAGATACCACCACCCAACCCAAAGAGTTCACCTACACCACCGGGTCCCAACGGTTTAAAAACTCTGGCACCTGTCATAGCCAGTACCGTCTTTTTATGGTATGCTCTTGGCATGGGTTCCAATAGCAAATACCATGAAGTCACTTATCAAGAATTCAAGGCAAATTTATTGGATAAAGGATTGGTTCGAGAATTGAATGTTATCAACAATAGTTATGTGCAAGTTCATCTTTTACCTGAAGCAAGATCTTTTTTAGCAGAAGATCCCAATACGGTGTACTATTTCAGTATAGGCTCGGTCGAAAATTTTGAACGACAATTAGAAAAAACCCAAGATAAGCTGGGTATACCTGATAGCGAGAGAATCCCTGTTTCATATCATCGAGAGGGGAATTTGACTAACGCACTGGTCCAGTTGGTACCTACACTCATGTTGATTGGCTTCTTTGTCTATATGGGTCGTCGAGCGGGTGGAGGTATGGGTGGCCAAGGTGGAATATTTGGTATAGGGAAAAGCAAAGCCAAATTATTTAATAAGGAAACCGATGTTCAAATTAAGTTCAAGGATGTTGCGGGTGCAGATGAAGCTAAAGAAGAAATTATGGAGTTTGTTAAATTTCTGAAAGACCCACAGCGCTTTGAAAGATTGGGCGCTACCATCCCCAAAGGTGCCATCTTATCAGGACCTCCTGGTACTGGTAAAACATTGATGGCAAAGGCAACTGCCGGTGAAGCCAATGTGCCTTTTCTCAGTGTCTCGGGTTCAGAGTTTATAGAAATGTTTGTAGGTGTAGGATCCTCTCGTGTGAGAGATCTGTTTGAGACGGCCAAGAAAAATGCCCCTTGCATTATCTTTATTGACGAAATTGACGCCATTGGTAAAGCCAGAGGAAAAGGAGGTCATTTTACCGGTGGTAATGATGAAAGAGAAAGCACGCTGAATCAACTCTTGGTGGAACTAGATGGGTTTAATTCAAGTGATCATGTTGTTGTATTAGCAGGCACAAACAGACCTGATGTCTTGGACCCTGCATTATTACGCCCTGGAAGATTTGACAGACATATTGTGATTGATAAACCTGATATCATTGGTCGTGCTGATATCTTTAAGGTTCATCTAAAACCTATCAAGCTTAACCCTAAATTAGATGTACCTGCTTTAGCCCATAAATTAGCGTCATTGACAGGTGGTTTTGCAGGTGCGGATATTCATAACGTTTGTAACGAAGCTGCTTTAATTGCTGCACGTAATGGGAAAGATAATGTCAACGAGATTGATTTTGAAGCAGCTATTGAGCGCGTGATTGCCGGTATTGAAAAGAAGTCGCGTGTACTCTCTCCTGAAGAGAAGAAGACGGTAGCCTATCATGAAGCAGGACATGCTGTAGCAGGTTGGTATCTTAAATACGCTGAGCCTTTAATCAAAGTTTCGATTATTCCACGTGGTAGCAGTGCCTTAGGCTATGCTCAGTACTTGCCTAAGGATCAATATCTATACTCAAAACTTCAATTGATGGATCGCATGTGTGTTGCATTAGGAGGCAGAGTATCCGAGAGCATGTTTTTCGAGTCTATCACAACAGGCGCTCAAAACGATTTACAAAAAGTGACCAAGATGGCTTATTCACAAGTCAGTATCTTTGGTATGAATCCAACCATTGGACCCATGTCCTATCAACAAGACAGTAACGAACCTCAGTTCCAAAAACCTTATTCAGAGAAAACGGGTTCCTTAATTGATGATGAAGCAAGAAGCTTGGTGACAGAAGCGCTCGATAGAACCACCAAATTATTAACCGAGAAGAAGTCTGATATTGAAAAAGTCGCCCAATTGCTCATGACCAAGGAGATTCTGACTAAGCAAGGTAAAATAACATAACATGCTTTAACTTCAATTTTACTTAACAATTCCTTTGTCTTTCTAGATATGGAAAACCTTTTAGGCAAGAGACCTTATGAAACTGAAATGTCACCAATAGAAAAAGCAATTAAAGAGAATGAAGATAAAGAATAAAATCCCTGATTAGAATAATTTTTATTGTTAAATATAATAAATGGTCTATAATTGCAATATTGTATCCCTTAAAAAATAAAACAATCAAATTAGCTCCTTCCTAATTTAAATAAGCAGACAAATTTTCCTCTGCGGCAACCTCAATCTATCCAGAATTTTCTTTTTTCACTTGAGCATTGACTTTCTCTTGTTCAAGCAATCCCAGATATCATGGTAACTGACCTAACGGTGAGACTTACAACCATAGTTGTCGGTTGTCTTCAACATGTCAACTCAAATTTTACGGGGAGTATTAGAATACTGAGTCAATTACTGTAAGATCTCATGCAAAAGAGGAAGAGTGCCGATATCATTCAAAAAATGACCAGGAACGTCTGGTTGGTATGATCCTTTTTGATGATAAGCTCATAGAACTCGGGATGAGCATAAAAACTTCCAACACGACGGCTTTTTTAATACATTGGGGCACTTCTTAACAACCTCGGCTGGCACAAAGTCTACTTGTCTGTTACCTGGGCATACTTTTGTGTCTCTACCAATTTTTCACACCAGCCATTTACAGCCTAATCACAGCCATTCACATAAAAATCTCAACAAGTTCGGTTCTTTAGCCAACTATTTAAACATTGTTATAGTATATTTAACAAAAGAAGTTCTTTCGTGGTTATTATTAGTTGCCATAGGTTGTTTGCAGTTGCAAATATCTAGTAGCATGTAGCGATAGTGAAGCATATTATACGATCATCCTATGAAGTTTAAAAAAAAAAATATATATTATGGCACGTTAATTTACGTAAACTTATCCTCATATGTTGGTTACCCTTGTAATAAAAGTCCGTAATTAAGTTTAGTATATTTCCAATAAAGCCCTTTCAACTGTAAGTATTAATTTAGTTACTATTACTGTCACTCTGATACTCTCCACTATATAGCTTCCGGTCGTGAGTTTTACTTGATGCTTTATCTATGATTACATATAAAATAAAATGCTGTAGAGTAATCTAGAGCCGTTCTGATTGAGTAAGAAATCCTTGATTGGCTGGTGATTTGTAAGGGCAATTTACCGTGACTTTCGGCAGACGGAAAAATTATACCCCCGGGAGAGAACACATAAATTATGTCGCGCCTTTTTTTGTTGTTGTTATTTTTCCTTTATAATAATAACATGGCATCTCAATTCTACTGGAGAGCAGGCAGCATCTTGGGTAATTAGAAGTTTTTTTCAACTTTAATGCAAGGCTAAACAGGCATACTTACTATTGAACTTAGGTGCTTCTGGATTAGCTTTAGGCGCTTTTGGAGCTCACGGACTTGTGAAAGTCGTTGGAGACAACCCCAAGAAACTTAAGGTTAGGAAAAACAAAGCAGAATAAGCCACGAGTGCTAATTTAGATTTTGTGATAGAACTGGGCTATGGCTGCCGAATTTCAAATCATCCAGGGTGTTACACTTTTAGTGTTATCCTCCGTTCCTGCTAGTGTGCGTCGTATTCATCCTGCTGCTGCTCCCTTAATTTTGGGTGGTACTATTATGTTCAGTGGAGCTATCTATATGTCAACTCTTGATCGTAACAAGTTTCATCTTCTTCCTCCTGCAGGAGGTCTTGCCATGATGGCTGGCTGGGCAGCTCTTTTGTTGTAATAATAAAACATGATGGATCACTTGTGTTAGTCTTGTGATCCGGAGAATGCTAATTCGGAACATGTGCATTGGGAATGAATCATTTATGATTAAGAGGGCATATAAAGCAGTAAGGACGATCAACGATGTGGATGCATTTCGCTTGACGTGTCTGAGCATAAAAAAGGTGTTTTTAACCATTGTTACTGTGATCATGTGGGATTGAAACCTTATTTTGGTTGATGAAACTCAATTTTTTTTTCTTTTTTTTTTTTCTTTTCTTCTTTACATAAACCCAAAAAGATGAGTAATCAAAAGATAAACAAAAAGACAGCATGGAAATGGTGGTGGCAAAGCAACAGTGATAACAGTAACAACGATGAAGACAACTACGACTGTGCTTCATCTATCGCCCCTTCTTCACTTATGGTACATCGTTCTATTCACTCCAAAGAGTCTGATGATATTCTATCCACAGCGTCCATCAAAAGTAAACCATGGATATCTCAGAAAAGCACGATTAGCCCAACACAAGATGACAATTATAAACCTACTACACCTTCTTCTTCGTTCTTGCTAAATGTGCCTTCTATCACTTCATCCACAGTACCTGTGATTAATTTCGAACAAGAACAACGCAAGAAGAATTCTGACGTCGAACTATTCTCCGGTATTAAAGTAAAGTTTTTTTTTTTTATTGTCACTATTTCTAAATGTTGTGGCATGATTTTCTCGTTCACTAATCGTTTGTAAACAATAAACAGGCAAAGTTTGGTAAATGGGTCAACCGAGACAAGTGTAACCAACAACAACAACAACAACAACAACAACAACAACAACAACAACAACAGGATCAGTAATCATTGCCCTTTGATCTTCTTTCCGTCTTTTTCTGAGAATGTTTTTTCTTAAACTCTTTACGACCTTTATCTTGAATATTTCGCCTGTACACACTTATTAATTACTTTTTTTTTTTTTTGCATAATAAAAAACTTACAATTGTTCGACTCGAGCTAAAGTGGCTTGATCGGGCTCCTTGTTCACTGCTACAGACGCTTTAATAACATCCACAAGTTTGTCATAACAATCCTGAATATTCTTGGCTTGTGATCTCGTCTTGTCTGAAGTAATGATTAACTCATTCGATTTACTTTTCTTCAATTGTGAAGTATTTTTTAAATTCTCTTTTGCATATTCAGGAATCCAGTTTGCTTTGGAAAGTGACAAGCGTAAATCAACCTTTGTACTCACTATCAAGGGTCTCATTAACCACTCCATTCTAATTCTTTAACGAGCATGGTCTTCATTTTACCTTTGTTGACATTTTGTCCCCCAGGTCCACTACTACGACAGAAGCTAATTGAGACATGATCCTTGGGAATTGCAGCTTGATTAAATGCTTGTTGCCATGCAGTTGCTTCTTTATAAGACCAAGCTTTAGCAGAGTAAAGGCGTCTTAAAACAAACATAGTAAAGAAAAGAAAAGAGCCATGTATATTTTTTTTTTATCTCTAACTGTTTGATATTTTATTTCTTTTATTATCTTCTTTATTAAGGGGGGGGGGGTGTTTTTTTTTATTTCATTGAAACCAAAAAGAAAGACAAAGCTTAGGCAGAAGCCTCAACCTTCTCTTCTTCCTTGGGAGCTTCAGACATATGAGCCTTAAGAACCTCAATGGCTTCATTGATCTTGTTCTCCAAGGCCTTGTTGTCTTCAATAAGGTTCAATAATTCACCGTTATCCATCTCGAGGAGCATACCAGTGATCTTACCAGCATATTCGGGTTGTTGAGCATTGATCAAAGGATAAAGACGTTCACCGAGCATTTGCTTTTGAGCCTCAGCAGGGGCAGCAGCCAAAGCGGCGGCGGTCAAGGGAGCAGCAGCAGCAGACTCAGCGGTCTCGGCAGCAGGTTGACGAGCTTGGTTAGCATACTTGCGCTGACCGGCAGCACCGCCACGAGGAGCACGAGGTTGACGAGGAGGACGCATGTTGTTGCTACCGCTGTTGTTGGGAGCAAATCCTTGAGGAGCGAAACCAGCCATGGGTTGACCTTGTTGAGGAGCCCAACGAGGACGAGGCATCATACCGTTAGGGGGGAAAACGGGACGTTGACCTTGAGGAAGGAAACCTCCGGGAGGAGCATAGAACATGGGAGCACCGGGCATGTAACCAGGAGCACCGGGCATGGGCATACCTTGTTGCATACGCATTTGGTTACGTTGAGCCATTTGAGCCTCTAATTGAGAACGACGAACTTCCTTACGTTGAGCAAGAGCGACATAGATGGGCTTGGCACCAATCATACGACCGTTCATCTCAGTGACAGCCTTGGTAGCCTCATCAGGAGAAGAGAAACAGACGAAACCGAAACCCTTGGATTGACCCTTCTCATCAGCCATGACCTTGGCAGAGGTGATAACACCATAGACAGAGAACTCTTGACGGAGCTTCTCATCATCAAGATCATCATCCAAGTTCTTGACGTACAAGTTAACACCTTGATACTTGGCGAGCTTCTCGAGCTTGGCTTGTTCGTATTGCTTACGGAGCTCTTCCTCACGCTCAGACTTCTTTTGGGCACGAGCGACGTAAAGGATCTTACCATCAGCTTGCTCAGTTTCGTTCAAAGCATCAACAGCCTTTTGGGCATCTTCGTGATCTTCAAAGTTAACGAAACCGAAACCCTTGGAGTGGTTCTCTTCATCAACTTGAACAATGGCAGAGGTGATAGGACCATACTTGCCGAACATTTCGCTCAATTGTTGATCGTTGACAGTCTCATCCAAGTTCTTGACGTAGACGTTGGTGAATTTAGCTCTGTATTGCTCAATCTTTGCTTGACGCTCCTTCTTGGGGACATGACGACCGACGTAACTATAGAGCTATGTGTGAGTTTCTATGGATCACATCACATCATAATATTCCCGAGAAAAATAATATATCACAACCCACATATATAAAAAAATAAAAAAAAAATTCCCTCACTGATTATACTTACACCTTCTTGTCGTTCAAGAGCATACCGTTGACATGCTTGATGGCATTATCGGCAGCTTCTTCAGTTTCGTAGTGGACGAAACCGTAACCCTTAGAGTTACCGTTCTCATCAATAGCAATCTTACAAGATAAGATGTTACCGAAAGCAGAAAAGGTATCGTGAAGAGCCTTGTTGTCGATAGAGGGATCGAGGTTCTTGATGAAAACGTTTCCGGAACCGGTCTTACGGAGAGAGGGATCACGTTGAGACCACATAATACGACAAGGCTTACCCTTGATCAAGGTGTAGTTAAGGCTTTCCAAAGCACGTTCACCTGTCAAAAACAAAGAATATTAAAAAATTAGTATATATTATAAAAAAAAAAAAATTTGTGACCCCAATAAAAAAAAAAAAATTTTTTTCTCCACATGCACAAAGCAGTATATAATAAAAATTTTCCTTTGTGTCAAAAAAAAAAAAAAAAAAAACAGACTTACCATCAACAATGTTGTGGAAGTTAACGTAAGCATAACCCAAACTGCGACGGGTGACAGCATCACGACAGACACGGATGGAGGCAACGGGACCGATCATGTTGAACATTTCAAAGAGCATGGCCTCGGTGACAGAGGGATCAAGCTCACCAACATAAAGGGAAGCAGAAGGGGAAGGAGCAGCGTTGGAACCAGCAGGAGCAGAGGCTTGAGCCTGAGCAATTTGCTGTTGTTGTTCAGCTGAAAGCTGTTGAACGGGAGCAACTTCAGCGGGGGTCACGACAGGAGAAGTAGACATTTCGGGTTTTTCTATTTTATAAATTTTTTTTTGGTAGTTTATATATTTGTTAATGTCAAACCCAAAATTATGAGATTAGACAATTAAAAGAAAACGGCGAATAAACGTCGAAAAGAAGAAGAGAAAAAAAAAGAAGAAGAGAGAGAGAGAGAGAGAAAAAAAAAAAAAAAAAAAAAAAAGATAATACTGTTATACTGTGTGTAGCTCACTTTCTTGCGCACTACACTTTTTCACCCTACACCCCAGTCCGGCCCAGCCCACACACGCTCAACTCACTGTAATTCCCTCTAGGCCTTAAAAAATTTTCAGCGGTCCTTCAATATCTTTTTTTTCTGCCTTTTTGGCTCTACACATGCTATCAACGAAACATGGTCACACTTGGCTTAGCTCACTTTTTTTTTTTTGACAAGTATCTCTGTAAAGAGAGAGAAAATGATCAATTGACACTCAAATGGTCTCATTCAGGAACAATACACCACAACATTCTAATACGAATCATAATAAAAAACAATGGCTCATCACAATGATGCCACAAACAAAGCAACACTCGATTTCATGCACGGCCATCGTCATCATTACAGTGTTTGCCGAAATTCGTACCACCATCTAATACATAAACAAATCTTTTATCGTATCTTCCAGAAGCCATTTGCCCGAAAGAGCAGCTCTACTGCTTTCGATTCATGACACACAGACTTATATTGTATTGTCAATTCTTATGTAATTATTACCATCATAAGTGAGTGCTGCATCTCAGTGTGTTCATTGTTCGCTATTAAAAGATGAATAAAAACACCCGAATCCACAATGACACCACTTTGTTTTTACAGTCGACCATAAGAGTCCCAACCATACAGATAGGTTTTTGTCACCAGTCCAGGCATGTTCTTTACATTGTATTATTCAAATGAAAACAAAGAGTCCAAGTTGAAGCATTGAAGTAGTGTGAATAGCTTATTTAAATACACAAGTAGGGTGTATATAAGTCAATTCGACCCAAAGATGAGTAAACAAAACATTCTTAACATCAATTGCTGCAGAAGTGTCCATTCATGGTGTATTGATTATCATAGACTCAATATAGTACATGAAAATTTTAACCACATCCTTTAAATAAGCCGCGAGTAATACAACCTGAAGTTGAGACATGGTCATAGATAATTGTTTATTTATAATTTAAACGCTGAAAAGCGCTAATCTAAATTGAGACACATCATCTGTGGTACAAAATGACAAAATATGCATATATCGTGTTCAAGTTGCACAGAGAGAGAAAAAGATTTAATATTAAAGATAAAAAAATAAGAGCTAGCTTATTAGTTTCCACTAAGGACTTGTGCAGCATGGTTTGTCTATCACAAAAAAAAAGTTAGCTTTCTTCTTTCATCATAGATGACTATATGCTTACCTGAACGGAAGAAAATCGTCTGAGTTCTTGAGGTTCCATCGCCATCTTTTTATCCAGTCGAAAGATTCTTTTACCAAAATTACGAGGACGAGACATGTTACGTAATGACTGTGTACGATTAGCATAGTATCTTGCAGAACCTGAAGTGGAAGTAGCAGAAGCACGTCTTGACATTGCCTTGGCTCCTCCTTCGGGTAACTTTGTCTTTGGCCTGAAGTAACGTTGCATACCAAATTTGATCAGATCCAAGGGCGCAAACCAAATAAAGTTCCAGACCCAAGCAATACCAGCTAATGGCCAGCCACATCCTCTAATAGATGTAAATTCCCAATTGGCATAAACCGAGATGAATGTCGCAGTTAACTGAGCAATGACAAAGGCAGTCATCAATAAAGTGGAAGGTCTTTCAAGAAAGAACCAACTTTGGGATCGTGTCACAAAGATCAAACCCTGTGAAATAGTAGACACTTGTAAATAAATCACGGAATGAAGTATACCGTCATTGGGATCTTCAAATGTAGGAATACCGAATTTCGATTGAAAGAAATTCGTATTGTAAATTACAGCAAAAAATACCACAGTAGAAGCAGCCAAGTAGAGACCGTACATGATGGCATAAGAAAAAATTTCAAATAAATTCCATTGATCAGGAAAAGGAGAAGGTCTTACACGATCCGTTGAAATTGTCATAATCGTACCATCATTCAATACAGCCAAAATTAATACCATAAACGGTGGAAAATTATACTTGAATGCAAAACACATGACGGCAAATCCCACCACCACACGAATCGTCACTGAACAAGTGTAAATGGAATAATTACGCATACGTTGAAAAATTTGTCGAGAATGAATCAAAGCTTCAATAATCACCGAAAGTCCAGGTTCGGTCAACACAATATCCGCTGCAGATCGCGCAGCATCTGAGGCATCTGCAACAGCAATACCTACATTGGATTTCGATAGCGCAGGTGCATCATTCACACCATCTCCTGTCATGGCCGTCATATGTCCCATGGCTTGAAGTCGTTGTACAATCTCATACTTGTGTTCCGGATACACTCCTGCAAATCCATCCGCATGCAATACAAGTTCATCTACCGTGGAATAACCAGAACCAGGGGGAGGTCCATCCTTCAGCGTTTTGGAGAGATACATATTATCACCCATACCAAGACGACGACCTGTTTCTTTTGCAATGGCTAATTGATCTCCCGTAATCATCTTGACTTGAACGCCCAATTCAATAGCACGATCAATGGTTTCCTTAGTATCAGACCGAGGTGGATCATAAATAGGTAACAGTCCAATCAGTCTGAACCCAGTACCTGTTCCTGTAGGGTCTTCGCCTTCAATCTCTTCAATAGCCACTGCTAAAGACCTCAGTCCACGACGTGCAAATTCATCTACATCATCATTCAAGAGTTGAATCTGTTCGGGTGTTTTATCTCGTGTACATAGATCTAGAATAAAATGTGACATGCCTTTGGTAGCACGATACAGTTTGCCACTGGAAATGGTCCGGTATGTAATTTCAGTACGCTTAATAGTAGGATTAAATGGCTCAAACCCAAGTTCTTGAATATCTTGTCGTGCTCCCTTGGGATCGGGTAAAGAGTTGACAATACAGAAATCAATAGCGTCTTGATTTTCAGTACGGGATGCATAGGCGGAGATTTGAATGATGCCATCTGCATCATAATCAGGTGCATATGTCTTGATGGTAGGTTTATCTACAATCAATTTGTTTAAAGTCAAGGTACCAGTCTTATCTGAACACAAGATGGTCACAGCCGCCATTTCTTCAATTGCTGTAATTCGAGTAACAATGGCCTTGTGTTCAGCTAGTTGCTTGGCACCGATCGCCAACGTTACAGAGAGCACGGTAGGCATAGCAATAGGGATACCACCAATGAGTAACACGAGCAAGTTATTAATACCGGCACGATAACTATAACGAAATCCAGCGTACATCACCAAGATTTCTGCTACTAGAAAGATACCAATACTACAAAGACAGAAATTACCAATTTTTGCCAAAATCGATTGAAGATGACCCACATCATCTCCAGCATCCCCTACTAGTTTAGCAGCGCGACCAAAGAAAGTGTTTAGACCAGTACCAATGACAATAGCCTCCGCTTCACCTTGTTTCACGGTGGAACCAGAAAAGATTTCATCGCCGGCATGTTTACCTACCGGTAAAGATTCACCGGTTAAGGCTGCTTGATCAATAGAAACTTGGCCATGCGCAGATATTAATCGAGCATCAGCGGGAATTACATCTCCTAACTTAATACTGATTACATCACCCGGAACGAGCTCAGCAGCTTCCATGGTTTTCCATTCTCCGTTACGACGTACTTTACATTCAGGAGCCAGTGATTCCATCAGAGCCTTGACAGCGTTACCCGCTTGACGTTCCTCTAAAAAGCCAATGATGGAATTTGCGAGTAGTAAAAGAATAATACCGATGAAATCTTCCCAGTCGGGAGGCTCACCACCACCATTAGATAAAGCAATAGCAACAATAGCAGCTGCTTCCATTACCCAGGAGAGTGGATTCCACATAAACCCAAGGAACTGTAAAAGAGGATTGATTTCCTTGTGTTCAAGACGGTTGTAGCCGAACTTTTCTACACGAGCTGCCGCTTCTTCAGACGAAAGCCCTTCAGTAGTAGTTCTTTTTTTTTTTTTTTTTTTTTTTTTTTTTGGAAAGGGAGTTAGTGAGAGATCTATCACAAGAATAAAATAAAATAAAAAACTTACTGTAACAGAGTAAAGACATCACCAGGTTCCATGGTGGATAAGTCATACTTGTCTTTATCGTATAACTCTTCCACCGTTAACTGTTGCATGGCAGGTAAATGTGACTTTTCTGGAGTAGAAGCACCCACATCATATTTATCATTGTCTGTCATTATGCAAAAAGAAATAACAAAAAAAGATAGCAAAAAAAAAAAAAAAAAAAAAAAAAGAGAAATGTTTAAGTTGAGGGATTATTTATATAATCAAAAAAAAATAAAAAAAAAAAGATAAAACAGATGACCTAAATTTACAAAACAAGATTATATTCACCATAAACAGATGTGTAATACAATTGATGAATTACTTTTATTCCATGTGGTCCTTTTTTGTATTCACACACACACACGCACACACACACCAAACAGTCACTTATTGTACACACATTTTTTTTTGTTTCCCCTTCCATCTTTTTATTATTGTGATATTTTTATATATAAAAAAAAAAAATGGATCTAGATGAAGAACTTATTGACATTGGTAGCGATCAAGAAGAAGAACCAAGGTTTGTTTGCAGTAAGATCCCTCTCTATACATCTTATAAATCATTCTTTCCCTGCCAAAAAAAAAAAAAAAAATAGCACACACGAATGGAACGATACACCCATGGACGACGAGTCAAGGAAACTAATTGAACAAATGTTGGCAGAAGAAGAATATTATTATGAACAAGAAACCACAACACCAAAGAGAAAAAAATCACATTCCAAGAACGACGCCGATTATTATCATAATGTCGAACCCATAGCCAAAAAGTCAAAGAAAGAAGGTACGCTCTTTGATTAATAAAACAATGATCACTCACACTGTCTATTCCCATCAGGCGCCATCTCCTCCGCTTCTTTACCTTCGCATAAAACAAGGTGGAATTCAGAGGAAGACGATCGTCTTATTGAAGCATTGGTAACGACCATGTAGAATGAAAACAAAAACTTGCACTCACACAGTTCAATAATAGGGCAAATTTGGCTACGGCAATTGGAAGTTGATATCGGAACATGTCAAGAGTCGAAATCCATTACAATGTAAAAATCACGCTCGACACCTGACACAAACAGATAAGGTCGATCCTAGTGTACATACCGTCGCACATACCACCCATAGAGCTATTGCATCAGAGGAGGTCATCAAAGCAGAGGAAGAGCACACAGTGGAAGAGATTGTCACAGTAGAAGAGCCAATCACGGTAGAGGAGCCCACGAGAGTAGAAGAGCGCACAATAGAAGAGCCTGCAAAAGTGGACCAGCCCACGAAACCAGTGGGCGAGGAGACAGTAGAGAAAGAGTCATTAGAGGAAAAGACGCAGACGGACTGTGCACTCGTGATACAACCCAAACAAGCAGAATTACCTATAGATGGCAATATACCCAGCACTCCTACGGAAAGATTTGATCCTTACCGTGTCTCCGCAGAAGAAATGAACCATAACCCAGAATGGTTTCGACAAAAATACAGTAAAACCCCTGATCGTTATCTCAAGATCCGAAATCACATGTTGAGTTGTTGGCAAGCCTGTCGACCCAAATATTTAACCAAGACAAGTGCACGTAAAGGATTGAAAGATTGTGGTGATGTCAATGCCATTGGTCGTGTGCATCAGTATTTGGAATCCGTGGGCGCCATCAACGTGGATTGTATGACACATGCACCTCGGCCTCCTAAACGTGTACCACGTGAAATATACAAAGAAGACGAAGAAGATGAGTTTGATGCAGCCGATTTCGTGCTGGGTTACGACGGGTAAATTATTTTAACTAGCTGGACGATCTTTTATTGCCAATGACATCATTTACTTACTTTTATATATAGGCCTAGAAAGAGAAAGGTGAGGAACGAACGAGGCGACTGGTAAGGAAAAAAAAAATACATGGATGTAAAATGAAAGGTTTTAACAGCATGAAATCATAGGGTGGATCCAAAAGAACTAGAAGGAAGAGTGATTGAACATGGTCAAGTGGTCGTTTCATTAGGTAAAGTTTTTTTTTGGGGGAAAGCAGATGTTTACATGTTTTATTAATAACGTTTCAAAAATAGCCGCTAAACCGAAACGTGTAATGAAAAACGCTCATCAATATTATGGAGGCGACGATTTCGGAAGAGGTTATGACCCATTTCGATTAGTTCCAACCAGCCATTACAACGATACCTTATCTGCTCCCTTTGAAGTCGAAGTGATCAGCGACGCCTTGGTAAAATGAAAGAGAGTCTATGTATTTGCATGTATACTAAAAACCAGAAAAAAAAAATTAGCTCGTGATGGATTTTCATTCGCATTTGGCACATACGGAAATCATTGGATTATTGGGCGGAAATTTTATCAAACGCAATGAACAAAAGGTGTTACAGGTAACGACGGTATTTCCATGTCAAAGTACGAGTACGGGCATTCAATGTGAGATGGATCCAGCGTCCGAGATGAAGGCGCGTGAATTGTTTTCGGATAGAGGCTTGGATGTCGTTGGTTGGTACCATTCGCATCCTACCTTTGAACCTCATCCCAGTATACGCGATATCGAAAACCAAACTTCCTATCAGACCTTATTCCGTAAAGAAGATACAGGTGATGAGCCATTTATTGGTGTCATTGTCACACCTTACGACCCCCACATGCCTAGTGATCATTCTCAAATACAATACTTGCACATCAGCAAAGAGTGGAACGAATCTCAGTCATTTCGTAAGTCTTTTTTTTTTTTTCGTATAATTGCACACAACGGATGATTAAACTTTTCTTCTGTGACTAGGTGTACCTTATGCATGTCGTAGAACAGTGATACAAAGCGAGCAGGTCTCGTCCGACATCTTTCACCAACTCGTTGAACTCGTACAAGACTACAAAGACTACGAACAGTGAGTTTTTTTTTTTTTATATATATATGAAAGAAGGAAAACTAACAGTGATGTGTGTAGTAAAGTAAACATGTTATCTCCTTTCGGCTCACAATCGAGGTTAGAAAAATTACTTGATTCATTGAAAGCGCATTTATTCCTTCACAGGGAGGATGAAGACACTTTTATTGAAAAAGTCAAGGCATTAATCTTGACAAATTTTGCTACGCAGGACGACACAGAGAACAACAATCGTGCAACATCACCTTCCAGCAATGCATAAACGTTTTTTTTTTTTTTTTTTCTTTTTTTTTTTTTTTTTTTTTTTTTTCAAAATGAATATTTAATAGTATAATAATAATAATAATAGAAGTGTATTTTTTTGTTATTTTTCCTTTTGAACTTGTGAGCTATATAAAATAATTTGGGGGGTTGCATTTAAACAGAGGTGACTTTTTTTAAGTTAAGCGATTTGGTTATTCATAAGATTTGGTACATTATTATACTTTCTTCCTGAGGTAGCATAAGTTGGGGTAGTGGGTGAATAAGAAGCACGTGCATCATTTTGAGAAAAATACGCCTGCTGCTGTTGTTGTTGATGATGATGTTGTTGATGTTCTGCAGCAGCCGCAGCAGCCGCGGCAGAAGCAGCAGAAGCGTTACCATGGTTACCAGGTGAAGGAGCCGAAGCAGATGAGGAAGCACTGTTATATCTTGCTCGTTGCCAATCAAATCCACTATGAGGAGACTCAATGGGTCCGGTTTGCTGCATATTAAACTGTTGGACCATCTTGGGTTGTTCCTCAACTGTTGAGCGAGGACTGCCGCCATGGAACTCGTTAGGGTATGTCTCTGTATGACTTGCATCGTGAATCACATAATTGGGTTGTGCATAAGGTGGTTGTGACGCAGGCGAAGTACTACTACGTTGAACATTGCTTGTAGGTGCATAGTGAGGAGGATAACCGCCCGAAGAATAATAAGTGGAGTAAGCGTTAGACACGGTTTGTTGAGAAGAAGGAGCCTGACTACTACTACTATGACTGTATTCTGTAGAAGAAGAAGAGGGTGTAGGTGTGGCAGGTTTGGAATAAGTGGCAAATACATGCTGACGTTGATTTCCTGATTCCCCTTCCGTCGGCTCATTTTTCACATTTATCGTGTGCTGTTGCTGCTGAATAGGTTGAGAACTAATTTCTGCGTAATGACCAGGACTTCTACCACGTACGACCAAAGGCGAAGATCTACAAGAAGCGACCTTGATCAATTGATGTCTGTCTGTTTCGGCAAAGAGATCAACGACGCAGAGATAATATTGTTGAGCCGCTCTGCGTTTACCATTGTTTGCAGTTGCGGTCTTGAACTGGACACGTTCAAAAGTCACGATATTTTGGTTGTTGGCGACAGAACTCATGGTAAGATTACCACCGGGCGTGATGGGTTTGGGATCCGGTCTGAATTGAGGACCCTTATCGCGTTTTGGTGTATGTTGAATCAATTCAATTTCTTTTTCACCGTTAGCAACACGTGCAGACACACCTAATAGAAATCTTTGTACGGGTGCTAGTCCATCTTCAGTCTGCACAAAGACTTGTTGAGGTGCATCGTTCATGGCGTAATAATGATTGAAACCGTGGATGGAAAACACACTGCTGACTTGGAAATAGTTTCTACGGTAACAAGTCCAGTCATCATCTGCCATAAAAAAGCCTCGATCCATCTTTGACTGAACACGCACCGATAGACTATATAAAAAAGTAGTATGTGAGTATGATTCATGACGACATTTTTTTTTTATGTGCATTATTTTACAGGCTGGTCTTGTCGGATGAATAAAGATTTTCAAAGGGCTCGGAAGGGCTGAAAAAGGGACCGGTTTCATTGGCAAATAGATTTGTTCTTCCTCTCACATTAGTGTTGCGAGGATAGGGTGGTTGATACATGGCTTCAGCACGTTCGGGACGAGGTGTCGCAGGTTGTGATGGAGCAATCATTCTATTATTGGACCAATCAGAATACGATAAACAAACAAATATTTTTTTTTTTTTTTTTTTTTTTTTTTTTTTTTTTTTTTTTACCCAGGCAATCGACTGGTATCAGGTTCGCCAGCATTGGTATAAGGTCTAAAGGTTGTGTTAGAATCTGATTTTCTGGGTTGTAGTACCTGTTGCACTAAAACAGCGACAGGTACAGCATAAACTAGGTGACAGAGTGACACTAGTTCTCACACAGACACTCCAGACACACACAAAAACACGACATTTATTACTTACATGTTGTGTTGCTCAGGATAAGCAGAAGTTGGTGTATAATTGGTAAAGTTATTCGATGGTTTGGGAGATGTTAAAGGATCAACGGAAGGTGGGCTTTGAAGCGGCGCTTGTGAATGCCAATCTTTTGAATTATGTACTTGATTCATTATGAATATTATTATGTGACAGGAAAAAAAAATGTATCACCACACTTTTATTTAAAAAGAAGAAAAGAAAAGAAAGAGACATCAAAAAAAAAAAAAGAAAGTTAAATACAAAAGAGGTCGGGGAACCAACAAAAAAAAAATAACCCAAACAAGAAGAGAAGAGGGGGCTTTTTTTCCTGGGTTACGTACACCCAGATCAAAAGTAAAAAGTGACAACATTTACCTAAATAGATATTCAATTCATCTTTTATAACTTTTTTCTATTATTACACGTCTTTTCTCAAGTAGTAAAAGGTATTCTAATTTGGATATTCCGAAAATGTGCCTGGACAAAAAGCAAAAAAAAAGTTCCCAAAGTCACACACATCTCCGGGCGTAAAATATTCAAACGGAGCTTATATTGCATCTCTTTCGTTAGAACAAAGAAAAACTTGTTTACTTGCATGAGTTTTGTATAAAAAAAAAAGAAAGAGAGAGAGAGAGAGAGAGAGAGAAAGATAGAAAAAAAAATATTCGGTAGTCTGTGCGCCATGTAACAAAAGAAGAAGCTGTACCCCTTCTGGTGTGAACTCTCTTTTTTTTCATATGCCCCCGAAATCTGCAGATTTTTGTAACACTTTGAGTTTTTCACGGAGAGAGATAGGCTACACAAAAGCCACAACTCTTTTTTAAACACGGTCCAGGTAACAAGATTTGTTTAAAAATAAACATGAGGAAAATAAGAAAAGTATACCAGAGAATGCTATCAGCAAGATTTTAAAGAAACTAGTTAAAAAAATAAGAATTAAAATATAGAATAGACGTATCAGCCACTGTTGTACATTATGCATTAAAAGTAAATGTTTGTTACATTCTGTGGATTATTTTCTGTTCTTGCGTATTACAAGGGATATAAGAATAAAAAAGACAGTATGAAATATGTCAGTCATAAACATTCATGTCCCTTCATGGTTGTACTACTCTTTTATAATATTATGCAGTGATATCATTCAACGATTATTTTGGTACAGCGTGTGATTGCTCACGTGAGTATGAACACGTATCTTTTAGAACGGTTAAACATTCCACCGTATTTAAAAGTGTTTGCAGCAAATTGGAACAAGTGTTCGCTTCTGATTGGCTGGAAAAAACACAAGAATTTACTATAAGAATTTCTTTTTTCAGCTCTCTCTCTTTTTTTCTCTAGTCGATTTTTTATACTTTATATATTTTTCCATTGGGTGGTAAAATTTTTTTTTTGTATATAAAACAAAATGAATAACAACAATAACAACAACAACAACAACAACAATAATAAGAACGTAAATGACTTGACCGAGTTATTATCGTTGCCTGTTGATTTCACTATGGATCCTTTATCTCCCTTGTCTTCTTCCATGCCCCAAAAGAGACAAGCGTCCTTTTCCTCTGCCTCTTCTGTGTCCTCATCAGAGTATGACCCTTCTTCAGACTCTATTGTCTCACTAAAGAAATCCAGGCTCTCATTGGACGATAAAGACCAAAAAACCAAAGAAAGGTAACTATGATTATTATTTTATCACTATGGTTACAAATACTAACACCCAATTAGAATCCTACGTAATCGAGCTGCAGCTCAAGAATCACGCGATAAAAAGCGTCGATATGTCTCTGATCTTGAGTGTTCCAACAAGAAGCTTATGGAGGAAAATGAAAATGCCAACAAGAAAGTAAAGACCTTACAAGATCAAAATGCGGTTTTAAATTCACAGTTAGAAGCGTTCACTAGACAGCTAGCAACACTACAAGCACAAATTAAATTCAATGCCACTACCCCCATCTTGTTTAATGACTTTTGCGATTCAGCACGGATCGCGAAGAAAGAAGGTTTAAAATCATCCTGTGAAAAAGAGAAAAGTTCCCTTCTGTGTGCCTAAAATCAACTCAAACAAAAATCCACCCAATGGAAATGCTGCACACACACACCTTCTACTTTTTCACCTATGACTTTTAACACTTTTTTTTTCCCTGCAGCGGAGGTTGTTGGACAAGCTGAGAGTACAAAGCAACGAACAGATTTATTATTATTACCATCGCCCATGTTATCACCTAGTTTCTCCTCAGACGAAGACTCGGTCTATTCACCAAACACACTTGTTCAAGATTTTCAATTAGACGACTTGTTTGATTGGGATGGGCAACAACAATCCCTTGGTACATTCTAACTTCATCGCAAATTTGCCCTGCTTAACTACTATTCATTTCCAACCACATTTTTTACTCTTATTGCATTTTCTTTATAAATAAACTCTTTTTTTTCTTTCTCACTTTCCATTTTATTTTAATCATTAAACATGTAACGCACTTCATTGAAATAGGCATGATTTAATGCATCCTTGGCACTAATTCTCATTTGAGGCTGGTATTGTAACATTCTATTCAATAAGTCTAATCCACATGTGTCAATGTTGGTCAAAATCTGAGAAATATGCTGAGTAGGGTAAACGACTTGAGGAGGTTTATATTCGGGAAACTGAGTAATGTTCTGCCAAGACTGTTCGTTAGGTGTTCCCAATAGACGAAAGATCTTTTGTAGTTGGTCTTCATTATTTGTACCAGGAAAGAGAGGTCTTCCGGTATACATTTCCGCCATAATACATCCTGCAGACCAGATATCAATCGAGGTGGAATACATGCGAGAACCCAACAGAACATCGGGTGCTCTGTACCAAAGAGTCACCACCTCATTTGAGAATGTATTTACAGGTATACCAAAGGCACGCGCAAGACCAAAATCACCCAATTTTAACTGGTTGTGCTTGTTAATCAATAGGTTTTGTGGTTTCAAATCTCGATGTAATACACGGTTTTCATGGCAATAAGCAATGCCTCGCAATAACTGATACATGAAGGATTTGATAATGTTGGGGTCTAAGGCGCCATGAGTAGCTCTGGCTGTTGAATCCATATACTTTTTTAAATCCTGGTCCATGAATTCAAACACAAGACTCAGCTTGTTTTCGGTGTGGATGATATCTTGTAAGCGTACGATATTTGGGTGCTTCAGTTCCTTCATTAAAGATATCTCTCGAATTGCTGTGGAAGGTGCTCCTTCCTCTGGATCCAAATGAATCTCCTTTAAAGCAACAATCTCGCCCGTCACCTTATTCTTTCCTTTAAACACAGTAGCATAAGTGCCTTCTCCCAACTTTTCCAAACGACTATAACGCTGATCAGGTGCTAGATTATTCGCTGCCATCTTTTAAAAACAGAAGAAGAAAAAAAAAAGGGGAAATAAAATATACGAAAAAAAAATAACAAATGATTACGTGTTTGATTGTCGGAATTAAATAGCCCGGGGCAGCAAGCCAAAAAGTAATTATTGTTTTTGTCTTACTTTCCAAACTAAGAAGAATGTTTATATACATCTTTTTAATTTTACTTTCATATTTTCTGCGCTTTCTTCCAATAATATATATAAAAAAAAGCACAATATTCCGATGATAAATAATGCCTCCGTTCGCTTTCAGAAAGAACAACGAGTATTTCAACAATTAACACATGGAGATGCATTAATCGATGCATTAACCACTCTTTATAACAACACTTCCAAGTGTCAATACCGACAAGACACCGCAAACAAATTCATACAAACATGTAAATATATAAATCATATTTATATTTATTATTTACACTTATAATCTCAATAGATAAACCGATATGTCACCAAATGTCCAAATCAAAAATCTCCCTAAAAGATTTTCAGCTACTCGACAAGGACTCCTTTGTCGAAGGCGCCTTTGGAAAAGTCACCATTGTTAAAAGTAAATACGACCCTGATACCATTTACGCCATGAAAACACTCAACAAATCCTACCTCAATAACCAAATTGACCGTTCTTCTCCTATGGAAGAGCGTCTCATCCTTTCCAACCCAGATGAAGAATGGTTGCCCAAACTCTATGCTGCCTTCCAAGACACCAAAAACTTATACCTCGTCATGGAATACGCTCATGGAGGTGACCTCGAGAATTTAATGGACAGACGAAATAACTCTTTTACAGAGAACGAAGCCAAATTCTATTGCGCCGAATTGATCTTGGCCGTAGAAAGAGTCCACCAGTTGGGTTACATGCATCGAGATATCAAGCCTGCTAATATACTTATCGATAGTCAAGGCCACATCAAGTTGGGCGATCTTGGCTCTTGCATCTCCATAGATACCACCGTAAGACACAGCAAAGTTTTACTCTAAATAAAAAAAACTAACCATAACAAATAAAAGGAATCACTCTTTATGGTAGGCACCATGCCTTACATCTCGCCCGAAATGTGCAACTTTAATGATGGAGGTCCCGGCTATGGTCCCGAAGTCGATTGGTGGTCTGTTGGCATCGTTCTCTATGAACTCATCTTTGGTCAAACACCATTTACAGGTCGAGATCTTCAAATTCAAATGAGTTTATTAAACCCTGAAATTGCCGTGGAATTCTTGCCCGGTGTCTCAATTTCAGAAGAGGCCAAAGATCTTTTGACTCAATTACTCACCAAAAACAAGGACAAACGTATCAAGGATGCGCGCCAACTGAAATCCCACGCTTTTTTCAAGGAGATTCAGTGGGACAGAATTCATACATGTGCTACACCCCCTTTTATACCCTCCATCAAGTCACAAGATGATATAACGTTCTTTGCATCCACACATAACCCAGAAGATGATGACGAAGAAGAAGAGGAAGAGGAAGATGATGAAGAGGATTTGGACAAACACTTACCTTACATTGGTTACACTTATTCATGCAGCAGCTTGAGAAATAAATCACCGACACTTACCAGTCAAAATCGTGCATTTTTAACAAATTTAACTCCTACAGATTCCAATCTCAAAAAATTGTTGGAAGATAAATCACGTCTGGTACAGGATCAAACACAGACAATCGCACGTCTCGAGTCAACACAGGCTGAACTTCGGCTACAAACAGATGCATCCGTGGCAAAGGAAAAGCAAACATGGCTACAACTTCAATCCTCCGTACAAAATGCAACAACTTTAGGGCAACGTATCCAGGAACTTGAATCAGAAAAAAGTACATGGGAAGAGTTGACATCCAGAAATCATTCATTGGAGTTGTATATAAAAGAGTTGGAATCCAAAAATAAAACATGCGAGCTTTCTTCACAGAAATTGGAATTGAGTAACAAGGAACTAGAGACAAAAAATCAGTCACTGATGCAAAACATTACACTGCTCGAGTCAATAGAACAAAATGCGAAAATGCTAGAGTTAAGAAACCAAGTGTTAGAGCAAAATACAAAAGTATTAGAGTCGAAAAACCAGTTGTTACAGCAAAATACAAAGGTGTTGGAATCGAGGTTGGAGGAAAATACAAAAATGTTAGAATCAAGGTTGGAAAAAAATACAGAAAGGCTGGAAGCAAAAAATCAGTCATTGGAGAAAGACATCAAGACTTTAACAGACACAGTTCTATCATTGCAACAATCTAACCAAGAGCTAGAAGCAAAAAATAATTTATTATGCATGGATAACGGAGAACTGGAGTCGGATATTAAGGGTCTTATGTCTAAAGAACAGTCTAGGATTCAACAAAATATGCTTGATCATCAACAAAACGAATCGCGTCTTCAGGAAGAGAATCATGCTTTACTATCAAAAATACCATCCCTCGAAAAGCAAAACAAACAACTAACAGCCAATAAAAATGAATTGCATCAACAGTTGGATCTACTCAATTGCCACATTTCGGATTTAAACAGCAGACTATCGGCAGAAGCTGAACAATCCAGAAAATTATTGGAGCAACAAGCCAACGATTATTCCATGTTGGTCAATCGATTACAATCTGAATGCACGGAACTGAAAAACGAATTAAGGCAACACAATTCGATTGCACTCCGAATGAAACGAACCAATAAATCGTTACCCAATATACCTATTGCGGATACACCTCATAAAATAGATGATTCACCAGGTCGAGGTCGATCCCTTTTATCCAGTATGTGGCAGAGGGACCGTGACTCCTTAAGAAAAGTAGAACAAGCATTAGAAGCGTCTGAAAACAAACTAGCATTTGCGAAAAGACAAGTCTTGCGTTTGAAAAAGGAAGTCAAGTGTTTTCAGAAGTATACCTTTGAAAGACAAGTGAATCAATATACGGAGGAAGGGTCGTATTATGTCGACCATCCAAAAAAATCAATAAGAGAGGCACCAACCACACCACCTTTGGATGAAATTCGATTTCCTACACCGCCGAATTACTTTGGTCAAGAAAAGAGAAGCCCTGGGTAAATACTATAAAAATAATTGAATGAAAATCCCTTTTTTAAGAGTTTTTCTAAACATAAAAAGCTAATCAATGAAAGATAGCATGATGAATGAAATTCAAAAAGAGCAAAATTTTATCAATAGTACAAAGAGGACTATGGCTGCTCGTGCTAGATTAGGCCGCACCAACGGACAAGATGAATTGCAAAAATCTCTTGATCATGCCATGAAAAAGCTGTCTTTATTAGAAAGTAACTTTAAAAGGTAAAAAAAAAAAAAACCGAAACAAAACAACGTACTTTCGCTTGTCCTGGTTCTCCTTCTACCCCACCTCAGCTTCTTTTTTTTTTATGTAATAAAAAAAAAAACTATACAAGTATATCTAGCTTTTGATGAAATCAGACTCATAATCCACACGGCGAAGCATAGCAATAAACTTTAACACTGATTCAGGCCAAAGAGATTGGATTTCGCCATCCTTATTCATGTACCACGATTGACATCCTCCTTTCCATACAGTTCCCTTGAATTTGCTCTGAATGTCGGCAGAAAATGTTTCTTGTGCTTTTTCCGTAGGATCTAAACTAGCAATCTTATTCTTCATCATATATTTTATCATTCTGATACCATAATCCACTTGACTAGATTAAAAGAGTAGTTGAGTGTCTACAACAAACTGTTCTCGGTTGTCTATACAAAGTACCTCTCAGAAATGGTCACTACAGAGTTATGACCCAAGACAGATCCAGGTCCTAGTAGAATAAACAAATTGGGAAACTGATGTACACTAACCGTTCTGTAAGTTTTGGGGACACCTTCTTCCCATAATTGATTTAACGATACACCATCTTTTCCATATACTTTCAACTCGCCCAGAAAACCCGTGATATTAAACCCTGTGGCTAAAATTAAGGCATCCACCTCTGTTTCTACACCGTCCTCGGTTGTAATTGTTCTTCCTTGCACTGTCTTGATGGGAGATCTAAGTACACTTGTTTTGGGAGAACAAAGGGCAGCAAGATAATTATCAGAGATACCAATCCGTTTACAACCTACTGGAAAATCAGGAATCATTTTAGGAATGAGGTCTTCCCGACCATATGCTGTCATGATGTACTCCATGTAACGTTGGATAGCAGCTCTTGATTCAATAGCTTTTTTAGAAGAAGCGTTTCCCCATCGACTAAAAGAAAAATCCGAAGAAAAAAAAATATAGGCACGATAAAAAAACATGAGCAAAGGAATATAGGTAAAACACCATTGGGTAAATGGAGAGTATGCGAATTGTTGTCGAGGAGCTACCCAAGCTGGGGTTCGCTGAAAGCTAGAAAGATGGGTTACTCTATCCAAGATACTGGGAACAATTTGAATTGCGCTATATATTTAACAGAGAGGCATGAGAGAGAGAGAGAGACAAAATAATCATTAGATTATTGATTTGTTTACCTTGTACCACTACCAATGACAGCTACACGTTTATTGGTCAAATCATAATTGTGGTCCCAAGATGCCGAATGAATAATTTTTCCTTCAAATGAAGTAAACTGCTCTGGAATATTAGGCACCCGTAAAGTACCAATACCCGAAAATCTATCATCATGTTAAGATTATTCTTCCATGTGTACAATGTAATATTTACATAAAGTCAAAGTGTCTGATCTGATTCTTTTCATCAACTGAGGGTTGACTTAATTCAAGCTCCCACTTTTTTATTGCTTGAACCCAAGTAGCACGGATAACGTTAGTGTTGAATTGAACTTGCTTGTGAACATCGTATTTCTTTGCTACTTTGTGAAGGTATGCATAAATTTCTTTTTGTGGACTGTATTTGTGACTCCAATCTAGAGGTAGTCCGTTAGACATAAAAAAGGGTCTGAAAAATAAAAATTATTTATATTACTTGGATTCAGCTCGAAACTGAAAGAGTAAAGATGACTCTCGATATCAGAAGCACATCCTATTATCATTAAAAAAAGTCAGTGTCTTTTTTTGTCGGTTCTTGTTGTTGTTTTGGACCTGGATAGGTGTTATAATTCCAGGTACCACCAATATCCTTTGTGGCTTCAAAAATTTCGGCAGCGATGCCAAGCTTTTTCTTTAGCTGGATAGCAGAATTTAAACCACTGAAACTAAAATACAAGTTCAATGCCTGTTTTATTCATGTTTGTTATCAAAGTAAGAATACCCGCTTCCTATAACAGCAACCGTAGGAAGAACCATGGATACGTTGACTATGAATTACACGTAAAAAAAAAAAGAAAAGAAAAGAAAAGAAAAAAAAAATTACGAATTTTTTAATGTGCTACAATGATATACACTATTTTCATAAATTATTCGTGCACGCTTAGAATAAATTTTCAATCAGCGACGGAATAAATAATCGCTTAAAATTAATTGATTTTCCATGCATAGTGTACAAACGAAATGAACGAAAGAGAAATATATCTGTTATCATTAAATGAATATACTGCTAAAGTAGAAGGAAAATGTCTCATCATATTGAAGGACCCGGATAAGTGCCCTATTGTATGCGTATAATATAACTTTCATCTAAAGGAACTTCATCCAAAAGACTAACCAGCTCGAGCTTGCTCTTGAAAATTGAACGATTGGGTTTTAACCAAATAATTATTATCTTCTTTTTAAGCCTATTTTGATACGCACAAACGAGAAAAACTTGATATTGTTGTTATTCACCCATAAGGGGGGCGAGGGGTAGCAACCCCCCCCCCCTTTATAGATGTGTTGCGTTACCAAGAGTAAATTAAATGCCACTACCTCGTCATGAACGACACACTTATTGGTAACAATTGTATAAATGGATAAATATATGGATGTACCAGGCTTCCTTCCTTACCTGACACCCTGAAACGGTAACCTGTTTTTTTTGTCAAACTACTATCACTGCTTCATGCGAATTTCATTGTTCTTTGTTTTTCTCCCTTTTTTTTTTCAAAAACAACATCAACGGTTAAAATATTATAATCTGACCAAGATCGTGATATATGTAGAACATCCCCGTTCGATGTATCAGAATACATCGTTGTAGAGGCGCAGATATAACCGATTGTAGATTGAATTACAGCGTTTCTATGGAAGGTAGGAATTAAATTGAGAAAAGAATGGGTTAAGCAATCTTTAAATGAGCTGTGTAAGAGCGTAAACCAAGAATCAGGGATAAGACGCATATAATTTTGGCGAATGAAAGAGTAGTTAAAATTGCCTATAATGAACAAGCGATCTATTATCTTGTTGACACAAAAAAGGTATAGTGAGTAGTGATGCGTAAAATTGTGTTTTGGATGTGTTGTTATCAGCTAGAGCGTATATATTCAGAATATAAAAAGGCTCGAAGTAGTGTTGGCTGTGTTCTACTTTTGCCAGAATAATACGATTGTCTAAAATAGGTGTCTCCGTCTATATGAGTGAGATGTCAGGATGAAGTGAAATAATACCACAGTGTTTAGTCCATAAGGCTGATTGTGTGAAGAATTGTTGGCCTATAGAAGCAATGAGGGAGTCAATGTGATTATGGGTTTTTTGAAGTGAGATGATGTCGAAAGAGCTTCCTCGCAAAAAGCGTATAAGTTCACTTCGTATTTTGTTTAGTTGTTTTGACAAGACCGTTGCAGTTTAGTGATGCAAGGCGTATGTTGATATTAGACGAGTCTTTGAATGAGTGTCGGTTGGATATAGGTGTATGTACAGTAAAGTTATTTATAGAGGGCATATTATTCATAGTTTAATATTAGTAAATTGTGCTTACTGGGGAGTAAGCTTAGTACCACTATATGTACCATCAGCATTCTTAGTAAGCATAATCCTTAATTTTTTACAGCTATTAGCCGCATTTGTTATTGTTCCAGTGCCTGGGTTAGTTGCAAGAATATATGGCATAGACGTATGTCCAAGACGTAATGATGGGGTCCTCGGAGAACGGTCCAATTGTCCTTCCATTGACAGTATCTGACTACCCTTACTATTGCTTTGAAGATCCCGACTGGGATAGTAAGAGCATTTTTAAGGTCCTCAAACACATCAAGGATATTTACATCCATGTGACTAGATTGTAGCCTGTGGTTGGCAATAATCATGAAGAAATCTCGTTGAGTTTCAGGGCAAGATGTAACATCGATTATGATGCTACCTTCGTACGACCGACTCGAAAGACTAGAGACTTAATGGTGGTAATTCCATTTTCAGTGATGGGGTTACTATTGTCATTGTAAATTAAGGAAGTCTTAGTAGCTGCTGCAATACGGAACCATAGTGGGCGTGGTGGACGTAAAGGACCAGAGTCCAAATTTAAGTTCTGATTAGTATCGTCCGATGAGTCACGATTTGCACTCAGGCACAACGACAATGGTCCGAGAGCTGTTAGAAAGACGGGAGGAAAGTATATGGATAGATTTGTTTTACCAGCATTTATATTTGGTAAGAGATTAGTGATGGTATGGGCAGGTGAATTGGGCCCTTTGGTGATACTTAAAAGATCTGTCAATCAAGAGAAGTACGTCAATTGTTTAAGTCAAAAGTTTCTCCCATGGCTTGAAAAATCAACAGAAGAGCATGATCATGACTTCATATTTCAAGAAGACGGTGCCCCATGCCATACAGAGGTATATATGATGTGATATAAAGAGGAGGCTGGGATTGTACGCTTTGAGCGATGGCCCGCGCAAAGTTCTGATTTAAATCCCATTGAGAACTTATGGGAGCCTTTTGGGACAGAAGATTGGTAAAAGAGCCCAGCTTCAATTTAAAAAAAAAGCATGATTGAAGGAGCTTACATTTTTGGGGATATTTTAAAGCGCGAGGTTGTATTAAGTGAAGTTAACTGAATAAATTTCCGGTCTAGCGACATGCTTTGTAACGGTATTTGCTAGTGTCATACCCTTGACTATAAAAGCACAAAAATATCGAAGTAAATTATTTTGATTTGTGTTCAAGATCATACGATAAATGGAACTTTTAACTAATCATACATTTTATTATTCATAAAAAAAAATAATCAAAGAAACAAGGAAACAAGGAAACAAAGATACAAAGAGACAAAGAGACATCGAAACAAATGATGATCGTACAATCAAGGAGATGGCGGTGGCGCCCAAACACTTCTCATCTTCGCCGAGTGATCGACGGTACAGCTTGGTTTTGTAATCTCCGAAAGTCGGTCTGTTCTCTTGCTGTTATCGTTGCAGATCTCGACAAATTCGAGAACATGATGTCGAAGAATAGACATCCCTTCCATGAAATTCTTCATGTCCTTTGCAAACTTGCGCGCGATCGTGGGAATGGCAAAGTTCTTGATCTTTTTCGGCAAGTAAACTCCGTCTTTTTCCAACCAAAGGATTTTATCTTGGAAAATTGTGGTTAACAGTCAATTGATGTTTCGTTGTAAAAATAAACGATGTTGTGGCCAACGGCTAACTTGTATTCTAGAAGATGATACAAGTCAGCCTCGAATCCAAGTACTTGGAACAACGTAATTTTGACCTCAGAAGGATCACCGGGATTCTTACTCAACAAGTAGTTCAACTGATTTTTTCCATTCATCAAGAGTTTGGCTTTGTCATGATATAATTTGCCAGGAACCGCAGCTTTCCCAAATTCACCGTCGCACAGATCATGTTTACTCAGATTAGATTTACAAAGCATATGCAAATCCATTCGATGAGAGCTTGTTTTCTGTTCTCTATAGTTACCAGAAAGCTTCTTTCAGGAATTCCATAGTCACCGACAAAAAACGATCCATGGAAGTTATAGTCTCCAGAGAAATTTTGGACTTTCCATCAACCACACCCTTGCCACTATAACATCACGCCTTGAAATACACCCTTTCTTGGTCTCATTTTCAATCATTTCTTTCAAAGTGTTTCACCTTACGTTACTAATATTTCCGGCAAACAAGTCTGTGAAAGCGTTTCCTGTGCAAAATGGTATCACCCCGGTGACAGAATACCTTGGTTTTATAAAAAAGCTTCTCGACCACATATCCCCAAATCTTGATAATGTAATCACCTTCTGACAGAGATGCCTCACGTTCAAAGATATTATTTTCCTCATCGTGAATTTCAGCCAGACTGTCCGGTTTTAATTGAAAAACATGCGCTTGAGTATTTCAAACATTTTGATTCGTTTATTGGAGTTGTCTAAGTCATTGATGCCGAGTAATTCGCGTAAAACCGAAAAGAAACAAACGCAAAAGGGAGTGAAAAATAAGATGTATGACAATCTTGTAGGTGGCGGCATCAATGGGACTACTGGATTGTATCAATTTATAATGCAGCGTTGTGATGACTGTTTGCCAATTCCGATGGGCATGTTTTAAAATTGAATCTAAATCTGATCCACCTTGAATGAAAGTGCATTCATTAATGATGTCGAACAAGTGAGCAATGGTAGCTTGCTGGTCGGTATTCAGAGAGCAGTTCGAGCCATTAGCAGCAATACCCTCAAGGTCCAAGACGTTGTTCATGCAAGCTAAAACACGAAACTTTTCATGGTGCTCAAGCTTGTGAAAGTCACCGATGCGATTGGCTGCAAGTGTTTTTAAATAAGACACGAGACTATCGGAAAGACCGGGAAGGAGGACTCCGTCTGTCTCGTCAATCTATAAATATATCAGTATAAAGTCCTAATATTGCCGTAAAACTATTAAATTCAGACCTTTATACGGCGACGCGTATTTCTTTCGGTGGGTGGTGGTGAAGATGGGACAGGTTGGACCAGGAGCAAAGTCAGAAGAAACTGTCATCACAAATTTGGTAAACATATTCCTAGATATATCGTTGGAC
The DNA here is from genome assembly GCA_016758985.1 of Mucor saturninus. Classification (NCBI taxonomy): domain Eukaryota; kingdom Fungi; phylum Mucoromycota; class Mucoromycetes; order Mucorales; family Mucoraceae; genus Mucor; species Mucor saturninus. The sequence goes on along the minus strand of JAEPRD010000017.1, from coordinate 160,333 downwards.
ATGTTGCTTGTAAAAACCAAAGATTGCCAGTAAATGGTTCTCAGAGGCTATATAATGATTTGGTACTGTCAGTACAAAGGACTACTAAAAAAAAGGGGCGCAAAAAAACTTACCAAATAGTCTGATGACTTTATTCTCAAAGCCCACTCCCTCGCAGCGCTGTGATCCTAGCCGTCAACTTCAGCGATGAGATCAACAGTTTGAGCATATTCTTTTTCAGCAAGCTCTTGTTGGGTTGGAAGATAATTGCCAGCAATGAAAAATCCAGGGATGCTGTCGTATTTGACGCCTGATTCCACGAATATAATTACTCCTATCTTGTCACTCAATTATAATACATATAACCTACGTATTATAAGCACCATATTGCGAATAAATTCCTATTGGTACGACATAGTGCCAACTCCATCATATGTCAAACTGAGATCAGATTTCATAATCGTCCCTGGATTGGCCGAGTAGCTACCGAATCTTCTAGCTTCTCATAAGTGTATTTTAGTAATCCAGTCAAGGACCCTGTCATTGAATGGATAAACTATAATGTTCCAGAAGTGCAAAATATGGGTCAACTAGCTCCTTGTATATAACAATAAGCTATGTTTCATATGTAACTGATTTCTAAATCTAATTCTACCATTTCCCAGTTTGCGGGTTAATAGTCAATTCGATCTGCGCAGGAAAAATCTTGAATATAAAAAGGACCTCTATTTTTATCACTCTCCAACTTACAATAAAGGATTATAGAGTCTCATTTCTTTACTTGCTTTATTTTCCAATTTACATTTCCCTTTTTTATCTTCAATTATCACAGATGCCATTCTCAGCAAAGTTGTTCAACAGCCATGTTTTTGAATCCCTAAGACAATAATGTGAGTATGCAATATCAAAAATTGTTTCTCTTACTTACCATGTTATAGCTATTTTGAAAATAAAGAATAAAAAAAAAAGGGGGGGGGGAGAAATCTGAATCCTCCTTTTTATTGACGTGTTATAATAAATCACGCAAGTCGCGTAATTTAGAGTCATTCAGGTGACTTTCAGAGTTCATGTTTCAGATAAATATTCCTATTCAATAAGGATTAGCACTTTAAGCACCTTCTTTTTTCAATTCCTGTGATTGGAAGAGAGAGTTGATATTATATAATAAATTAATGAGGCACATATGATGAAATGTTTTTCCCTTTTATAAAAAAAAAACAAAGCCATTAACGCCGGTGTAAATATTCCAAAAAGGAAACTTTACGGGTGTGGGATAAGACTATTATGATTACGCTTTTCTTTAGGACCGCTAAAGTGCGCGTAGTCATAGCCTAGGATCACTTACCCGTTCTTTTTTCACCGCCATACGTTTTTTATGTTATATTCTCTATCATTATCTTCTTTTCCTCCGCTATGTCCTACCCAAATATCATCCCGCCTCACAGGTAGACCATGCCAATTATCTGCACAAGTGTAGGAACCTTTGTCGGTACCTCCGTACTCTCTTTTTCTCACTTAAATCGTGAAGTGTTGGTTGAAAATAATTTGAGGTCCTCTTTAAATTCCTTGTAAAAATATCGACACAAAAGATTGTATTGACTGGGATGGATATCTTGTTTGATTATCTTTTACATTTGTCTGAAAATCTTTTTACGACTGTCCGAAATATATTCTGTTTGTCGGAAAACAATTATAAGTTTGTACAAAAATAATTTGCATTTGTCTGAATTTAAAGTAAGTCAGCTTTAATGAAAACTTAGCAGGGCTGCTAACCAAATAATATTGCACACACTTTCAAATATCTATAATTCTCAATAAATTATCAGGCTTCAAACAATTCATTTAATTTTATCACGTTTTTTTCGACATAACAGGACGTGGACAGCTTGAAAAAATATTTACCTGTTCTTATTTGTGAGGTTCTCATGCACTCACAACCACGCTATATATCCTGACATTAGGTGGTGATCACAAATTATATTGTTGTTAACGTTTGAAGTCTTTGTTCAATATCTGATAGAATATCTCGAGGTATCACGATGCAATTGTAAGTTGTACACTTTTAGATAGCGCAAAATTATGCAACTAAATTTGTGTGAAAACAGTCACGCCACAGGCACAAAATTCTTCTGTTTAAGTTTGAAACTTTTGTTTCTATTCGAAAAAAAAAAAAATGTCAGAAGACGCTAATAACATTAGCTGCGTCCACAAAGCAGACCTATACACGCCCTGTCCTTATCTGTGTCAAGCATGGTTGAACACATTTCCGTGGGACAAATCGAACGCGCGTTTTGATAAAACTGATATTCTAAGCAACTTTCTGAAAAATGTTGAAAGCATTTTGGCTGGTGATCTATTTGATTCCATTGACTTGGTTTACGACAACGAATTAAATAACATTGCAGACAATGCCAGAGCCTCCGTTGAAAATCCTTTGAGTGATCTTAGTTGGAAAGAACGTTTAATCGAGGACTTGAAAAAAATTGACAGCCTTCCTACATTAAATGGCAAACAATTTGCAGTTTTCCAACAATTGGTTTCTGAAAAACTGATCCACAACATTAATGCAAACAAGTCAAGAGTGATCCCAAATGTTCTTATCATGACATCAGAAGACGACGACGAAAGCCTGAACATTAAAATGGTTTATAACGCCCACAGGAAAAGGAAGACTGCCTTAACAGCCGAGGATATGGTTACTATGCATGATGTTTTACCCGAATTAAAATCTGTCTCTATCAAAGATCTTCAATTCAAGATGGAGAAATATGGAGATGCTGTTGTTAAAAAAAGTTGTTTGGAATCATTAGATATCACATTTACCAATCCGGTTGTTTGCCCGTCAAGTTTTTTAGCATTTTTATTCAGATCCTACCATCAAACCATCAAATCGTTCAGACTGGGGATGTCAACATTGGTGCTACCAAAAGCGGTCAAAAACGACAGAGAGGATCGTGGCAGTATTATAAAGAAAGTTTTTAGAGAGAACGTACTGAACTTTCGCAACCTGGAAACTTTGGAGATCAGCAACTTTTCAAACTGGATTGATATTGACACGGTGCTCAGACATATAGTTAAGACCTGCCACAATTTAAAGACCGTCAAGTTCCTTGGACAAACAACCGTAACTTCTATATTTAATCGTATCACCGAAAGTTATCAACACTCCTTGGAATCTCTTACTGTAACAACCCGAAAGTATGAAGACGTCAGACTTCTTCGTAAATTAAAATGTCTCAAGGAGCTCTCGTACTTGTGGGAGGAAATTAATGCAAAAATCGACATTTTAAAAGTATTGATGGTCTTGCCTAATTTGACATCATTGGAATTGGGGTTTGAAAAGCGTCAGGGTGTTTTAGTCAGTAATGTCGTTAGCTATGACGCATACGAGAATTTAAATCGAATTGCACTCCATAATGTACACATTGATGGGAACGTGTTCAATAAGTTAAGCTCTCAACTTCCCAACTTGAAAAATGTGGCTCTGACTAGTTGCCGAATTGGAAAATCCGGTTCTGATATTGAAAGTACAATCTCATTTGAAAACTATCAACTGGAAACTTTGCTGATCGAAGACTGTAAATTGAATAATTCAAGCAAGCTTTCTAAAAATATGAAGAAGAGGAATATCACTAGATTCAAATTTGTCCTGGATGACACTAAAGGGTATGCTGGAAAACTCCGTTCAAAACGTAAAGACAAATCAAAGAGAGGCAGAATGTTCATAGATAATAACATATTTGTCTACGATATGGCAACCAATGAGAATGAATCCTCTACACGCATTACGTTAGTTATCAAAGCCGATTTGATCCGCTCTTTCTCGGTCTCGAAAAGCCTACCTTTCGACGTTTATTTTTGCCTTGCCAGCGAAGCTTCAGATGAAGACGATTCTAGCGCCGATGAAGGAACTGGAAAAATTATGGAGGTTGAGGACGATGCCGAGGAGATTGAAGAGGTCGAAGAAGTTGAAGAAACCGAGACTGGAAAGTCCGTAATTGAAGAGAATGAAAATATTGAAAGTGATGAAGAAGCTGATATCGCGGAAGAAGCTTATATTTCCGAAGAAGACAATGATGTTGTTGACGTAACTGATGTGGGGGAGGACGGTAAAAATGACGAAGAAGAGGATCACTGTTTTGTCGAGGAAACAGAGATCGTCGAGGAAACAGAGATCGTCGAAGTAGAAAAGGCTTCTGAAGATGTGGAATATTTATCCAAAGAGACTGAAGCCGAAGAGAATGGAGACTGTGAAAATGATCTTAATAAACCTGCAGAAACGATGAACGATGCTGAAATGATCGAAATTGAAGATAATAGTGATGTCAATGAAGATGAAGATAGTGATGACAGCGATGACAACAATGACAGCGAGGATAGTAACGATGACGAGGCTGAGGTCCCCAACCAACAGGACGTTGCAGCAGAGATTACTGAGGACTCTGAGCTTATTGATATCGATACGTCATCTCTTCCTGAAATACCCGAGTCTCCTGTTCCTAGCTTTGAAGTGCAATCTTCTGAAAACGACGAATTGGAGGACAGTTCAAGTGATATTGTTATCGACGAAGTAGCACCTGAAACCGGTAGTGAATACGATTCCGATGGGGATGAACCGGTAGTTATTATTAAGGTTAATAAAAAAAATCCAGACACAAAAAAGATAAGCATTTCCGATGAAGAATATGTATCTGGTGAAGAAGATATCGTTACATCTTCCAGCTCTGACAGTGAATACAATGATAATACGGGTACCCGTAGATCAGCAAGATTAAGTATTGCTAGATCATCTCAAGGAATGAGAACTAGGAAGAGAGGAAGAGATTTGTTTTCATCTGATGAAAAGGAAGAGGAAGAAGAAAGCTTCGATAACAACGAAGATGAAGATGACGATCACGGTGTAGACAAGGAAGAAGACAGTGAAGCTGACTACAACGACCATGCTAAATTAGTCTCACAATTTATTCACAACTGCAGAGCGTATAATGCTGTCATTCGTATCGCAACAAAATCAAAGAGAACAAGGTTCAACTCCCCTGCATTGTAATCCACATAATACAATAAATTTGGTTCTCATTTTTTTTTTTTTTTTTTAATATTGGTATTATTTATTACTGTTATTTATCTGAAAATAGCGAAAAATGGATATGTATTATGTACTAATTTAATTTGAAAAAAATTACGGAAATGTTTTGATATGTGTTGGTGTATGATTTATGCAAATGAGGATGGCTCTAATGTGTACTTTTTAATTTTTTTTGTTATTTATACTGTTTACTGTTTCTTCTTGATAATGGGCATTTTAGCGTCGTTCTCGGCCTTTTTCATTTTTACAACCACATGATTACCGGCTTCATCTACACTGATATATTTGTCTCCATTTACAAATCCCGGTAAAGGTGATTTAGATCTACTTCCCGACGATTTGCTGGATGATCTTGTTGAAGCTAAGCTGCTGCTGTTGCCTCCAACGCCGCCACCGCGAATTGTTACGCGTCCTGAAGGGGAAGCTGATCTCAGTGTTTGTAAATAGCTTTCTTGGAATGGAGCAGGTTCACTGGTTTGATTGATAACAATGTCGTTGGAAGATTCAGGTCTTGAATGAGCACCTTCTGTGAGTCCATGATCTCTTAAGAATCTGAAGTGAAAAAGAATTAGTACTAGAATATTTCGAATTAGTGTATGACTTACTTTGATAACTCAACCCAACCACCTCCAACACGAACCATCACCAGTTGACTAGGGAGGATACGACAATAGACAAGTCTTGGATTTTCATCTCCAAACCAATATTTTCCAACTTGATCAGGAACAATCTTAACTGTAATTTTGTAAGGAGAAGCATTTACAATATGACCTAATTCAATATCAAGAGCATTTCTAGGATCCGGAACATAGGATGGTCGTGTAAGTCTGCTAGCCGATGTTGATGCGGAAACAGGCGTTTTTGATGATTTTCTGTTAGTTTCGTCAACACTTCGTCTTGGGAAAGGCGAGACACTACCAAAGTGCCTTCCGGTTGCTGGTGTATGATGTCTTTTCAATGCGGGAGGCTGTGGTGGCAATACATGACGGGAAGGTTTGGTTGTTGTTTTAGCCATAGCTAACTTGGTGAAAAATTCGTGATCTAATTTTCCTATGCATGTTTGCAGTTCTCTCTCACGAGCAGCGGCAGCAGCTTGGACCTGAGTCCATTTCTTAGTGGCCTTTTTTATACTACTGGCAACCCGTTGGTTATCGCCTAAAAATTGTTTCTTCGATTCAGTAAGCGCTCGTTCCAAAACACTATTGATGATTTGTTGGTGCTGCTTATAAGCGGCAACTAAAGATCTTAACAAAGCTTGAAGGTCTGCCTTGACGAACTTGTTATTAACGATACCTGAGTGGTGGGGAGATGCATTTTCGATAGCAGAAGTCACAATTGAAATATGTTGATCAAACTCGCTCATAATTGAAAGGAATTCAGTAAGGTCTCCTTCGTCAGATGCTTCCTTCTTCTTAATACTGATCAGTATCTTAAGGGCAGCAAGATCATTAGACAAACGTTCTTGAAGCTCCTTGATCTCTTCATCATTATTTGATCCTTCGTAATCTTCAATTAAGCCCTCGGATACAGTCGTCTTCTTTGACAATGTTTGGTAGAAGTCTTGACAGAGCTCCTTGAATTCACGTTCTTCTGCAGCGGAAACTGACTTACCAGATAGTTGCAATACATTTACTCTATCATTCATATCTGCGATAAATGCGACAATGTCATTCAATTTGATAATAATTTGTTGACGTTGTTTCACTTTTTCAATATCATATCTTGATTGACGTAACGCGGTAACGAATTCATCGTACTTGTTGTGAATTTCCTCCTTGCATTTTTGAATAGTTGAAGAAATATTGGTCATGCGAATATCAGATAATAACAGTTCCTTAAATTCGAAATGAATTATGCCGTTCTCCATTTTATGAAGCTCGTTTTTGTTGTCATCTAGCGACTCCAGTTGGGCCTCCAAATGTGATACGATTGCTTCAGTGATGTCATCATCATTTGCAATTTGTAAACTCTTGGCAGAAACAGTATCAATAAAACACTTTTCTGATGTTAAGTACTGAGAGAACAGCTTCGCCAAGGAGAGGCATTCCTTTTCAGATTTAGTAGCTTGATCCAATTTTTCCAAAAGTGAAGACACAGGCGCAATAAAGCTATCAATCTCATCCTCCTTACAGTTAATTTTGGTTAAAAGATTGTTGCATTGATTCATACGTAATGTATCCACTTCATTTTGAATGTTCGATTGTACCAAATTGTTTGCATTGACTATATCAGAACAAGCTTTAATTGTCGTTTGAACTCCGTCGAGAAAAACTGTGCCGGAACAATGGCTATTGGCGAGAGTAAGCTGAGCATCACATTCTTCACATAGGCGCTTGACAATAGCAGTAATTGATTGAACCAAAGACGATTTCTCTACTTCTGTCATCTTCTGATCTAATTCCAATTTCAATTTGTTCTTCAAATTCAAGCAAGTAGTACGTTGGATTTCAAAAGGTTCTGAGTTGATCGTATCACTAAGTAACTCGTCCAATAAACTAGATAACTCACCTTTGAGGGAGGAATCGATTTGACTAAGTTGCTCATTAATTTGTTTGTATTCGGCATATTTTTCCTCTTCAGTTTTATCTAGAGTTGTATTTAATTTTGACTGAACCAAATCGAGTTCATCACGAATGATAGCTAAAGAATTGAAGTGCTTAACCCATTTCGAGGAACGAGACACAAGACCAGCCACCATAGATTCCAAAGATAAGAGGTTTTCCCATTTCTTCGATACCTCTTCTTGAGTCTTATTGCTATAAGTGTCATCGTTTTCCAAAATTGTTATGTATTGCGCATTGACATCAATGTGAACATCTTTCAAGTCTACTATCGTATCACTGGCTTGCTTATATTCGCTTACAAGAATTTGATATTCACTATTTCTTACATCGGGTGTTGCCTCACAATTAATACGAACATGATTTTCGTTGGTCTTGTTGAGTTGATCAATCTGTGCTTGGATTGATACTTCCAAATCAGATATGTCAGCCAAGTATTTTTCAATGAGCTGGCCAAGATGAAATTCATTTTCCATTTCGACAAGAACTGCTCGTACAATTTGAGTAATTGACAGTCCAATCTCAAAAAGATTTTGAACATTCTCAAGCTGTTCTTCGTTGAGTACCATCTTGTTAGCATCAACATCGGCAGTCAAATTTTGATACTCTTGATGTTCCAATTTATCCAATTCATCGACCCACGTAGAAATTTGATCATCATCACCCTTATCGGCATTTCCAACACGAGTTTTCAGGTCATTTAGAGAAGTTAACCAGCTCTGGATCTTGTTTTCGATCAATAAAGCTGTGGTGTTTTTAGCGGTTTCACCAGCTTCGATCAAAAGAGTACTCCATGCTTGACTCAAACGCTTTTGTGTAGGTTCAACAATATCAGCAATTTCTTTGACCAATTCATGATGTCCTTCGTCTTGCACCTCTTCTTGATCCAATGACTTGTCCTGAAATGCAGTAATACATTTATCAAAAGTGGTATTCAATGATGTAAACACGCTTTCATTAGCTTTCATGGCTTGCTCAACACTATCCGCTTGGCTTACAGCCTCCTTGAGTTTTTCAATATTAACAGCAGAATTCTTGTTTATAACATAAGAATTGCTACGGCTCAAAATCTCGTGACGGGAACCAATCCAAGCTTCCGCAACCTGAGCCTGCTTTTTGTATGAGTGTAAAGATAATCGACGGCGAGATACACGTTCCTTAGTTTCAAGCAGATGTTGGAGACTAGTACATATTTCGTCCAAACGAGTGTTTCTCATATCGATCGTCTCATGGATTACAGAATTGGTGGTTTCATCCTTGAGCTTGGCTTGAGTAGAAATATTTTCCAAAGAGCGTACAGGATACGGAATACTAGTGGCAAGATTCTGACGAACATCATCAATTCCATCTTTGAACTTTTGTAACCTCTCCGTATGGCTCTCCAACAGACCTGCAATCTGAACTGTTTCGCCAGCTACTTTGGTAGCGATAAATTCTTCACGGATTAATTCGGCAGACTGTTCGAGTTGAGCAGTTCTCAAAATGAAAGCAGAAACCAAACATCTTTGGGTTACTACCTCATTTGAGAAATTCAAGTAGTAGCCGGCACGGTCTTGAGCGGATTGCAAATCCTGCATTTTCTTTGAAAATGCGTTTGGAAGAAGGGAGACACTTGTATTATTGTAATGATCAGTTGTTTCATTGACCAAAGACTGGAACCTTTTTTGAATAGAAATGATCACATCTTCTTCATAAGATTTGAAATCAGTGTATAATGTGGACCATTCTGTACGAAGTTTGGATTCATCATCGTCGTCATGAACTGAAGACAGATTTTCAGCAGTGTCATTGTGCCATCTTGCCTTTTCTTCAATAAATACTTCGATTAGCAATTCTTTTTCAGAAAGGTAAACAAGAGCTTGCTTCACAGCGTCCTCCCATCGAATACGTTGCTTTATTAACTCGAGTTCTTTGGAACGAGCGGCCACATTTTCTTGAAGACGAGTTGAAGCTCTACCTAAAGATTCCATACGGGCTTCCAAATGATCAGGAGTAGCAATAGGTCTAGATAATTTAGGAAAGTATTCTACAAATACGTCGTAGCTTAACTGGATGCCAGGCAATATGGATTTTTCAAACTTGTTTCTTTGTGCAATAAGCTTATTCAAATCTTGTTGTAAGGTGGATACATGCTCTTCGGAAAGATCGTCTTGAGAAATCCATTGATTTTTCTTTGTAGTGAATTGACGAAGTTGTTCATTCATTTCTTCTAAACGAGTAATACCCAACTGCAAATTTTTCTCCCATTCAGATCTCATGCTAGCAGCTTCCAAATTAACAGCTTGATCAGAAAGACCACGTTTTAATTGAGATAAATGTTCCATTACATCGCCCAAGTTACGCGCGGCAGAAGAAACATCGACAGATTTATTCTTCTTTTTTTCCACAGAGTCTTCTACCAAACGGGCAATTTTGTCATGCAAAACTTTAACTTTATTCCCTTCAAAAGATTCTACTTGCAAAAACAGGTCTAATCTGGATTTTTTCAGGTCAGATATGTTCATGCCACGAGCCAAAAAACTTTCAGCCGAAACATCAACGTGTTGACGTTTAAGAGCCTCAATTTGTTCATCAATCCATTGACCCAATTGACAAGCTTCCTGTTCGTATTGGGTGACAAGAGCCTTCATTCTGTCAGCATCACGATAGACCTCCAACAATTGATCGATTGATTTTTCCAATGCAGACAATTCCTCCATCTTTCTGTCCAATAAAGCCTTGATTTGAGCTCGGATCTGAGAACGATACAATCCAGCGGCATTATTACCGGCAGTGTTGATCTCTGAAAATGAAGATCCAGTGGGCACAGCTGATGCATGAGAAGTAGATCGAATCCAATTGCCATTGTACACAGGATACGACATGTTGTTGACACAATCTTCCCAAATGCTCTTGATTTCTTGTTTAAATGCAGAAACATGATCATCCAAAGTAGTTACATTTTCTTCTTCTTTTATCATGATACGACGTGTTTTTTTGTTGACAGCATCTTTAATTTTTTCACCTTCATGATGGGCATCTTGAACACGTAATAAAAACTCCGTGATAGTAGAGCGTTGGGTCATGAGATCCGATGTATACGAAGAAAGATATTTGAGATCGTCATATTCGTTTTTCATGTCAGCCTGCTTTTGAGAAACAAATTCAGGTATAGCGGCACCGCCATTATCAAGTCGAGAATAGCTTTCAAGCATTTCTTGATAGCATTCAGAAAGAGATGTCAAGTGTCGGTCACCTAATTCAGCTACACGGTCTTGAATAAACTGTAAGGATTGCATATTTTCATGGTCGTTTTGATAAGACGGCTTATCCACGTTTTCTTTCGAAGGATCATAGCGAGCCTTTTTGACATTAAAATCACATAACTTGCGCGCGATTGTGTTAAGATGGTTATTACATTTAGAGTATTGGCTCTCCCAATCGATGCGTTTCTTAAGTGCATCTAATTGGAGCCCACGAGATAACAACAAATCCTTTAGCTGCTGGTGAGTCATTTCTAAACTTTCAACACCATTGACAAGATGATCGCGATCAATTGAAACAGCATTTGAAGCATCCACATCATATTCCAGAATACGAACGGATTCAAACAATTTGGCTAGATCGTCGTTTTCCATTTGTTGCAAACGCATATCAATGCCATCTCGTTCCTTTTCTAGACGCAATAAATTTTCATCATCAGCAACGGAAGCAGCGGCTGTAGTAGTTGATAAAGTAGCACTAGAATTGCTGGCATTGTTGTTTTTAGGTTGTTTCGATTCATCTATAGAAGTAGTTGAATTGGAAGGCGATTGCTTCTGGTTGGTGTACAACATTAAATCAAAACGAGATTTTCCCAATAACTTGATACGCTCTTCCATCCAAGACTTGGCCCTTGTCATAGCATCATATGCTTCCTGTGCACGCTGCTGAAGAGACATTGTCTGATAACGTGACATGAGTAACTGATCTAAACCATCTGCAATTAAAGCAAGAGACATACTATACGCACTAATGGCACTACGAATATTTTCATTGGTAATCTGATTATCGTGTGGGTCATTCGCTCCAATAGCGGTAGACATCTCTGGAACAGAAGGATAAGGAACAGAAGCCTCGGAACTTGTAATGAGACGTGCCGATTCTTCTTTAAATAGCTGGACTTGTTCGGCGTATACTTCATCATCTTGTACGATTTTATCCTCTGCGTCTTTCAAAAGATGGTATCGGAGGCGGTCTCCAACATCTCGGAGCTCTTTGAATTTATCCACAGTATTGATCATAAAGAGTAATTGTTCCACTACCTTTCTACTGAATCCGGATCTCTTCATCAGATCTTCAAAAGCTTTTTCAAACCCTAGTTGACGCATTTCCAAATAATCAGGCAATGAAGAGTTTTTTAATGTTTCCATTTCTTGGTACGCGTCAAGTACATCCGAATATGCAGCATGATCAAAATCAGCAATTTTCCTTTCTAAACTTACTAAAGTTTTGATTACACCTTCAATGCCATCATCATCATCAGAAGATCCATAACTCGACTCTTCTTTTTCAGACCATCTTGCTTTACCCCTTAGAAATCCATCCAACTCTCCATCAGTTTGTGCGATCCATTGAACAGCATTACCAAATAAGCCTTCCCATTTAACACGTAAAAGTAGCAATTCAATTAACTGTGATCTTTTTGTCAATAAATGAGTCAAATGGTTTAACATGTTGAGAGTTGTAAGAGTGATTTCAATTGTGGACGTATCTGCTGGTGACAAATCGTGTCGATCATCACCAAGTATTTCATCTGTTGAAGTGGCCGACTGGGTCAACATCTTGACATGAGCACGGAGTCTATTCATATCATCAGACTCAAAATGGTCAATTTCCTGTTTTAACCTTTCGTGTTCTTCATGCACATGAATAACCATTGTATCTGCAATAGTGATGTCTCGAGATACGGGATTAAACGTGTCAGATTCGTTTCTTTCTTCGATAACGTGAATTTGCTTGTCGATCCATGTACGGATTCTTTCTGCTTCCACAAACCAGACTCTAACTTGATCAACCCAATCACGTACAGTTTCGTAACGATCTTCGATATCATCGATATGGTTCACAAAACGGTCAAAATACTTTTCGTTGGTATCGTAACGTAATATGTCGGTATATTCTTCTCTGATGCCCTGGATTGTGGCATTAACTACGTGGACACGTTGTTCCAAACTTTGAATTAAATCATCAGTGACGACTGCCTTATTCACTCCGCTATTCGACATCAATTGTTGAACGACCTCCAATTCGTCATTAATAGCCGAAGCTATCTGAGCAAAAGTGACACCACGTCTAAACAATTGACAGGCCAATTGAATTGATCTGAATTCGGATACTACGGGATGATCCTGATTATTTTGAAACTCTTCGGTTTCTATGAATTTTGATACATGGGAAATAGAACGTTCAAAATCAGCAGCCATATCTAGCGTTCCGTCCAGCGGATGAATCGATATATTACACTCTTTCAACTGTGACCTTATTAGCATAGAGGTATCACTCTCGTTAAAATAATTGGATGTGTGCTGGGTAACTTTTAAACGCTTTGATAAAGTTTCCCATTCGGATCGTAACTGGTTATAACGATTGGTCAGAATTTGCTTCTCTTCTGAGGATGGATCTAACTTATTGATGACTTTTTGTGCATGATCAAGTAACAATCTTGATTGCTGCGTATCCTGTAGTTGTTGCCCAATTTCTTTTTCTTCGTTTTGGGTTGTTAATAATGATGACAAGATATCTAATTGTTGGTACACATCATCATGATCATCAAACAACAATTCCGGCTGAGGTGTACTTGGTAGTTCTTCATCCTCCTCCTCTTCTTCATCATCAGGTGTTGTAGTTGAATCAGGTGGTGTAATGTCTTGGTGTGTAATGTCTTGGTGCTTATCCGTTTTATCTGGTACAACAATGCTTTGTTCAACTAGAGGGGACACCAATGCAATATCTTGTAACCTCTTTTGCAACGTTGAACTATCGCTTTGCTGTTTTTGTTGTTGTTGAGACATGACTTTATACATTTCACTAACGTACATCATAACGGAAGGCTCATGCGGATAGTCCACATTGATTAAATCAGCAGGCTCTAAATACTTTGGTATATTTAACTGTTCATCCGCAATCTCAAATGCTAAAGTCAAGAGAGTATTCCATGTTTCCTTTTCTGATGCATGTTGTATATGGTCAGTAAACAGAGCTGGAATTAAATCTGGATCATGTCGATGTATTAACAAACAAAACGCTAAGCCTGAACGCCATGACCTGGAAAAATCTTGTATCGTTGTAATAATATGATTGCTAACATAATCTTCAAGTTGTGTTCGAACCCAATAGAGTAGAGCTAACTTTGCTTCCGCCATTGGTTTTCCACCACCACGAGACGCGCTGACACTGGGTAAAGGAGACGGAGGTGGTACTTGGAGCTGTTGGTATAGATTTAGTAAAAAAATAAAAATAAAAAAATATGTACAGCAAAAATAAAGGGCATTTACATTATCTTGCTTGGATTTCTTTGTATTAAATTCTGGATTATCCAGTAAAATTGGATGTATTTGATACTTTAACATGATGAAGAAAGTTATTGCCAAAGTGCTTTTTACATCACCATTTACAATTGCCTCACTCCCAATAGCAGGTAAACTATCGGCACCCCATTCATCTTGTAGGAATTTCAATGCTAGTGCTACATTTGAAAGTTCATGAATTCGCATATTACCCCTCTCTGGTTTCAAAGCAGAAGTATTCTTTGAAACAACAGATAACAGCTTCAAAAGCTTCTTGCCATTTTTTAAATCTTTATCTATGCTATCAATATGCTCGTCTACTTGGCTTAATTGAACATTTATCCATTTCGTTAAGGTACGGATTTGTATATCTTGATAATCTGAACTAATGTTTTTGTTTAATTCGTCTGTGGAGGTATCGTTATGTGTTCTGTTTGTTGTAACAGGTGGTATAAGATGTGAAGAGACAAGACGATTTGAAGTAGATCTGTTCGGAATTTGTTCTACATGTTGAGGTTGAGATTCAGTATTGCTATTGAGATGGGGTGAAAACTTTTTGGAATCCATTTTTTCTACTCTTTTCTGATTTCAAAACAAAAAATGGAATCTGGTTTACACAGTTTTCATACAATGTTCAAATAGAAGGAAAAGAGAAGAAGAAAAAAAAAATATAAATTGTGAAAAACTAAAAAGAAATGAGGGAACACAAGAATTTCTTTATTTGGATTGCAAAGACGAGGTGGTAGTGCGTTTTGATTCAAAAGAAGAATGTGTCTTTAAAAAAGACAACTCCTTTAAATAAGTTGTTAGGAGTGTGTATATGTGTAATCAAATGAATATCTGATACAAGTTTCATTCATTATTATGTAAGGTATACAGAGGTGTGTGTAGATCTCTTTAATCAATTGCTCTACCGTGCATTCTTTGTCTCCTTTAAAACCTGTATTATCGTTGTTACTGCCAAACACATTCTCTTGCATACATCGATATCGGTGTCAACGTGGCTTTTTATATTTACGTTACGCGAAAACTCTATCGTTTCCATTACGCACGCTCTCCTATTTATGCAGAACGGCTCTTATATACACAAGAACTGTGGTAAGTATTTATCACGCAAAGCAATACGCCCATTGGTATGAGTGCATGTTTATTGGCCACATACAATTCCTGACCTAAATTAAGAATTTATAAAAGATGAGTTCCTGAATTGCTAGAATTTACTATGAGCACGATTTGGATGTTCAATCGTTTTTACACTTTATTTATAACAACACTGGCCCTATGGGGAGAAAGCTAATAGCACAAATATGATGAAATATAGAAAACTTAAAGACTATTAACTATTTTACTAATGCCATATACCATTACAATAGATTATATTTAGATTCGTTCCTGGCACGCTTAAAAAGGGTCTAGTAGATTTTACTGCCTGTACAGAGAATTTAATAAACAGGTCAAAATACACTGCTTATTTTAATAATAATGCATGTGGATTTTTCTGACTACCGGAATCTTGTGCCACTCCAGCAACGTGGATATAAAGTCATTCTGAATTACACTATCAGCCGTTTGTAAATTAATTAAACCGTCATGTCATGACAGAATGTTTGTTTTGAATACTATCATTTGGAAATGCAGGCTGTTTATCATCAAAATAGTTATAAAAGTGATATGCCACAAAACATAAAAAAGTTAACTTTTTTTTCAAAAATAGTATAGGATGACAGAGAAACTTATTTTGTTGGTGCAAACACCGCCTAATTCGCTTTAGTAAAATACATCTTTTAAGACATTCAAATTTACCAGCCAGTATCTATAGTTCTTTCAATATAATCTGCTATGAAAGGGTTTCCAGAATTAGATTCTGCAATTAAAAGCACCTCGTTTCAGAGCATTATTAATAACAGGCCCTTTTTATAACGTGGCATCTAAAAATACAAAATCAGCAGTAAAACGAAATAATCTTTGAGGACAACTCATTTTAGCGATACACGAGATACATATTTGATGCTGGCTAAGTCGTTTATTGTGATACAAAAATACTTCTGCCTAAAAAAATTGGAATAGGCACATTGGCAAACATTGTAAGTCTGTTGGCAGGCGTTCTAATAAATAATTTCCGCTCATTTTTTTTTTTAAGATTTAGTCGTAATTTACTTACTTCCGCTTTCCTTGCACTGATTTTTAATTTTTTCAAATTTGCACATACAATCAAATTACAGTGTCCAAACCAGCCTGATGCCCTATGTCAAATAATCCGATTGTTTACTCACATAAAAATTTCCATACAGCAACGGGTACATTATCTATTTTAATTATCATTTACAAATAGAAACAAGTACAAGAAATTAATGCTTGCATGTAATGACTAGGATTGTTATAGTCTCTCAGTAGGTCCATAAAATAATTGAACCAAGTTAGAATAGAGTACGCACAAACATAGCATTTGAGTGATATTTGGGTAAAAATTAAATATATGGTATTCCAGAGAACTGCATTATGGTAGACAGCTTTGAAACTCATCTAGTTTAACGGCAGGACTTCGTTACATGTTACCGATAATTAGAAGTTTCAGACGAACCCCCTCCCCCTTTCATTTCAACCACGCTTCACATACACTCGTTTGAGCATAGCAGCCACCGTAAAAATCAAAGGGTGGGCGGGAGTCTCCACTTTTTTTTGGTACTTTTGACCCTGTACGGAACCCTTGAAAAATTCCTACAAAATACAGTCTTTTAAGCCCATTTTCCCGTTTTAACGAGGATCCGTTAAAGGTGTCACTGTAGGAGATCCAAGAAAGTGAAACTCCTTTTTTATTGAAACTGGAAGATACGGCCCAATCAAATACAGTCGATTTGAAGGCCGACTTTTGCACGGAATTCCCTATAACTCTAATGTTGAATTTGTTTCAACGTATTCTGAGTCTGGGGGCTCATAATGACACACACAGACGCATATAATCTGTCTGGATGTAAGGTGGCGCAAATACAATTACGCTGGAAATGATTAAAATCCGTCCAAAACAAAAGCAGCTAGTATAATTATGACAGAAATTACTACATCAAGAACTTCCATAACTGGGGTTTCTGTACACCAGAAGCACCTCGCAAACATGCATTATCAGCATTACTAATTTATCTGCGCACAAATTCCTACGCCGACTCGAATGGTTAGCAAACATCTACGCAACTAGTGATGTTACACTAACTATGGATCGAGGTGGTTAGCATTGCATTAAGGGGAATTTATAACAGGTCCTTTTCCAAAGGCACATTCCCTCAACAATAGCCAGTATAACACAGGTTCGTGATTGTATAAAGTATAAACTTTAAGATGAAACATTTATGTTCTTTTTTATTTTCTTTAAGCTTCTATTATTGCTTGGTATTGTTACACTTAGTATATTGTGTACCAGCATATGATACATTCGGTACCCTTTAAAAATTCAACGGCGACAGCTAGTAACAAGTGTTGGGCTGGAACGCTGGTATTACGCATTTAGTGAAAAAATTGAATACCGACAACAAATGCTCTTATGTTTCAAAAACTGGCCAAACTGTATGCTTGTGCGCAAGTCCAGGTATTGTATCTGTAAGATTTATGATTAATAGAGTACTGATATACAGTTATATTTGCTAGTCAGTGCCACACAAAGGTTTAACAAGTAGCATAATTAAGCAAAAAAAAAAAAAAAAAAATTCTTGATAAGATTAAATAAGGTTTCAAAATTAGATAGTTCATTTCATCAATTAGGATCAAGCTGATAAGCGCATCCTTAGCTTCAGATTTAATTTAAGTTGATTTGTAGAAGGTTTTCGATGATGATTGTTACAGATATAGGGGTATTAAAAGAAGCCTACTACCTGAAAAGCGAATGCATTAGTTAGATGTTGTACAGGCATTCTAGCCTATTAATAATCAAAATAATTCAATGCATAGCTTGCCTGGATAATAATCTGCATAAATAATCATGAAATATGATAGCACTCATTTGTAATGTACTGGTTGACATGCACTTGCTTTTATTTAAGAAAGCCAAATAACAGTAATAGATGCTTTGCAAATATAGCACCATTGTTTGCAACGGTGTTGTTGAGATTCGGCTCAAGGGGGTAAACATAATTCATTAAAAGGAAACAACGTACTCAAATTGTGTCTTTAACATTATCCATATTTTATTGAGCCCAAATCTTTTTGAATCTAAATCTTGGCCAGAGCTTGGGAGGTTATTTTACCCATGACGCAACAAGATTGAGGTACATACTATTTTGGGGAACATATGATTGGGATTTTACTCGCTACTCATAATGATACCCATATATACCGATACAAGGGGCTTCATTGAGTGCATTTAAGAACAGTTGAAAGATAATATCTACAGCTTGCTTTGTAAGCATAGTCCATTGGATTAGGAACCATATAAATTAAATTTTTCGTTATCTATTTTGGTTCGTGTTGCAAGGTGTCAAAAAGAAACTCTAATGATGAAAAATGGGGCGATTTTGTAAAGTTCTAGTAACTGCTTTATGGATCTCTATCTTCCGACAGCAATTGTTCTTCTGCAATATAATCTCAAGCAACATTATTAAACAATAATGCAGAAATTTCATCTCTATAAGACCTTAAAGACCTCAAAGACTTTGAAGCTGAGCTACTATTTGGCTAGACCTATTTCGGACCAATTTATGTTTCAATTTTCGATCAAGCTTGGCCTGACACAGCGGGCAAAAAGAAGCTTTGTAAATATTTATTTCTATATACGCACAAGAACCAATAATAGCGAATGACCGTAGCGCTGGTTACACATATCTTTTAACGGGGTCTACTTAAAACCGCGGCTTATTATCTGTTTGTGTGTAAGTGTATTGTTGGACATAAACCTTAATTTCAAAGTTATGCTAAGCTATATTTAGAATATTCTAACCGCCTTGACAACGTGGCAGAGTAAAAAAGAGCGAGGTATGGAATTACCCCACAATTAATATTTTATTTTATAAAATGACGATCCGAGTTATTTATTACAAGAAAGCAAAAAAAAAAAAAAAAAAAAAAAAAAGAGAAAAAATGGCAGTAGTACATAAACATAAAAGATACAAAAAAAGGGAGGGAGGGCGGGGGGAGGAGATTACATAAAAATACATGGTACATAATTGACTTAAAAGTTGTAAAATTGGTCCGTTCTATAAACAACACCGTCGCCACGAACCAGTAACAAGGGTATTTTTTTCTTTAAACCATCATCTTCCAGTAATAAAGTAGGGCTATTTAAAAGTTCTTGAAGGTCAGGAATTATACAGGTTATTGAGTCTCTTGATTTATATTCTGTTTGGGGTGATTTAATATCACCAAACCAAATATTAAGATCGCGCGTTAGATTTTCGCCTGCCAATGTCAAATGCAATGCGTCTGTTTTTTTGCTAGATGTTTCATGAACAAGAGGGAATGGTGTAATTGGTGCAGATGTGGTAGATAATGTGGTTGTAGCCTGTTGGTCAAATGGCATGTTGAAACAGCTTTTATCTGGTGCATCCGAAGGTGTCCAAAAGGTATAACTAGCACAATCTGTGCCAACAATTGTCCAAACTGCTGCATCTGAAACATCTTCTGTCCAGCATGCACCTTCCAATCCAGATGAGTCAGAGATTGAACTACCACGACGATCTGCTAAACTGCCCCGACGTCCTTTAGTCTCTGTGCTGCTAATGGAGCTCATACGGCGGCGTGCTTTTGCAGTTGCTGGTATAGGCGATTCAGGTTGCACACTAGCAGGTCTATCTGTAAATTTGCTTTCAACAACTCCCTGTATTAAATCAGACCAAGCACCGCCAGTAGGTAAAGTTTCTAACTTTGATGGTTGACAACCTGGGACTAAATGACGATTGTAAGTCGTTTTATGCATACCAACAACATCATTTAGACAAGCCAAGTAAGTGACCGGATGGCATGATTGAGGAACTTTGTAATTAGGGTTACCACCGGATGGTTGCTGCTGCTGTGGCTGCTGCTGCTGTTGTTGTTGTTGTTGTTGTTGATATCTAGCTTTGTTATGATGCGAAAAGGTTGGATCTTGAACGATTTGAAATGCAATCTTATGTAACTGAGAAACAGGGTCACCCAGCGTCTCATCGCCGCATTCACCCCCTGTTTTTCCAGAGAGATCTTCAATCTGATTGCCACCTAAAATCATACTTCCTTTGTCTACTTTGCGGATGATCATAACAGGGCTTACAAGCCCGGTTGTAACGCATTGAAGGACAACTGGCTGATTGTAATGAATAGCTACAGGTTGCTGACTTGAAGAAGGTGTTTGTAATGCAATTGCAGGTGGGGGAGGGAAATTGATATTGTTGGGATGATGCTGGTTAGGACGAGGTATACTGGTTGTGTCAGGTGAACGGGAGGTATCAACAACCCAAATAACAAAAGGATCCCAGGATCCAGTTCTTGCAACAAAACAGGTACCATTGTTTGAACCACTTGTGTTGCTTTTATTATTTGGTGATGAAGGTGGTTGCCCATTAGATACGCCCAAATATTTTGTTGAAACAGTTTGTGAACGAATACGATTAAACAAAGAAATAGTTGTACCATGATGTATACATACTAAATATAATACAATAAATAATAGAACAATGATAAAATAAATGGACACTTACATTCCATATTCTTGATACTTTGCCTCTTTTTGCTTGGCTTACTAATCACTTTGATACCTTTACTAGGGAAGGTGCCTAATTGTAATCCATTTCCAAGATGAATTTTAGCTAAAACCTCCACACGTTTTCTTTTTTCGTCAGCATCGTTTATATACAGTTGTTTAGATACACTTCTTCCGGAAATTGATGAATTTGTAGAGTTATTGACGGCTGCGATAGAGGTATCGATTATTGTTCCGGAAGGCGTTTGCCATTCGAGAACTCCGGTTTGATTGATGGTTTCTCCAGAAATATGAATCGTGAGTTTAGGGGAGCTTAAAACGTTACTCTGGGATTGAAATAAATTGGTTTTCTTTGGTTCGGTTAGTAAATTAGGTTTGTCCGAAGATGTGGTGTTTGTCCACCAGTTGGCACCTTTTAAGATAGTTGTAGGTGGGGGACACAAAAATCTAATAAAACGTCATATTAATTTTTTTGGCTTTTGAAACTACGAGCTCGAATGCTAATTTACCTTTTCTCGGTTCCATAACTCTTTTGTGCAACTCTACTAGTCAAAACCATAACGGTTCTTTCACCAGTTACGGGTAATGATCTTTCTTGAAGATCCCGTTGAATAAGATACTCTTGAATTAAAGGCTTCAAGGAAGATGCTGTATTTTTTCCCTGTAAGATGCGGGCTGATATAATACCGCTTTTGTTATTATTTATCAAGCTGGATAATTGGTTATTCATCTCCCAATCATCATTCATTTGCTGAGGTTGCTGACCTTGAGGCTGAGGTTGATGGAAAGGAATAGGCTCAAATCCCAAAGAGGCCGGCTGCATTGGAGTGATAGGAGGAGAAGGTGATAAAGAAGATAAGGACGATCCCATAGTATTTGATGGAGATACAGGAGATAAAGAATTGATACTACATCTTTGTCTTTTTTGGGCCTGAGAGTGCATTTTCTTTGCTTCCTGTTGTTCGAGTAACCAATCTGCCATGTTGTTGATTTCATTGGTGATAGATGAAGGCGTAATAGTGCTGTTAAATTCATTCGTTGCCAACTTAAGGAAATCTCCAGACTGTGACAATAATTCAGTTGTAGTTGAATCCATAAATGAGATATCGGATATCATGGTAGCAGCGTCGCCATTTGAACTATTTTCTCTATGGAAATCTCTTCCAACACCGTTTTCGGCAACCAGTGCATCGAGAAAACTTGTGGAAAAGAAAGTAGGTGAAGAGACAGAGGCAGTGGGTGATAAAAGGGTAGCAAAATTAGGATCATCTTCCCTCAAAGACTGAGTACGTCTGTGAATAGGCCTGTCAACATGGTGATTGTTAGTGGAATTCAAAAGATGGTGAAGGTCATCCCAAGGCCCATTATCACTAGCTGGCAACACATTCATTTCTTGCTTTGAGAAATCAAAAGAATGGTAATCCATTTCTCCGACGGCAACTGAATGGCGGCGAGAATTTGATCCAGAAAGATTATTGGTATCTATATGTAACTGGTGTTGTTCAAAAAAGGAATCGAAATTAAAGTGATTATCATTTTCGACAGAAGGAGACGACGGTGATGAGTAGATAAAGTCTGACCACGAAGATGTATTGGGCAAAGATGAACTAAGGAGTTTATTGTCATCTTGTTGCTTTCTTTTTCTGGAATCAGTAGTAAACATATTCGTGCCAGCAAATATTTATATTATGGAAAAGTATAAGAAAAAGAAGAAAAAAAAACAAAAAAAGAAAAAATTAGGGCAAGAATAGGGTTTTTTAAAAAAAAAAAAAAAAGCTATGTCGTACAAAAAGTACTGCTAAAACGCAGCATTAGGGCTAAATTAAGAACATCTCAACCCCACATTTTTTACTCCAAACCAATCACTATAACTTGTTCCGGTCAGTAAACTTTCTACCGTACACATGACCCTCAGGTTCCCGCCTTTCTTATACCGAAAAAACGGTAGTACTATACCCCGCATATAAATCTAATAAGAGGCAAAAGCGCTTTTTTTCTTAACCTTAAAACAAATTTTCAATTTCTTTATTGTGCCCATTATACATACTGAGTTTAAATCGATCTGATTTATCTAGAAATAGTCTACAAAAAAAATAAAAGATATAGTTTTTCTTGTGTAATCCATACAGGCATCGGTATTAAACAGAAAAGACAAATGACATACTCAAGTTATTATTACGTCAGTTTATTATACATGTAATAAATAAGTAATTTTAAATTGGAGTTGGATCCTTTAGCGTTTTATTGTATGCATGAAGATGGGATAACATGATAGTATGCACATCACATTTTTACATGTCCAGTTACACTAACGTATTACAGGCTGTGGTCAGGATTACCAAGTAGAGGCTGAGGGGGATACAACAAGTAAATATCTTGTTTGAGATCATATATATTTTACAGGGGTTGTCTTCCTGCTCATCTGGTCAGATGCATCATTTGATTCCTAGTATGTGTTTAATGTATATAAATACGGGTTTTTTTAACTGACGCAAAAATGTAACTCGTGTTTTGTCATGGATACTACACAAACGTACAAATATAGACCTGACACAAGGTAATAGAAATAGATAAAATGCAGCATGCTAATTTTTTAATTGGTTATAGAAATCCATGAACATATATATTAAATGCATTTGTATTTAAAATGCCAGCCCAGAACAAGAAAAAAATCGGTAAGGTTTACTTTGTTACTCTGTAGGGCAGTTTGTGCGTAGGTACCATTTATAGGTATGTATCGCAAATATATACATATACAAATAAAAATATAGTTATATCCATTTGCACAGTACGCCTACATTTTAATTGATATTACACACTGTGTTTTTCGTTAATGGGACATTTGAAATCTAAAACAATAGATCCTTTAAATGAAGTAAATGTTTAGATTGTAAGAATGAGAAGTATAGATGTTGTCCTGTTGTAGCAAGTATATTTTTTGCAACATGGTATCTAAAAAACAATAACAATAACAAAGTAATAGAAACTTCTGTTATATTCTCTTCACCATATCATAAAGCAGGAGAGCATTAAAATGCTTTCAAATAAATAAACCACCTTAAACAAATGACTTTAAAATTTTAAAAAATATGCATGACTTTAATATTTCAAACTTGAATCATTGACTTTCAATCATAGTTTGCATACATGTAAGCTTCTTTCTTTTAAACAATGGGGGTATGTGATTTGATTGGTTTTCATTATATATCTTTATATATATGTGGATAATATTGCCAGAATCACCCGGAGACATGGAGAACCAATCAGGAGATTGAGCAAGGGAAAGTTTTTGCATGTACGTGCGGGATCATTGGAATTTGCGTCTACAAGCAGGAGTTGAATGCTCGACATATACATTAATGTAAACTGATTTTGTAAAAAGCAAGAAAATTCTTTGAAAAAATAGGCTAAAACTGAAGGTTGACAATAAACCTTCAGTCAAAGGTATATAGTTGGTTGGGAAGCAAACATTTAGCATTATTCATAACATAACAATAAAATGTTTCTTAGACTAATTGAAAGGGCATTCCATTTCCGGGTACGTCCTTATATATACGGACGATTCAGTGTTCATACAAATTGCATACAGGATTGAAGTTTTCAGAAATAGAAACAAAAAAATATGGCTGATTTAATAGATTTATATATATATATATATATAAAACACGAAAAAGTGTGCATTATACTTTAGCATTGGACAGAACTGTCAACCCATTTTTTATATCTTGTCTTACCGCAGATCTACTACAAAATGATGTGATCGTTCGTTCAATATTCAAGGCAGGCTTATAAATCAGCATTTTAAATTGTGCTCTCAATGATTACCGAACAAAAAAACGTGGGGCACACCTTTATTTTAAAATTCATTCTTGTATGTTGACTCTATTATAATTACGTAAGATTGAAATCGAATCCCACCTCTGTTCTATCCTGCAAGATTCCAGATTGCATGTATTGAACATACAGTCAAGCTTATTGAATTTGGGACTTTTTTAAAAAGTTATTGTCAGTTAGATACATTGTTCCCACTCTCAATTTACTAGATTTTGAAAACGTCGCACACTTTTTGAGTGATCTTGAACATTTGAGTGAGGTCAAATGTTTGATCATTTTTTTGAGTGATTTATTTTCAGCTAAGTTAATTAGTTTCAATTTCAAGTCAAAATGAATCTTCAATATGAAGCTTAAAAACAGATTTTATATTTATTTCATGATTTTTGAAGCAACAAAATGTATATATTTAACTATTGTAGTTATTAAGAAGCAAGAAGAATTTGTAAATTGTGATATTGATTTAGGCTGATAGCATGATTTATCAAAGCCTGTTTCCATGCAAGCATCTTTGATATTTTATAGGTATAGGCTATTAACTTTTTTCGGCGTAGTTAGGATTTCCATATTTACATTAATTGTTTTATACATTACACCATTGACACTATTAACCAGTTTTTTAAAATGAATATGATGGGCTATATTTATTTTTGACTTTAGGCCGATTATTTTTAAAAAGGTGCCAAATTCAATAGGCCTGACTCTACTCATGCTGCACACATCAACCGTATTACAAGAATTCAATGGGTAGGTTCCCCATACTATATCTATCACAGGATTAGTTTAGTGGAACATCATTAAAAAAAACAAAGATGTGCGGCTAAACATGTAACATTGAACAAAATATACTAAAAAATTATTCTATTTCCTGCTTAACTAATCCGGAATACGAATACAATTTTCCCAAAGAACTTAAAAAAGAGAATGCATAACAAACAGCATCAGATTGTGATTGGAGCCAATAGAAATTAATCGCATGAACTTTATGTTTTATCAATATTACGGTTTATTCGCTAGCAGATTTATTAATATTGTACGAGGTAAAAAGTGACGAAATTTCAATGTTAGTGTATTTGTGGTTGTACCATGTCATTGATGGATATATATAAACAGTTACAAGATGTACGGACGATAAACTGCATGTTTTATATGTTTATATAGTTACACTCAAAATTGCCGGTTATTTTTTTGAGAGACAAGGAATTGTTTTTGTATAAATGATCGCGTTTCAAAATTTAAAGATTGGCTAGCTTTAAATAGTCGCGTACAGCTCCAACGCCCCGTTTTTGTTTCCAGGGCAGACATGTCTCATTTTTTAAAACATGAGATTAGCTATTTTGTGCATTCGGATATCAAGCATAACCGAAAACCAGAATTTATTTCACGGCTCATAAGTAAAATTTTAAGGCATTAGAGACTCATTTACTGGATTGTCTTGGTGTGTTCATAAATAGAACTGCTTGTTGTTTATACATGACTATTCTACATGAAACCGCGGAGAGCGCCTGTCATGAATTGCTTTCTAGATACACATGCACATACTGGCCCCGGTTAAAAAATCTTTGAATATAATGTACCCATTACCTAAGCAGCTACCTCGACATTCTCTATGTATGTATTCAACAACCAATAACCATTTTGCAACCCAAAAAGCCCATATTAAAAAAAAAAGAATGCTTCCATTTTCAAATTTATTTTGCCAAAGTTTCCCAAAATGTAATGAACAGGGCAATGCTTAAGCAAACTGTGAAAAAATTTAGAAATTCATGAGAATGTTATAGCATTTCACTTCCATCTAAATATTTACCTGGACTAAATAACTTTCGGCAACAGTTCTTGCACGAGTGTTTACACTCAACTTCATTTCCGAAATTTCCTTGTCAACCTCTTCCATGAAATGAACAATGAAATCAACCAACTTGTGCTTATACATTTGTTCGGTATGGTTGTTGGTAATCAAAAAGGAGATATCATAGCCCTATAGAAAGAGTTGTTAGCAATCTGTTGGGCCTGTTTTTTCTTTGAGCACAAATTTACATCAATGGGCTTTCTACGTAAAATAATGAAACTTTCTGCTCTCAACATTAAGAAACGAGAAAACTTGTGGCATAGAATACGTTCGAGGTCGTCTGCCTGTTTAATCTTGATACTGATACGAACGGAATTAACAGAAGGTTCAACTAATACTTTTTCATTTTCATTACGACTGATGACCAAAGGGTTCATCAATACTTCCTTTGACTTTCTAGATTAGATGGTAATTAGTATTAGTCGAAAAAGTTTTGGTACGAGAAGAATAGTATTACCCTGATTCGATTTCAGGTGTATTATGTCTCTCAGCAACTTGAGAAGAGAAATTATCCAAACAAAGAGCAGCAGTTAAAGTTGCACGAACAGCTGTGAGGTATGGACGAAGTGTGTTTGACTATATGGTGTAGTTAGTACGCGTTTTTTATTTATTGTTGTCCATCTTCGGTCTTTATTGAAATACTTGCCATTTTTTTTTTTTGGTTTCTAAGAAGGAAAAAGGAAATACACTTACACAAGTGACGAAATGCTAAAAAATGCGGTTATCCGGAGTTTGAAACATTATGTGTTGTGTGTAAAAGATAACAATCGGTATGTGTTCCTTAATCGATCTAGTAAGTCATTTATCGAATGTATAAATATATTTAATTTATTGTCTCAGGTTTATAATGACACATAATAGAAAGAAATGTAAAATAATTACAAACAATTAAGGTTATCGACCTTTAGACATGCAATAAAACAAAGGAAATAAAAAACAAGGAAAGAAAAGAAGAAAAAAACAGAGAGAAAAATTGGCTTCCTTTTATACTAATATACGAAGTTCTATATACCATTTTTTTACATGTATTTACATTATAGAAGTATCAAAAAATTGTACTTGGTAGATGTTGGAATATACAAGAATGTTTTAAATTCAGAAAATTTTTACGTTCCCTCGTTGCAATATGTCCGTGCATAAATGTTGTAGTTAAAACTGATATTTTTATGTTGTTGCCAAAACTGTTGTCAAATTCTTAACAATAATCAAATTAGATAAATACAACTCGTTTTAGCCAGGTTATTCTTTTTTTTTCTTCAATCAACCTATTATATAATACTTAAATCATTATGCGTTTTTCTCTTGCTATTATCGCCACTGTTGTCTTATCTCAAGCTGTTTATGCCTCTGAGCATGGATCTGCACATGCCTCTGCACATGCCTCTGAACATGCCAATAATCACGCTGCTGCTTCAGTCTCGGCCTCGGCCCCTAGTCATGCTGCCTCAGTCTCTGTCTCGGCCCAAAATGATGCTGTCTCAGCTTCTGCCTCTGCGTCTCAATCAGCCTCGGCTGCTTCAGTATCTGGTGCTGCTGAACTCGATAAGCGTGGTCTCTTTGCCTTTATGAGAAAGGTGATCTTTGCTGAAGAAGAAAGCTCTTCTTATGCCCCTAGTGCTTCCGCCAGTGAAATCTACGGTGCCTCCGCCAGTGCATCTGCTTCTATTGCTCCTTCAGCTGCTAAGCGTGACGGTAATATGCAACAAATTCTCGCTTCTATCGCCAAAGTTCAAGGTTCAATTTCAGCCATGTCGGCTAGACCTAGCGCCAGTATTGCACCCAAGTTACGTAATCGTGCTGCCGAGCAAGTCAATGCCAAGTCACAATCTCGCCATGGTTCTGCTGCTGCTCACGCTTCAGCCCCCGCTGCTGCTGCTGCCTCTGAAAACGCTGCACCTGCTGCTGCTGCCTCAGCTCATGCCTCCGCTCACGCCCATGCCTCCGCCTCTGCCCCAGCCTCAGCTGTTGCTGCCTCTGGGCATGCTTCAGCCCCCGCTGCTGCTGCCTCTGGACATGCTTCAGCACCCGCTGCTGCTGCCTCTAGTAAAGCCTCTATCAAAGCATCCGCACCCGCTGCTGCTTCTGAACATGCCCACGCTCACGCTTCTGCCCCTGTTGCCGCTGCTTCCTCTAACATCGCCTCAGCTTCAGCCTCAGCTAGTGTTGTCGAGCCTGTTGCCATGTACAAACGTGCACATAAGCATGCTCCTTGGTCTGAAGAAGGAGAAAATGCATCTGCTGAACACGCTGAACACGCTGAACATTCTGATCATCACCATAGTCATGCTCATCAAGCTAACGTTGAATCTGTCAGTGCTTCTGCATCTGCCCAAGGTGCACGTCCTTCTGAAGCCTCTGCCTCGGTGGTTGCTAGATTAGCTGAATTAAACCGTAACATGAAGAGAGAAGTTGCAGATGAAGCTTCAGCATCTGTTGATGTTGCTTCAGCAAGTGTTGAGCAGGCAAGTGCTGCCTCTGCTTCAGTTGCTCCTTCTTTTGTATTCCAAATGTCTGCTGTCCCCGTTTCCGCTGTAGCTGAAAATTCTGAAATTTCTGAAATTTCTGAGAATGCCGTAGTTGTTCAGCTTGTCGAGAACGAAGCCGACTCCTTCTGGATTGATGATTCCAAAGCTGAAAATGCCTTCAAGGGTTATAACTGGAAGCTTGTCGAGTAAATATCATTCTTCCCGCTGGCTACTATTGATACTATAAATTATTATTATTCTCCTTTTTTTTTTTTAATTATTCCCATTTTTTCCTTTAAAAAAAAATTAATAAAAACTCTTGCTCTTTTTGGTTCACATAGTTATTTGTTTTTTATTGAAAGCAGTTCAAGATGGGTTGAATTGGGAAAAATTTAATTGGTGGAACGTGGCAAGTAAAAATAATGTTCAGATCACTGTCGATAACTACTACAGAACGAATCATCTCAAGGTTCTGCATGTCAATAGCTTTGTATGACGTGGAAATAAGTTTATCAACACTATCCGAAGCTTAAATAAATTAAAGTTAAAACACAAGAAAAAAAACATGCATGATTGTTCTGTTTACCAAGTATAAATGATGGTTTAAATTTTAAGCTTTCTGTAGTCTTGTCTGGTGAAGCGTACGCCCAATGAACGTGTGCTCTATCGTGTGTGATTACGATTGGGATTGCACCACGTTCAATAAATTTTGTGTAGTTTTCCCTAATGACAACAAGAAGATAAAAAATGCTGTTAATTTATCATGCATATATCAGGAATTTGTCATAATGTACTCAATCTGAGTTAAATCGATTCTGGATTGTTCCGAACTAAACACCAATTATCAAGTGTTAATGATATACTACTTCAGGCTAAAAAAAATATGGCAAATACTTTACAAGTCGTAAGGACAGAAGAACAGGACGGCAAAGGAAGCAGTGCTAAATACATTGGAAAGCTGAAAGTCAAAAATTTGATCTCTAAAATAAACTTGGCATTGAAAATCGTTTATTTTGGATTTATTTCTGTTCACAACTTTGTATTTTAAGTGCTCTTCCATTTGGTCTGTTGGATCGTTGACATATACTGTCCTATCACGTTTTTGAGAGTCGATGTGTTGCATTTGCATTATAAAAAGTGAAGAAGAGGGATTTTTTCAAAAATTTATTGGAATCCTTTTTAAAACAATAATAAACAGGATCAAGCAGATTTAAAATCGTGTGAATAATTAGATTCACATTAATCCAACAATAATATATCATCATCCTCTTCGTCTTCGTCCAGATGGATTACATCATCCACTACAGTGTGAATAGTCTTTGTTTTCTTGTTCGCTTCGTTGTTTTCTTCCTCTTCTTCTTCCAGTTTACGCTTCATAGGCACTCTAGAAACAGGCTTATTAATAGGTCTAACCAGTATAACTGTATCTTCGTGATGAGCGGGATCTCTACATATTTTTATATCTTTAGTCTATAGGATTCTAGTTATTGCAAGGTTCATATCCTTACATTGCATCCATATTTAAATCAATTTCGTCTCCATCATCGTTTGTGATACGTAAAATGGTACCAGCTTTTAATCCTACATTGAACAATGGTGTATCAGCCATATCCTGGAAGTCGACATCATAAATCATTCTATCAGAGCGTGTTAATATAGTTAGATTGCAGATACATTTAATGGACAACTTACCTGTTTCCGTCCAAGATACCAATATCATCTCTATCCATGCCTGCTCCACCTTCTTCGGTTGAAAGTAATATGACCTTTTCAATCAAATGATTTAAGGTAGCCTTTTCAAAGTCCACGTTAACAGTTCCTCTTCTTGATTTACAGACATTGCAATTAGGATTAGGACCGTTGTTAGGATCTGAAAGAAGACGAGATCCAGTATGGAGATGAACCTGCCATAAATTAATAAATAAAAATGTCAGAATCATTTACTGATGCTATCTTACCCTTGAGTTTTCCTTCAATTCACCCCGCAAGATGCCAAGTGCTTTCAAGATTACCAAGCCTGCAATAATAGCATTCGTGGTAGCAATAGCTGGAATAATATTACCTGCTATGGCTAAAGGGTTTTAAAGGTTAGTATTCATCAGAGGGTAAAAGTATCAATCTCACATTTGACGTCAAACAAGCTCTTCTTTCCAATATCGAACACATAAGCTCTCAGATTAGAGGCTGCAGTAACAAAGTCCATAGCATCAGCATCGTCTTTATCGAAAGTTAAAATAGCATCACTCTGAGCTTCCTTTTCCTTCAATAATCGTGCTGCTAATTTTGTAGCACTTTCTTTAAACATGTCAAAGTTTTCCTTTAAATCCCACACTTTTCTAGCATCACGATTTCCCTTGGCCACATCCGAGAGATCCATCTGATCCAATGCTTCGTAGTTCAAGGCAGTTGGTTTTTTGCGCTTCTCCCACATGGATTCCATCGACAGCAGTCTTTCAATATCACTTTCGAATACTTTGGTAAAGATTTTTTTGGTATAGTCGGGTGATCCAGCTGCCTCCTTTATAGCTTTTAATTCCTCGGTTTCTCTTTTTAAAGCAGCAATTTCTGTAGCTGTGAATGTTTGTCAGTGCCAGAACTACTCTATTTCGAATCTTTGTCCATACCCATTTCAGAAGTGCTATCTGGTTCAAGGGCTTCCTCGTCTTCAGAATTGCCGAATAATTCACTATTTTGGACAATTGTTAACTACTATATCACCATGTATCTTCTTCTTCTGTTACCTGAACAGGAAACTTTTTGCCCATACAATGCAATGGATAGGCTCACTGGGCGTACTTCTAATAGTACATACAGGATATGTCTTTTTGGATGGCTTTTCTTGACAGTCAAAACATTCGGTCACACCCTACATAAGCAACGATTAGCATACAAACTAAATAATATCCCTTGTCCTTCATATTAACCTTCTTAATGATGTAGGTTTGTCCAAAATACCCTTCCGTTCCAGATTCAACAAGAGGTATATCAGCAGCTAAGCACATGGCATTGACGTGTCGACGAGCCTCTATTATAAACATGTCAAAAAAAAAAAAAAAAAAAAACTCTAATCGCATATTAAACACACATTCTTTTCCTACCCAAATTATCTAAAGCATTTAAGACCATTGTGAATTGACTAAACCATTGTACACTAAACTGAGTTTCTTTGATGTTGGCTTGGAGGGATTCGATATTTGTTGTCGGATTAAATTTGTGTGCAGATTCTTTGGCAACCTAAGACAAGTTAAAAAAATAGTATTAAAGATATAATTTGTAAACTTACGTGAGCTTTTGCTTGTTTCACATGTTTCCTTTGGAATAAGAATTGTCGATTTAAGTTGGAAATGTCAATCGTATCCAAGTCAATCTAGTATAAACATGCTTAATATGTCGCGTTCCTTTCTTTCTTTCTTTTTTTTTTTTGAATTAGAATTCGAATCAAACTTACAACTTTGATATTTTTAAACCCTGTCATTACCAAGTCCTTGAGTAGCTCACAACCAATGCCACCGGCACCAATTAGAAGAATGTTACTTTGGGAAACTTTGTCAAACAGGTCTTTCCCAAGAACACGTATGTTATGGGAATCCCTGTTACTCATTTTAGATAAAAATAAATGAAAAGATAAATAAAAACGGGCGATTTGAAAGGGGAAAACGCCAGATTTTATACCTTATTCTCAGTAAACAGTCCCAGAAGTAGTAACTTATTTTTTAAGCTTGAAGTTGGATCAGTAAAGTACCGTTTTTTGGCTCATTTGATTCCAAGTGGATTGCTTTGGAGAGGAAGGCTTTTCCGGAACACTTCCGAATTTACAGCGAAGGCTAACGTTTATTTTTATTGCTCTTATCCACAGCCAAAACGATGCTGTTCTCGATAGCCCACTTCTTTAAATATTGCTCAAGTTCTTTTAGACGTTTAATACTGATTGTTGTATCTAAATAACTTTGTTTGAAGCATTTAATACTATTTTGCTAGAATGAAGTAAAGTGAAACGAGACGGACTGCCGCCCCAAGAACAACATGAGCCTAAGAAATAGGACTTTTTCACCAGTCACTTCGAAAGCCAAGTTTCATGTGTACGAGCGGAGACGCGTGGGGCGCGTCTGGATAATAATAATAAAATAAAATAAAAAAAAAGGGGACTTCCCTCACTACGCGGTTTTTTTTTCTTGTTATTTTCTTCTTTTTTTCTTACGTTATGGGTAAACTTATTCGTATCGAAGTTGAAAACTTTAAATCCTACAAGGGCCAACAAATTATTGGGCCCTTTCATCAGTTCACGAGTGTTATTGGTCCTAATGGCTCTGGTAATTAAAGCGTTTAAACCTGAAATGAAGAGATCGATTTTTAATAAGTGGGGTAAATAGGTAAATCCAATCTTATGGATGCAATTTCCTTTGTGCTTGGTGTTCATTCCAGTCATTTGCGTTCTCAAAACCTCAAGGACATGATTTATCGTTCCGAAGCATTAAAGAATTATGACGATACGCCCACGACACCAGGAGGCCGTTCACCTAGAAAGGCTCATGTCACTGCCGTGTATCAAACTACCGAAGGTGTCGAATACAAATTTACACGTAGTATTAACCAAAATGGACAATCCGAGTATCGCATCAATGATAGAACCGTACAATATGCTCAATACAATGCTGCTCTTGAAAAGGAAAACATCCTTGTCAAGGCCAAGAATTTTTTGGTCTTCCAAGGTGATGTCGAGTCAGTTGCCAGTCAAAATCCCAAAGACTTGACTCGTTTGATTGAGCAAATCAGTGGGTAAAAGAACCATCTACCATAAAGAGATAAATGGATAACTAACTTTTGATTATTTATGCAGTTCTTGGGATTATAGAGATGAATATGAGGATTTAAAGCAAAAGATGGAAGCAGCACACGATAGCAGTGCGCACGCTTTCAACAAAAAGCGTGGTGCTGCTGCTGAAATTAAGCAGTACGAAGAACAAAAGAAAGAGGCCGAAAGATTTGAAGAACTCGTAGCCGATAAGCGTGATTGTGTTGTTCAGTATTTACTCTGGAAACTTTTCCATATCGATCAAAAATTGAAGGATTTAACAGACGAAAGTACCGCTAAAAATGCAAACAAGAATGACGCGCAATACGATGTGGTAAATAATCCATCGTCAGAATAGAAACGCATGTGCCTATAGAGTCTAATGTCCTTTCTTTTTTTTAGGCCGCCTTGGAACAAGCATTTAAAAGAGCCAGAGAAGAAAAGGCGCTTGTTCACAGAGAAAAAATTAAGTGTGAATTACACATCCGTAAAATCAACCGTGAATTGGATGAACAGGTAAAATACAGATATATTTTTTTTTTGTCTAAACTAATATTAACCCTACTCCCCCCCCCCTTTAGCTTCCTACATCCATTGGTTACAAGGAAAAGATTGTCCATTTAGAAAAGAAGTTGAGACAAACCGAGCAAAACATCGAGCGTGTTAAGCGCGATGGTGTACAACAAGAACAAGTGGTTGCTTCTTTGGATAGAGATTTGCAATTGTTGAACGAGGCCGAAAGATCATTTAATGGTAACCAAGATTATATATATATATATATATATATAGAAGGTAAATAACAGAATTTTGTAGAGTCGATTCCCGCTACTTCGAAAAATGGACCCATTTTAACTCCTGCACAATTGATGGATTACGAAAGAAGAAAGCAAGAATTAAGCGTTAAGGCTGTAGAAGAACAACACCAATTACAACAGCTTGAACGCCAATACAAAACCGAGAATCAACGTATCGAAGATAAGAAATCCAAGATTGAGCAACTCAAGGAATCCGAAGCCGAGAATCTTGATTCTTTGCGACATGCCGAAGAGGAAAAGGCCACTTTGTCTATGGATGCTGAAAACATTACGGAACAATTGAAGGAACGCACATCTGAATTGAATAAACTTGAAAATGAACGTACTACAGTTCATCAACGTGAAGTCTTTTTAAATGAAAAACTTCAAGAAACTTTGAACAAGTTGATGGAAGCTAGTGTTACCCAACAGGAATCTGATAAAGACACTAAATTCAACGAAAGTGTGGCCGTAATGAAGCAAATTTATCCTAGTAAGTAGTCCTACTTATGTTGTCAATTTTTTCTTTCTAATCGTTGCATATAAAACATAGACGTGCACGGTAAATTGGTTGATTTATGTAGACCCAATCAACGTAAATACGATATTGCAGTTGCTACTGTGTTGGGCAGAAACATGGATGCTATTGTTGTTGAGGATGAACAGACCGCTTTTGAGTGTATCCAATACATGAGAGAGCAACATATTGGAACCGCCACATTTTTACCCCTCAACGCTTTACAGTTGCCCACCATCAATGATCGTTACCGTAATCTTGTAAGAGGTGCTCGTCTCGCATATGATGTCTTGAAGTTCGATAAGCAATACGAACAAGTTATGCAGTATGCTTGTGGCAATACCTTGGTGTGTGACACTATGGCAATTGCTAAACAAATCTGTTTCAACATGAGCGAATCCGTCAGAGGTAAAACTATGCATATTTATTATGAAAGAATGATAAAAAAACTAATCAAGAATATAACAGCTGTCACTTTGGATGGTGCTGTTATCCATCAAAGTGGTTTGATGACTGGTGGTCAAGCTAGTACTCAACCAACTCAAAAGTGGCACGATAGTGAAATTGAAGGTAAATAATGTACAAATAATGCATCTGGGTAAAATATAAATAAATTATGATCTAACATAGTTCTATAGATTTGGTTCGTAACAGAGACAAATTATTAGCTGAATTAAACCTTCTCAGCAAGAACAAACGTATGGGTAGTGCCGAAGATTCAGCCAAGAGTGATTGCTCCAATATGAAGAGTCAATTGAACACACTGAATGAAGAATTGGTAAGGAGAGAAATAAATACCATTCGGCATAATTTTATATGCTAAAAAAAAATTTCTTGTAAAAAGACTACACTTACTAGAAGAATTGAGGGTATTCATGGTACACTTGGCGACATCCGTAGCAAGATTGCCGAACTTGTCGCTCCTTTCGAGCAATCTCAATTGGCTTTAAATCAATTAAATGCCAACATGAAGAAGCTCGAACAACACATTGCCCAAGTGGAAGATCATATCTTTGAAGATTTTTGTGCTCAAATCAATGTCACCAATATTCGTGAATATGAAGCTTTGCAATTTGGTGTCTCTGATGAAGTCACGGAACGCCGTGCACAATTTTCCAACCAGAAAACCAGATTGGATACCCAACTTGCCTTCGAGAAGAACCAGCTAAGTGAATTGGTTGAACGTTTGAGCAAGTTAGAAACTACACTTGTGAACAGCGCCAAATCTAAAGCTCAACTTGAAACTGATTTAGCTGGTATGTCTGGTAAATCTGATAGCTTGCAATCTAATTTGGAAAGTTTCCAAGTTGAATTGGAAACACAGATTAAACTTGAGGAAGAGAAGCAGAATGAGATTAGTGAAGTGAGCCGTGCGCTTGAAGCCAAGGGTAGAGACGTTGAAGCCATCTTGAGAGAATACAGAGCTGTCGAAAGTGAGTGTAATAAGGTGCAAGCTGAACGTGTGGCTATCTTCAGAAAGTGTAAATTGGAAGGTATCAGTCTACCTTTGAGTCGTGGTACCATGGATGATATCATCATTGAAGAATCCAATACCGATGTTGCTGGTTCCGATGCTGGCTCTGTCTCGGATGCCTCTTCTGCGGCTGGATCTACCACAGCACCTTCTACAAACTATAGCAGTGATATGGACTTGGATGCTCCTTCTCAAGTATCTATTCAGTCCACGGATTGGGAAGTAGAAGTCAATTTTGAACGAGTGAGCGCACTCCAAAGAGAAAACGATGGACCTCAGATTGACCGAGAGTTCCAAGACAAAATTAAGGAACTTGGCGAAGAAATTGAGCATATGGCCCCTAACCTTAAGGCCATCGATCGTTTAGAAGGTGTAGCCGAAAGACTCAAGGCTGCTGAACAAGAGTTCAATAGCGCAAGACTCATTGCCAAGACCTCCAAAGAACAATTTACAGCAGTTAAACAAAAGAGGTAAAAATCGATATTTTATTGCA
Organism: Mucor saturninus; assembly: GCA_016758985.1. NCBI lineage: Eukaryota > Fungi > Mucoromycota > Mucoromycetes > Mucorales > Mucoraceae > Mucor > Mucor saturninus. The sequence goes on along the minus strand of JAEPRD010000017.1, from coordinate 123,307 downwards.
TGTACGTCCCGAGGGGTGAGTTATTCTGAGATGACTAACGTTTAAGAAATTACGTAGACACACTTTGTTCTATGATGCATTCAGTCATATCTCAGAGCAAATCGATAAGGTCTACAAGGACCTGACAAAGAGCCAAGTCTTTCCTTTGGGTGGTACGGCTTATTTAACACTTGAAGATCTCGATGAGCCATATCTTGAAGGCATTAAATACCATGCGATGCCACCCATGAAGCGATTCAGGGATATGGAACAACTTTCAGGTGGTGAAAAGAGTGTAGCAGCATTAGCTTTATTATTTGCTATCCATAGTTACAAGCCTTCACCTTTCTTTGTCTTGGATGAAGTAGATGCAGCTCTTGATAATACCAATGTTTCCACGGTTGCTACTTATATTCGTGAACATGCAACACCCGATTTCCAATTTATCGTTATTTCTCTCAAGCATACATTGTACGAAAAGGCACAAAGCTTGGTTGGTATTTACCGTGATCAAGACATTAATTCGAGTAAGACAATGACTTTAATGGTAAGAAACAAAAAAACAATCCATGTGTGTGCCTGTGTGCTAACTTTTTTTTTTTTTTTTTTGTCAATCAGTTGGATCAATATTAAGGCAGTTTTTCAATTTTTTTCCCCCCTCCATTTTACAAATAAAACGCACAATATACATATGAACTCGTTTATCAATGTTGTTTTCTTTTTTCTTTTTTGCTAAAAATAACTTGCTAGTTTGAGTCTAGACGACAAAAATAAATGTTAAGGGTGGGCCACACATGCACGGTCAATATTTTAACAGAGCACGGCACTACAATGGCTTTGAGGTTATCGGCTAGCGACAACTTTTTTTTTTCAATTTTCGGGCAATGTCTAAGCCTACGTGCTTTTGATAAGACTGAAACAAGTTTTTTACTGATATTTGCAGAGAGAAACAACCTTTGATACTTTTGATTTCATCGTGTATTGGGTCCTATTTGATCTGTGCATCGTACAACACTTTATATACATCCGTGTCAATCAACTGTTGCCTATTTGAGGTGACATGTGTTTGTCTAATAATGCAAGTAACATGATTCAATAAACATTTACATCGCATTTTGACGTCCACCTAGTTTGTTTGCTAGAATTTATTTTTCGCAGGCAACGCTTCAGATTTATATGAGACGGGGATGCCAAACGAGTTTGTTTAGTATCGAAACGCGTTCAAAATACTTTTCTTTATCCTTCTATTCTTTTTTTCCCGGTACTGTTACCGTTTCCTGAAGCAGTAAGAAGCAATTAGTAGTCATTAAAACCCATAAAAAACCATTGTACCAGAAGCTAGAATGAGAGATACGAAGTGCGGCGAAAAATTCATTATATGCACTTAAAGAGGGTTTGTACGTATTTAGCAAACATTTAATGTCCCAACAACTATTAGGTGCCAGAACAATAGTGATCAAGTACATGATGTGCTACAATAAGCTATACATTTTTTTTTTTTTTTTACCCCCACCCCCTTTTTTTCTTCAGATAATAGACGGTTGCTAGCTATCCTTGGCCATACATATGTTGTCTGTTTCTAATGCGTATGATGTAAGGTACATTGTCCCCCTGAAGCTCTAGTCTATCGATAACTATCGATAAACAAGTTGAGCAAGAGGTTAGATAAATGTCTTCTTCAGAGGCTCTTTTTGTATAGGTATTTGCACCCGTTTCCAGTTATTTTGAATTGACGCTATAGTATTCGTACTTTGAAATCAATAAACTTTTTTTGGACAAACGCAAAATGATTTTCAGACAAATTAAAAATTGATCTTTTTACCAGTCTTGGTTAAAAAAAGTTATTTTCGAAAAATAAACTTTCATCTCTTTTCTTTCGTCCATTAATTCAAATTATGTTTCAAGAGGTAGTAAAAAGTAATTTGAGTTTGGTGAATAGGTCATTGACTGTTTGGTTTATATAGCAAACACCCTTAAATGCCTATGTTGGTTTCGACACTATTACTCAACAAATTGAGAAGAAGTCAATTAAAAGAGGATTTCAGTTCAATGTCATGGTTGTGGGTAACTAAATTTTCCCCCTTTTTTTTGTGTGTGTGTGTGTGTGTGTGTGCGTGTGTTGGACCCCCTTTTGAGTTATTAAAATAATCCTTGCTAGGTCAAACTGGTTTAGGCAAATCTACACTTGTAAATACTTTATTTGCTTCTCACCTTATCGAAAGCAAAGGCCGTCATAATGTGGATGAATTGGATAGACAAACAACTAGAATTGAAGCAGTATCTCATGGTATAACTCTCGAAAAAAAAAAAAACTCCTCATTGGAATAAACTCGTATATTAACAACGTTTTACTATAGTCATTGAAGAAAACGGTGTTCGCCTGAGATTAAATATCGTCGATACTCCAGGTTATGGTGATCAAGTTAATAACGAGGATTGGTAAATTAAATAGAAACTAGTAGCAGAACAACAACAGCCGTATTTAAATTCCATTTTTTTTTTTTTTTTTTTTTTTTACTAGTTGGGAATCTATCATCAAATACATTAAGGATCAACACTCTGCTTACCTTCGTAAAGAGCTTACTGCACAACGTGAAAGATTAATTCAAGATAATCGTGTTCATTGCTGTCTTTACTTTATTACCCCTTCTGGTCATTCGTAAGTTGTTATTTCTGAGGGTCGTACCAAAACTTATTAATTTTTTTTTTAAATAGATTAAAACCTATTGATATCATTGTACTCAAAAAGTTGGTTCAAGTAGTCAATGTTGTGCCTGTCATTGCAAAAGCTGATTCTCTTACAATCGAAGAACGTGCTGCATTTAAAAAGAGAGTAAGGCTTTTTTATTTATTTATTGATATAAATTATTATGCGGTTACTTATTTCCCTTATTTAGATTAACGCTGAATTAGCTTTCCATAACATTGATTTATATCCCTATGATAATACCGAGGATTATGATGACGAAGAACGCATGTTAAATTCTAGCATCAGAGTAAGTGATAAATTACGTTCTTAATTGGAAGACTATTCCTAATCGGCCGTCTATTTTTATCTAGGAACTTCTTCCTTTTGCCGTTGTCGGATCAGAAAAGCAGGTTGTTGTCAACGGTAAAGCAGTCATTGGACGTAAGACAAGATGGGGAGCTGTTGTTGTCGAGGATGAGAACCATTGTGAATTTATTCATTTGCGTAACTTCTTGACAAGAACTCATTTACAAGATTTGGTCGAAACTACCTCGATGGTTCATTATGAAACCTTCCGTTCTAATCAGTTATTAGCTCTTAAGGGTGCCGTCAGTCCTTCCAGTGAAGCTGCACCCGCAAAAGCTTTCACTCCTTTTGCCTAAAAGTTATATAAAAAAAAACGGTAATTAATTATTTATACCACTCTTTTACTCTATTTCCATTTTGTTTGTAATAATATACATGATTGATTCCCCCCTCCCCTTTTTTTCCTTCTAATAAACAAAAAAAAACCTGCTTAGTTGAAATAGGAAGAGTCAGATCCAATATGATAAGATGATGCATTTATAAAGTAAAAATAAGATTAAAAAGCGAGAATGATTTACATGAATATTTTAAAGAGAATGACTATTGAATCTAATTATCATCAATTTTCCAAGTGCCATTGGTGGTTGTCTTGTTTAACTCAAGATCGGTATGTTTACTCTTGTTCTTAGCACCTCTTTGTACATAGGGTTTTAATCCTTCTCCAAAGTTGCGCATAGCAAAAGATCCCAGCACAATGGTCACGATAGCAGTTGCCATGCCAACGCAGACTATGAATAGGATTAATCATTATTTTCCTTGTTTCTTATCTATAAGCTACTTACTAAACACAATCCATGTATACCAATTGTTGTTTGGCTTAAATGTTTCACGCAATATCAATACGAAATGAACAATCACAATACCTTGAAACGTAATAAAAGTAATCATTCTGCCTGGGCTCTCTGTGCTTCCCTATACAAAGCAACAACGTCAGTATTCCATGAAAAAGCGTTCAAAAAACACATATCGCTTACAGCTGTTCTTGCAAAGTATAACATGGGGAGCAATAAAATAGTAATGACTAATTGAAACCATGTATCCCAATTTGACTTGACTCCTCCCACAGCGAATTGGATCAGATAAAACAAAGAAATCAAAAATTCTGTAAAGATATCTACTTTGATTGATAAGACAAAAAATTGAAATACTCTGTACATTTCTATATTTCTGCTGTTAGTAAAAAAATTAAGTGCACAATTCATGTACACACATACTTTGAATTCGGACATCTGCTCCGATTTTCTTGTAAATATTCCAGCCGAATTGCTTTGACATTTCGAAACTCAAATATGCCATAGCAATAGCAAAGCCAAGAATCGCAATAGCTAGGCCGATTTCAATTTTTTCTGCTACAGCCAAAGGTGTTGTATCATATTGAGTCTTTTTCAATAAATTCAGCCATTTGACACCATCGACAATTTCAAGCGCTCCTAAAATAGCACATAGACAGTTTAAGACAGCCAGCACCAAAATCTCGGCTGTGTTTTGGTAGACCGTCTATATTCAAAAGAGAAAGAAAAAGTGTGAATATTTAACTCGTTTTCGTCGTATTGAATCTGTTGCTTACAGCATCGATAGCCATGCCAAAATACCATATTTGAAACCCCATAAAGGCGATGTTTTCCCATTTGATCCGCTCAAGTCGCTCTTTGGCTCGAAGGTGAATTTCGCTGGAGTTGTTTGTTAGAGAATTTAGAAGTCTTGAATCGGATTGTGGTAATAGATTTGCTTGTAGTGTGTTTTGTGAACAAATAGCTGCTTGAAGTCCAATAATAAAAATGCATTGAAGCAACGCCATTGTAATATACAGTTTCGACCAGCGAGTTTCTGTAACACGTCGAGTCTAATAGTTTTTTTTTTTTTTTTAAAAAAAAAATGGAAGAGAATAAGATTTGCTCAGTAAAAAAGTTCCCCTTTAGTTACAATAACGTTTAATTTACGATTTTATTCAAGGTCACCATGGTTTATATTAAAAAAAGGTAGAATATGAGGATATGTGTTGAAGCAAAACCAGTTGCTTATAGTAAAATTAAGATGTTGGGTTTGCTTGTTTTTTTGTTGTTGTTGATCCAAGTATAAGAAAAGAAGAAGAAAGAAAAGGGAAAATATAAGATTGTTTTTATTAAGAATAAAAAGGTTTATTTTCGGCGTTGCACTCGCCATATTTCTCGTGTAATTGATATTCCCCTTTTATCACATTTGAAATGTCGCACAAGAAACGGATGCGTACGGTGTTTTAATCCATAATTTCTGTTTGTGTCTGGGCAACCGGATTGTATATCATACAAGCACAAACCAATTTATTCCTCATATATTTCTTGATTTATAAATAATCAGACCATCAACAATGATCATAGTCCATCTTTCATACACATCATGTGTACCTATTGTATCTCATCGATACATGATTGTTTATGAAAATCAAATTGACTTTTATGGACAAGCAGCCATAAGGGTATAGAACAATACACTGTATTGTTCTTTCTTCGAAGTCTCGAATCCGGTAATTCACAAAGTATGATTGGTGTTTATTACGAAATTATTAGCCTCAAGTTATCTTGATACTTACAGACTAGTATGATCACTCCATAACCCGACATAAATGTGTTTTTCTCGTTCTTTTATCTCGAAAAGGCTGTTGGCAGTGTTGACAGCTGGGACCAAACACAGCCTCATAGTCTTTCTTTCAAAATTTTATAGCCAAATATACCTCACTTTAGGTTGATTGGGTGTTAGTCTGTTTTTATTTCATCACATGAATTGATCAAGCGGAGTTCAACCCTCTGGGGGAGGGGTGCAAATCTTTCAGAACCTCAACTGACATATGGCTTTTTTTTTAGTTACTTCTTGTGCTGCTGTACCAACTATTGCCATGAGAAGTATAAGATAGGCAATTCTCCTATTTGTGAAGATGCAAGAACAGTCAGGAGAAGAAAAGCGGATACACACATACATTTCCCCCATATCTCCCTCCTTCTTTTTTAAGATTGTATTATTCTTTTTCTTTTTACCTTTATAACTACTACAACTATAAAACTTGTCACTAATATAAAGAAAATCACAAATCACTATATAAAATTTTCCAAATTGATAGCCACATGAGCCAACTCAATTAAACTTATTGATACTTTTTTTTTTTTTTTTTTTTTTTTTTGCTGTAGCGCATGCGAAAGAGTCTAAATAGGCAGTTGCTGGTACCTGTATTTCATTAGACAACAACAACCCCTTCTTCTCCTCATAATGCTACCTTGGGTAACATATTTTGCATTATCAATATGTTTCTTGATATCATAAGACTTAAGTTATTTGGCAGAATTTTCACCTTGGTAAAGTAGCAGGGTCATATTGACCAAAATTTTTAGTCGTACCGAATAGACTGGCATACACATATTATGATATTTAATAAAAGAGGGATATTGAATTGAATACGCAAATAGTCCCTCCCTTCTCTACAATATGAAGCCTAACAATAGGAGATAAAAAATGGTACAGCATTTACTCTATTTGTTTGAAGCTGTTCTCGGTTAATGACTGATTCTGATGAAAACACATTAAACTTTTGCGTTGGTGGGTGGGGGTAATCAAAAATGTTTATTTAGATATCTATCATCTATGGCTTTAATCCTTCTTTGCTTGTTCTTCTTGAGTAGGCTCTTCCTTGACAGGAGCCTCCTTGGAAGTGGTATCCTTTTCCAAGGCATCCAATTCCTTGTCAATAGTAGCCAACATCTTTTCCAACTTCTTACCCATACGTAATGTGGCTTTATCAGCTTCACGTTGAGTAGAATCCTTAAGTTCTTCGATAAGCTATGACACGTAAAAAAAAAAACGTCAGCGTATATCCCCTCCATCCATCCAATGTTCCTTATTTACCTCTTTATAATCTTCATGTTGAACCTTGATCTCGTTAAATTGAGCACGTTCTTCCAAGACATTGACCTTAGTACGTAACTTGGCCAAAGCATCTTGGAGTTCGGATTGTTGTTCTTGAGATAAAGGAGTCTCTTCAGAAATAGGCTCAATCTTTTCAGCAACGGCTTCAACAGTGGCAGCAGCCTCAGTAGCAGCAGCCATATCCTTCTCTTCCTTCTTATCAGCTTGAGCATCAGTCACGGCAGGCTCATCAGCGACGAATTCGTCCTTCTTTTCAGCAGCCTCACGTTCCTTCTTTTCTTGTTCCAAACGAAGTTCCTCAGCAGCCTTGGCAGCTTCCAACTTGGCCTTCTCTTCCTTCTCTTCTTGCTCAGATTCATCCTCAATTAACTCTTGTTGTTGTTCCAAGACATCCAACTTTTGCTTGTAGGTACTAGCACCCACTTGCTCCAAGACTTGAAGTTCGGCTTCGTTTACAAGGTTATCAGGCAAACTGTTGAAAGTGGCCTTCAAGGCTTCTTCGGTGGTCATACCACGATCGGTATAACTGAAGGCTCTGGAAAGAATCAAAAGGGTACCTGGAACGTGATGTTCCAAGTGAAGATCAAGCCATTGAGATAATTCATCTCTAAGACGACCAGGGGAGGTACCAACGGAACGAATACCACGAGCAGCACATGCATTTTGGAGCTCTTGGATAGTTAAAGACTCAATACCCTCGGTTTGAATTACCTTATCATCTGCCTTGATTTGACGCATACGGTTTCGGATTTGGAAACGCAAGAAATTATCAGTACCAAAGGCATTGATATTCATGTAACGACACATGGACACAATTTGGGGTCTAGATAAATTGTCCAAGGTCAATTCGTCCTCAAAACGTCTGGCTACGTTCAATAAATCTTCGGTAGAGGCTTGTTCACCGGTCATACGAATCTACATTTTTTTTTAGCTTCAATTTTTTTTTTTTTTATGACTCAAAAAAAAATTTGTTACCTTTCTGAAAAACTCTGCAAATTCGGTAGCGGCTTTTTCATGGTCAGATCCGGGGAAACCCGATTCGGATATAGTCTCTTGCAAGAATTTGGCCATTTCCAAACGAACCTTTAATAATGCCATCTTTTTCTTTTCCTACACGTTTAAAAAAAAAGTCATATTTAGGACTGCTCTTCCCAGAAAAAAAAAAAAAAAAAAAAAAGGCCATAGTCTTACCTCTTGAGATTTGCTCTCATAAGTACTAGGTAACATGTTGGGGAACAATTTGAGTGCAACAGGTAATAACAATTCCATAAATGGCACAATGAGGAAGAACGCGAAAGGGACCAAACGCATAAGATCAGATGTAGTACGACGTAACTATAAAAACAAAACAAAAAATTATGTGTCAAAATATATACGATTGATAAGGCTAAATGAGGGCTTTTTTTAAAAAAAAAAAAAAAAAAATTACCTGACGTTGCTCACGACGAGTCAATTTTCCACCGTGTAATAATTTCCAGGTTAAAGAAGAAGAAATTTTGATTTCAAGACCAAGCAATTGAGTACCGTGCCAGTAATGAACAGCTTCAGCCTTTACTTTTTGCCAGAGAGTCTTTTTGGGCTTGATGGCAGTAGCTGCACTGGTGGTGGAGACAGTGCCTGAAGAAGCCAAAGCAGCGGCTTTAGCAGCTTGTTGTTCTTTTGCAAGGGCAGCTGCTCTTGAAGTCATGGTTTCCTTTTCTTCAGCAACTACTTTACCCAACTTGGTTTCCGATCGTAAAAGATCTCGGGATAAATGAAGTCCTCTTTGGCCTGCAACACTGGGTCTAACAATGACAAGTCGAATAGCGGATACAGCAGGTCGTTGATGATACTGGCTGACATGTCGAAACGCTGTGTTGGTACGTAAACCAAGGTGACGCACGGTTGTAGAATTTAAATTTCTGTACATTTTATGTGTATATATATTTCCCCTCGCTTCCTATCTTTGCTGTTTCCAATTCCTTTTTTTTTCCTGTGGGATTAAAAAAAAAATTAAAAAAAAAGCAGACAAAGAGTGAAAAAAAAAAGCGTGTGTGTGTGCGTGTGTGTGTGTTCACGGAAAAAAGTAATGGAATTTGTGACCTTTTTCTAATACAAGTCGGCTCTTTAACTGAAAACATGCAGCAATCCCGGAAATAACATTTGCCTCCATCTGACGTGTCCCAGAAATCAGTTCGCCTAAAATGAAACACTGTACAGAAACTTCTAATTGAAATGATAATCTATATAGTAATTGTATTAGAATCTTATGAACATTTACTTTTTTCTATATGTCAAAGCCTTTGTTTTGTATGAGATAATTAACTATTTTCGTAAATAAACTTTTTTTTTTTTTTGACATATTTAATAAACTTTATTTTGTTATCGCACAGAATTGCTTATTTTGATCTGGCTTTGAAGTAATTGCTGTCGCTTATACAATCAGGCAGTCAGCTATGATAGGCTTATGATAAGCATCTTCATTTAGACCTTCGGCGTGTAGAAAATTCCACGGGCACAAGTTAAAAAAATATCATTAAGCTAAGGCAGCTGTGGGGATTATAGCCTGTATGTAAATTAACTTTTGTAAGTAGTAAAGGAGACAGAGGGGACAGAAAAGCACCTAGTGACTTGATATCTGGTTCAATACTGATTGCGTTGTTCTTATATAGTTTTAAAGGAGCAAAAGACCATGTATATATTATAGAAATTCAATATGTTTATTGTGATAAATTTGCATCTAGTTTAAGATGATGAGTTATATTGACCTCTTGGTGTCAGTCAAGGTATCAGATCCTACATTACAGATACTTTCCCCCCAAAAAGACCCGCTTTTTCAAAGTCTTTCTTATGAGGATGAAGTCTCTAGTACCTCTTCTTCAGACTCTTCACAATAATCTGTTAGCAATTTTGATCCGTGGATATTTCTGTTGTTGTTGTTGTTGTTGCTATGCGTATTGGCTTCTTAAATCATGTTGTAAATGTTTTTAGGATATCTTTGGTAACCAAAGCAAGCAATGCAGTAGCTACAAATTGTGACATGTCGCTTGATATCTGGCAGTTTCTTGACTTTTGAATTCTGGTTATATATTTGGTTGGACGATCTGCCCGTATAGCATAGGACTGTAGTTCAGAATAGATAAAGCCTACAGTTTGTAGCTTTTTACTCGTATCAGATTTAGATGAGATGTTATCGAGCATGTTCTTTAAACACTTTAACAGTTTAACAAGTCCTTCTTCAAGAAGTCCATCTCCCGGATATTTTGAGATAAAAATTGTCCTCCCTTTGCGATGACCTTCTCTCCATGAGTCTACCTTAAAACGGTGATTTCTTCCAGTTCATCCCATGAAGAAACTTCGTACTTACGGTAATTGGTGTCACTTGCGTCCATAATAAATGAATGGAAAGGGCGAATATATTCCCATTGCATTCCGAATGCAAACAGTCCACCCTCTACGCATTTCCCTGTTGAGAGGCACCATTTTGTTTTGGTTGAACCCGTAGTAAATTTTGGCCCAAGTAGTAGAACCTAGCTATAAGGGACTACTTTCCTGCTTCATGGCAAAAAAAAAAAAAGAGACCGGAACTTTTTTTTTTTTTTCTCGGCAGAAGAACTAACCAAGCTTTCTTCTACCTCATTTTCAGTATTTTCCGTTATTTAGCAATCCTTCATAAAACCCTTTCTTTTACTGAGCACAGAAAAGCTTTTTAGACGCGAGTATCTACCTGAGGGTTACTCTGTACAAGTAAAGCTCGGATTCAGTTTGATGGAAGTGCCCATTATACAATAAAAAAGGGTTACTTATTATGGAGTGTTACTGGGTATAAAAATGTTTTAATTACATTGTGCTCGCTCTTCCGAACCTTTCTTGCCCATTTAATAAGTTCAGAGGATTACGTTTGTCTCCTGTTTCTGTTGAAAATGGAAATTATCGCTTTCCCGAACACGTCCTTAGCAACCGTGATAATATGTAGCTTAAGTTCCCTTATAAGAACCTGACTGCATTGAAAGATGCGAAATTGTCTTCGATATAAGACATGGCTTCTTGCTTCATGGTCTGATTTTATGAAGCTTGATAAATTATGGCACTTTGAAGATGTCTTCACCTACGCCTTTTTCAAGTTTCTACGTCGTTTTTAAAGTCACGCGATACATGTATATATGTATATTTACACATGAATTATATGACTTACAGTGTAATTTGAATGGGCATGAAGACTGACCCTACTTTGGCCATGCTTTTTTCCGAATCGAGGTCCTTCAATGTATGATACGAGAGCCCATACTATCTATGATCCTCCCTCATAAAGACTCTCGGGTAATTTTGAATTCTAGGCACGGTTAAAATAAATTTACATGTTGGGAAACGCGCGGCTTTCCAAAATTAACACCGAAAAAGCATTACATCTTTTGCTCTAAAACTTTTTGTTACACTGTGATTTATAAGAAAAAGTCATGCAATGTGTCAATTATACTACAATAGTAGGGATCAAAAGGATAAGTGTCAATTTGAAAGCCGTGGGATTATTTCTTATTGACAGATCACATACCACAGTAGTGGTGTGGATTTTCTTTTATAAAGATGGAGGAGCTTGTTCCTTATTTCAACCCATTTGTTATTTCAGGTTGGTCCACAAAACAATGTGATAAAATAGTTTCTCCTGCATAAATTGTGCAAGATATGAAAATAGTAGGCACATTTTTTTTAAACCAAGAGAGATTTTTTCATCCTGACACTATTTCCCAGTAGATAAACGTTTTGGTTCCGTATGCAATTCGTGTCAAGGTCTTTTTTTATTCGTGTAAAAAAAAGAAGAAGAAAGGTATTCTTTTATGTGTACGTGTTAGATTACAAGAGGGAAGAAACATGTGCCTTATGTCCTGTCTTGATCCCCCAAGGCTCAATCGGTGATTCAAGCAGACAGTGCGCACAGAGATAAATTGTGTAATACCAATCCAGGGAAAAAGAAACAACAGAAAATGGATCCAAGCGTTCAACAGAATTGGAAAAATAAAATAACATACAGATTATAGCAGCTTAAAACCAAGTTTGAAAGGTAAAAAGGTATAGGTTGACTTGGAGCATTCCAACTTGATGAGACTTGATGGAGCCATCTCTCTCCTTGTAGTACTATAGTCGTTTTTTTTTTCTCCGCTCCCTTTTTTTTTTTTTTTTATTAAAATAAATACAATTTTTTATTTGTATTTGCTTTTTATCCCCCTTCTTTAAATTCATACACTAAAAAAATGGCTGGCGTGAAAGAGTTGGATCAACCACGTATTGTACGTGTTGTATTCATAGCACTCTTGATTGATTTGTTTGCGTTTACCATTATTCTCCCTCTTTTCCCTCGACTCTTAAATTACTATCAAAGCCAAGAACTTCAAGACAAGGTAAAGAAAAAAGAAATATTTGTATATCCAGACTCTAATTCCCTCTAAAAGAACTCTGTGCTTGGATACGCCTTCCAAGGGTTAGAATATTTCAAGCACTTGATTGTTGCCAATAAGCGTGCACCTAATGTGATTGCGGATAAATGGGATACTGTCTTATTAGGCGGTATGGTTGGTTCCTTGTTTTCTTTCCTTCAATTTATTGTTTCCCCTTATATCGGAAGAGCAAGCGACAAATTTGGCCGTCGTAAGGTCTTGTTGTATACAATGGTAAAAAAATTATTATTTGAAAGGGCGTTCTAAAATATTTAAACTGGCATTATTATTTATCAGATTGGTAACGTTTTATCCGCTTTGGTTTGGTTAATTGCTGGTTCATTTGAATTATTCTTGATTTCTCGTGTGATTGCTGGTTTAAGTGAAGGCAATGTACAATTAAGTATTGCCATCATTTCAGATATCACCACTCCCGAAAAGAGATCAAAGAACTTGGTAATTTTTATTCTTCCCACCTTTTATTTTTGGCTAATCAGATTCTTCAATTTTAGGCTCTGGTCGGAATTGCATTTGCTGTTGCGTTTACAGTGGGACCTGCTGTGGGAGCCTGGTTTGCTTCTATTGATTTATCCATTGTCTGTCCTTCCCTTGTCAAATTTGGCATCTATCCTTATTCCATGGCTGCCTTTGTAGGTTTAGTCTTATTATTGATCGAAACCACCTACCTTTATTTTGCTTTACCCGAAACCATCCATAACCGTTCCCTCGTTGAAGCCGCTTCTACCACCAGTTCTACACCCGCTCCCAAGTTGACACTCGAGATGATCCATCGTCGTCTTTTAGATTTAGTCTATTTAAAGCGTCTCATGTGTGGTTTCTCTTTCTTGTTCTCCGGTATGGAATTCACCTTGGTTTTCTTGACATTTGATATTTTGGATTTCAGTCATATGCAACAAGGTAAATTGTTGGGTTACATGGGTATCATTTCCGCCTTGATCCAAGGTGGTTATGTACGTCGTAAAGTGGATAGTGTGGGTGAAAAGGTATTGGCCATTCAAGGTATGGCTGCTTGTGCCGTGGGTCTCTATTGTCTTTCCAATAGTGTGACTTCGGTCTTGTATGCACCTCATTGGCTTTATGCCGGTGTCAGTTGTCTTGCATTCACCTCCGGTACCGTCGTCAATTGCTTGACTAGTTTAGCTAGTCTCCAATGTCATGAGGACTCGACACGTCAAGATCCCTTATCCAAGGGTCGTGCCTTGGGTGAATTCCGTAGTTATGGTCAATTGGGTAGAGCATTTGGTCCCGTTACCGCTAGTGCTGTCTATTGGCTCTTTGGTCCTCGTCCTTGTTATAGTTTTGGTGCTTTATTAATGATCGGTATCACTTGGATGACTGTCCTTTCTGCTCCTTCCAGAAAGAAGTTGGTCAAAAGAACTGCAGTGAAAAAGACACAATAAATAGTAATAATAAAGCAAATTGTAAATAGTAAATTGATAAAATGTAATTTTTTTTTTTTATTGTTATGTATATTTTTTTTTTAATAGAAAGTATTAAGGATTAAGTGGAAGTAGTTTTCTTTTTGTTTGGTCTTTGATTACAAATTATTGGAACTAGATACAAAAAAGTGTGTTAGAAAAATAAAAAAAAATTGAAACTTTGTGTGAGTCAACTTACGTAGTTGCTGGGAACAATACCAGTGGAACCGTCTTGTTTACGTGCTTGCCACCAATTACCGCGCTTATCCAAGATCTCAAGACGCTCATTCTTTGAGAATGAGAGTTCGTTAGGGTCTTCAGCACTACCTTGATCTATGAGGGGCGGCGAAAGTTAGTATATGATATATATTTCATAGAGGGAGGATAACTTACAGTCATGCAAAGCAACAGCTTGTTCAAAATCCGTATTACCATTGGGAGACCCAAATTCTTCGTCACGACGAGGAGGTAAAGGAGAATTGGGAGTCTTTCTGTTATTGGAAGTAGTATTGCGAACAGTATTAGAGAACTTGCGAGTCAAATTAGCACCAGTGACACCAACAGAACTATTCTTGAAGTTTTGAGCTCCATTTCTACTGAACCAAGAACCAGCGGGAGATGTTAAGCAAATGGCCCAGATAAACTACACAGTGTCTTAGTAAAAAAAAAAAAAAAAAGCAAGAAAAAAACGACAAAGGAATAGGATAGGCAACTTACTTGAACAATAATCAACATACAAGAACCGGCAGCGGCAGCTCTGGCTCCTGGGTCACCATCATTATCCAAAGTGTATTGAACGAGCCAAGTTAAATAGACAAGACTGACAGACATGAGAAGATAGATCTTTTTAAGATAAAAAGGTGAGTTCATGATCAAAGTGATATAAGGAAGTCATGTTATATATTTACCATGTGCTTGAAGTGGTAAAACTTGTTGAGACCGAGCAAGACAATTGTGCCAACGACAAAGACAAGCTCAAAGATGATAATCCACCATGGCACACCATGAAATTGGGCAACACAAGCACCAATAAAGAGAATTAACCAAGAAGCCTACAAGATAAAAAATTATCAATTTAACTTTTTGTTCAGAGAGACTTCTCTTGTGAATTTTTTTTGTTTTGTTTCTTACAGCAGTGAGGGCCGAGGTAACTAGAATAGTTGGACTGGATAAATTGTAGTGGCTATCGTCCATTTTTATTATTTATGAATGAGTTTAAGAGAAGGATGGTAAAAAAAATTCGTGCTGAACAAACAAACAAATAATCCTTTCGCTTTTATGTCAACCTTAACACTGGGGGGTTCAGCAAGGAGAAACATTCAAGATGTACAAACGTGTCAGTTCATATTATTTAAAACATGTTACTAACACTATGTGGTTTGTGATCATTTTGAAGGTTTCTACATTTTTCTTTTTTTTTTTTTTTTTTTGGTACTCTAAATCATATGATTCAGTCTCTCTCTCTCTCTCTTTTATTTGTACCATGAAAAGCGTGCCAATGAGAATACAATTTAGTGTGAGTGTGTATGTTAAGATGTATGTGTGGGGTCATTTTCAGGCATAGCCAAGACATGTATATTTTACGAGACAGACAGGACAGATCAGTCCGAAACATTTGTCTTATTTACTTTATCAAGACGAAAGACAATACATGAAATCCTATTTGCTTCGTTTCTCTGTAAACCCAAAAATATTAAGAAAAGATTTTTTTTTTTTAAAATTTTTATTTTAAAAAAAAAAAAAAAAAGTTGGTTTCGCTAAAAAATGTTATCGTCGATTTATAAGGAAGGGGAAGGAGCCCATGAACAGGACTCTTATATCCATCGAACTAGATTAATGATTTAACGATACTATAAAAGATAAAAAGGGTTAGAAGGGTTGCTATGGTAACGAGCTCTATTGAATAATGATTTACCTTGTGGAAACCAATATCGGCGGCATATTCACGGAAACATTGACGACAGATGTTGAGGTTGTACTTGCGAATAAGACCAGCACGATGACAGCAAACTCTACTATTGAATTATAAAAATAAAAAATAAAAACATGTCAATATAATTTTTTCTCTTCATAAGCCACCATCCCCTCAATTGAATTGATGAAAAATAAAAAAGAGGCAAAAGTGTATGATAATTTCCATATTGTTGTATACGTACCAAGCGCGAGAGCCCTTACCGAAGGTCTTGGGGTGGGAGTTCCAAACGTTAGCGTGGGCCATTGTGATATAGTTCGAACGTAGAAGAGGAGAGAAAGGAGAAATCAACCGTTTTACTGAGGAACGAAACGATATCCCCCCCAACCCGGAACACCCGCCAAAAAAAATTTTTTTTTTTTGCTCTTTCCCACTTTCCTTTGCCCATCTTGTCGACGTCATTCGAAATCTAAGCCACACTTTTTTTATTGATATATACGCGCACCCCGCTTTCCATAAATGCACACCCCCACCCCCCCTTTTTCTTTCTTTCCTCTAATCCGAACCCAGTTTTTTTTCTTAAATCTCTCTCTCTCTCTCTCTCTCTCTCTTTGCACCCCCTCTTTTTTTTTATCGTACACCAACGTGGTATTTCTTCACCTTTTTTGAAAAAAAAAAAAAAAAAAAAATCGAAAAAACATAAATAAAGAATACGAAATCTTGGCAGTAAACATCAAAAAATCCCTTTAGAAAAAAAAAATTGCTATCCTGCACTCTTTTGCTTGTAGGTATTTCTTTGTTTTATTGCAAAAAAAAAAAATGGTTTATGTGACTTCAGACGATGGCAAGGAAAAGAAATTTGCCTGCCTCAAATGTATCAAAGTAAGAGAAAGTATAAAGTAGAGAAGGAGATGGATGATTTTTGATAATAAAAAAAGCCAAAAAAAAAAAAAATGTTAGGGTCATCGATCGTCCAAATGTAATCATTCAAATCGAGAATTGTTCGAAATAAAAAAGAAGGGTCGTCCTGTGTCTCAATGCGAATCCTGTAGACAATTAAGAAAGACCAAACAAATTCATATCAAGTGCATGTGTCACTTGGATATCAAACTTGAAGGTAACAGAATATTATGTATTTAAGGAGGAGGAGGAAAAAAAAAACTAAGTTTTATGTGGTAGATGCATTAAACGATAAGAGCCAGTCAATGTTTAGACACTCAGAATTAAGTAATGGCGGTAAACAAGCCAAGGCTCCTGTAGATGCGGCTCAACGAACAACCAATGTAACCTTGGCATCGTCATGCCCTGCTTGTGATCGCCCCAGCCTTTATTGTAACTGCGAACGAGTTAAACAGGAATTGGATTCATCAGGCAACAGTAGTAGTGGTTCAGACGGTTCCGTAACACCGCCTGTGTACGGATTAAAACGCAATTCAGCTGGACTGAATACTATTTTACCTGTCTTGCGACACCTGACCATCCCCATTCATGATCCGTCCGATGATATTGATAGTGATACTCCTATTTATAAATCTCATGAAGAAGTTATCTCTGACAAATCCGCTGTCCTAGGCGAATTCACAAACACAAGTTCCGAAGATTTACTCAATCAAATTTATAGTGGCTTTATTACTGATAAAAAGACGGCCTCTTCTTCCCCTTTATTATTAAAAGAGGCGGATCATCAATTAGCTGAATTATCCAAGGATACATAACTGTACACTTTCACGTATCCATCTAATTCAATTATTCCTTAATAAATAAATAATAACAACCAGTAGTCATACAACATCTTTCTTTACTACTTACCATCGCTAGAAGAGAAAATAAGCGGCAAGTACGGGTGAAAGATCACATCTCTGACCTCAATGTCTATTCTCGTACATTTTTTGTAAGCAAGAAACAAGCATAATTAAAACTCCGGCTATTGCGTTACCTTCGTGTTCCTTGATGATGGCCGAAACCTTGCCCGTCTTCATATTGAAAACAAATATCTGACCATAAATAGTAGGCGCCAATACATATCTTCCATTTGACGTAATCTTTACTAACCAAGAGTTCGCATGATAACTATAAATTAGTGGGGTGAGAAAGAAGCTTAAGAGACAAACAATCTTTTTTTTTACCTCTCATGGGTGTACTTTCGTATTGTCTGTAATTCGAACTTTCCACCCTTTTTATTTGGATACACCAGCTTGTGTAAGATGCACGAATTGGGTATAGACGCTGATTGATATTATAAAACAATAAATAAATGAGGCATTTTATCCATTTTTATAAATAAAAAAAAAACATATATCAAACTTACATACACCATCACTTACGTCACACATTTCTGCACCTCGACTGATAAACCAAGCAAACTGGTTTGTGCTCTCTTTACTCTCTCCATCCGTGACAGCGAGTTCTTCCACCTGTTTCTCAATATCTGTCTCTTCCTTGACAGGGGCATCCACCCAGTTAACGAACTTACCACAATCACAATACGATGAATACATGTCGGCAAACGTCTGTAAAAGCTATTTGTAATCAAAATCATAAAAAAAAAACCGCTTAGTAAAACATATACTACATGTACATATGAAAGAATTTACCAAGGCTTGCTCAAAGTCATACAGTCGCAAATGTTCATCAGTTGCGGCTAGAAAGTACTTATTACCCGTGTTTGGAAGAAAGCTTACAGTAAACGCCATACAAGTCGCACCATCAATCATGGGAGTAGAATCCAGCAATGTACTACATAAAAAGTTTTCTTTTTAAATAAATAATTAATAAATAAAAAATAAAAAAACTTACATCCAATCTTGAGCCATATGCCATTTAATAATGTAGCCATCTTGACTAGTCGAAAGTAGATAATTATCGCCCTTGAATTGAACAGCCTTGATACAAAGGATTTCTTCAGAATGACCGTCCAAAACAGCCACGCGTTCACCTGTGATAATGTTAAAGATCTTGATAGGACAAGGCATGATATGGTTATCGTTATCTTCTGCGGACCACCGATGTCTATTCTTGAGTTTACCACCCGTCACCAACAATTCGTCCGCAGGTAATAACTGACCACAGTAAAACTCGTCAATCTGTGTTTCTTGCCTGTCCCGAATATGGCGAAGACAGGTGAGGTTATGATGGACATCCCAGATTTTGATGGCGCCAATGTTGGAGAATGTAACGAGAAGCGTACCATCATCGGAAAGTGTCATGCCCGTGACAGCACCTTGATCACATACATCCACAGCGAGAGGGTACAGTGGATGGTCTGCATTGATCTCGTTAATCATTTGACTGTCTTCTGTATCTGCATCGAATTGCCAATACTTGTCTGGATACTCTAGTGCCAACTGTTGAATCACGCGTGGATCAAATGGCTCAATCACCTTTTTATCGAGGTACTTTTTTTTTTTCGAGGTTAGCAAAAATATAGTTTATACACTTCATATAAAACACACCTTCTTGATAATGTCTGTCTTCACAATGTTCAACTTTTTGGTAGAACGCGATTTTTTACTTTCGGTGGGTTTCTTTTTCTTCTTCATGGGAGACTTTTTGACAGGTGTATTCATACACTCCATCAAATCATCCGTGTCCAATAAATCAATCTGCTCATCTGTCAACGTACTAGCATCTTGGCTGAGGACTTGACTCATGTACGACTCCTCATCCGAATCCAACTGTTTCTTTTTACGTAGTTTACGCGTTTCCTTTGACATGACAGAGGTAGGCACAGGTGTACTCGGTTCTTCTGCTATACCATCCGTCATGGGGGATTCAATATCAATGTCAGTATCACTATTACTCTTACTAGACATTATTTATTTTTTTAAAAAAGAGAAAAAAGATAAAAGGAGGGACAGGAAAGAAAGTTTTTTTTTTAATGTAAGAAGGAGGGTTACACATCAACAAACAAAGCCAGGATAAATGTCATTTCGGCGATGTTGCATGACAGGCATTTCTGTTCGAATCTTGGTCAAATAATCTAAATCTACATTGGCCATCACAACAGAGGGCTCTGTTGTATCAGGACATCTTGCCAATACAGTTCCCCAAGGATCGACAATCTAGTACAGAAAAAAAAAATGTCAGTCTCCAATGAGCTTCATCCCACACGAACTAGGGTTACCATGGAGTTGCCATAGCTGGCTCTCTTTTCATTATGTTGACCGGTCTGAGCAGCAGCAAACACATAACTCTGTGTCTCAATAGCTCTTGCCCGTAACAGCACCTCTTTTTTTTTGAAAAAAAAAAGAATAAGGATGATTTAGAAATGTTACATTAAGAAATTATTTCTTTCTTCTTCTTACCCCAGTGAGCCATTCCTGTTTTGATGGTAAAGGCGCTTGGAAAAGCCAATAACTGGGCACCTTTTGTTCGTAGTGCCAAGGACAGTTCAGGAAAGCGCATATCATAACAGGTTTCTAAACCCAGTTTTCCCAAGGGAGTTTGAATGAGGCCGGGCAGTTGGTCCCCCTGCAACGTCCCATCACTTTCCATCAGACGAGGTCCACCTTCTATATCTACGTTAAACAAGTGAAGTTTGCGATAGGTAGAGACGATACGACCCTGGTGGTTAAGTACCACATGCGTATTGTACACCTTGTCTGACACGTTAGAAGACTCATGAACCCCCACAGAGACCCATATCTTGTGCTCTTGCGCAGTCTCCACAAGTCCCTTGAGAAACTCGGAATCATTCAAAGGCCGGGTCAAATCCAATGTTTGCTCCTTGTCTTTTGAAATAAAATCAGAAGCTTCTGGCAGAAATATCATCTTTTTTTATATCGATGTTTGCGCTGAGTTTTTTATGGGGAACAACAAAAAATCACTTTTTGTTCAACTCACTTTAGCTCCTCTTTGGGAGGCTTGTCTCACGAGATCTTGACAGGTCGCCTTGTTAAAAGAAACAATGCAAGTGGCGCAAAACTGTCCAACCGCTGCTAACAAGCTCATTCTATGTATGATTTAAAAAAAAAAGAAAAAAAGACAAAAAAAAAAGAGGTTATACCCTTATCTTTTTTTTCTCTCTTTTATACTACCCTGGTTACACATACATACACACACAAATATCGGAGATTCAATCCATAAAGGTTTCTTGCATAAATGGAGTGAAGTTTACGCGCAGAGTAAAGTAAACATGCAAAGCACTAGTAGATTTACTGCTTGAACAATAATAATAAACAATTTTAGATAGTAATGAAATACTTTATCTGGGAGGTTCTATGGAAGATGATAAAAAGGAGGTAGAATTCAGCAGTCTAGCGCGTTTATGTAGTTGGAATTTTTGAGAGAATGAATTTACGGCCTGTAGATACTTGCTTAGTGAATACTCCAGATTTTCCCTCACCAAATCCGTCTTGTGGTATGTTGTAGCTTATTCTACCCATCTTGACGCGATAAGTTGATCTATTTGGTCATTTACAACCTGCTTGTCCCCCCTCCCCTTCACCAACCCCACGTTCAACCAAAAATCTCTGGGTAAAGTCGCTATCTTGTATGATCAATCCGAATCCAAGTACTATTGTATTTCAGGTTGCATACGTTCTCTGGCTAAGTCAAGAAATGAATTTGGAGTAAGAACATTTTTATCGTTTTAGAAGATAAACTTAATCCCTTTCACCTAATGGAGTTTTACTTTTCAATATCCGACAAGTAGTTTTTTTTTCCTTCTGACCAATCATATCAGCATAAAACGCCAATTTCCATAGGTTTTGGTTGTAGCACTTTAACTAAAAAGGTTTCCATGACGTCATGTCTCATAGTTGTAAAAGCGGGGTGAAAAATTACCAGAAAAAAAAAAAAAAAAAAGTTATTTCCTCGTTCTTTTGCAACATAACCTTTTTTTTTTTTTATTTAAATATTTTTTTTTTTCCCTTTTTTTTTTTTTTTTTTTTTTTTCTTACTTCTTTTGTAACAAACAAATGCAAAACGAGACAATATCAAGGTTACAAAATCTGTCTTCGACAGTTAAAACTCCTTCGCCTCTTGGAGGAGTACAATCACCACAAAAAGGTCATAATTCTGGACAATTGGATAATATCTTTAACTCTGTGAAAAGACAGGTAAAAAGAAGACGAAAAAAAAAGACCGAAAAGTTTTTTTGGTAATTTTTTTAATTTTTTTTTTTCTTCTTTTGTAGATTGATCAGTGGGGAGAAAATGCAAAATGGAAGATTGACCTTGTTTTATTGGATAATCCACATGAACAACAACAACAACAACAACTTCATCCTTTGTTGTCCCCGCAGCATCTGCACCCTAATGCGATCACAGCTCCGTCGAATCAAAGTAATAGTAAACAAGCCGTGAGTCTCCATAGCGGAGATTCGATGACGAGCACATTATTGCCTGTTACTTCTACTGTTGAATATCCAGTAAGTTTTTTTTTTAAAAAAAAAGAGAGAGAATATCATGTGACTCTAAACCACACACGAAATGTATATTTGTAATTTTAAAAAAAAAGTGGGATTATGTTGCTCCTACAACTAGTGATTGGAGACAAAATTCGGATGATCTACAACAAAAGGTAATTTTTATTTTATTTTTCACCCTTTATTTACATTTTATCCTTTTTATGTACTAATTTAAAACCCCCAAAAAATAAAGTTGCGAGAATCCATTGAACGTCAAAAGTATTTGGAAGGTGTGATTTGGTCACAAGCAGAACAAATCAAGCATTCTTCTGTGCCGGATAAAGACGATGCCATCAATACAATGAAAAGCATCTTTCTCATGTCGGTAACGTATAAAAAAAATTAGAGTTAATTAATTAAGACTAAATACGCACCACAAAAAAAAAAAAAAAAGCAAAATGAACAGCGCGCGCATTATTTATTAGAAACAGATTTATTACACAAAGAAATAGAAACATTAACCAAAAAACTCGCCAAGATGGCCTCTATACTGTACACGATAGAAAACACCGATCTCAATGACCATGAAACCGTAGACAAGGAAACTTTGCTTCACGATAGAAAACTCTTATTGCGCAAACTACATTTAGCCGAATTAAGACTATCAGCAAGAGATGCCGAAATCGATTATTTGCATAATCTATTGGACTCCAAAAGTAACACAAGTCTTTCCCCCAAAGAAAAAAAGGCTACCCTCAATACACCAAATTCATCAACCAACACCACTACCACCAGAAAAGTACCCTATCTCTTTCAACAACAGTATTCGCCACGCAGTGAGGTGAGATCCTCTGAACAACATCCTTTGTCCGGTCTCGATAGTTTAGGTATCGTGGCTGACCAAATGCTGAGTGATCCCGAATTCGATTCCACCTCACACCGTGTCTTGTCCAACGAAAAGCGACTGCGCTCTCGTCTGGACGATAGAAGATCACAACGTTCCATTGACTCTGCAGCCACTCTCCTTGCTATGCCACAGCTCATGGTTCCCACGCGTAAAGGTAAGCTTTTAATCACTGACTATACAGAATTAAAACACTAAAAAAACAGGACACATTTAGCTGCGACACAACAACAACCTTCGTCATCACCAGAACAACCCTCATTTACGCAACACATTCCAAAAAAGCCAAGGTCCACCTATACACGTTGGACAGAGGCCGAGGATGCTTTACTGAGAAAGGCCGTTAAAAAATACGGCCATAGCAATTGGGAGGCCTGTTCCAAGGACGTACATGGTCGTAGCAATATACAGTGTCGTAATCGATGGATTCGTCATTTGGAACATCGTATTGAGAAGGAAGAAGAGCCTTCCTGTAACGCACGGCAATCTCCCTCCATTGCTTCTTTATTAAATAATACACAGGATGAACAAAATTATTATTCACCCAAATACGAAACCACTACACCAACAACAGCAGCCTCATCGTCGTCCGGCACATATCATCCCACGTATCGACCTCCATCTCCCATGGCAACACCCAAAGGTGGAAAACGTCGACCTTCTCAACCTAATAAATGGTAGAAAAAAAAAAAAAAAAAAAAGACACCGCATTTTATTTCATTGTATATATTTCTCCTTCCTTTTTTTTTTTTTTTTTTTTTTTTGTAAATGATCCCTATTTTTTTATAGACATATATAAAAATAAATAAATAAATAAAATCTCTGAGTTTATAAACCTTTCTTTTTTTCTCTCTCTCTCTTCATTAATGGACTCATTCGCATCTTTTTTTGGCTTGAAAAAGTCCAACTCATCAAACACGAACACTCCTCAACAAAGTAAACAACAACAACAGAGAGAACAACATGAACGAAGAGGTGTGATTGTAATTTCGTACGGTGATCGTTACTATGACGTCGGATTCGGCGATCGTCTTCCCCAAGCAACCGTGGGGGAATTAAAGGATCGATGTAAACGAGCCACGGGGGTTACCTTGGCAACCATGAAGCTTAAAGTGTCAGGGGCTTATATCAAGGATGATACCGCTACTTTACAGAGCAGCGGTATCCATGGTGGGTCCGTCGTGCTATTATACGGCGACCGAGTACGAGTAAGTGGGAGAAGGGTTTATTGTGTGTTCTATATATATATTATAAGAGAGACTCACCAAATAAAAACAGACAGAGCAGGTGATGGAGACAGCGTCGGGCAACCCAGAGGAGGTAGGGTACATGATGCGTATATCCAAGGTGATGGACAAGATCGAAGGAGCCAAGGATAAGATTGAAGAATTTGATATTGGCGTAGTGTGTGTGATGGAGAACCCACAGACGGAAAAGAGAAAGGAGACAGAGGATCTGGGGATCTATTTATCGGAACTATTAATGCAAGCACTCATCACACTGGATGGAGTGGACTGCCCATCCGAGTTTGAGACGGCTAGACAAGATAGAAGAAAGGGAGTGAAAGTGTGTCAGGAATTGATGGATCGAGTGGATGGATCGAGAGCTACTTTAAAAAAGTATTAGGTTTATTAGGTTTAAACAGAGATTGGTCTTGTAAATCCAGTCCAGGATCTGTCTCGAAACGATGGGATGGCTGTAAAGACTCATTCGAATCACTATTTTATCCACACAACTAATCATATGCGCTCTCTTGTGAAAATTCTTACTTAATAAAATCAATGCTGTCCACATGTTGGTCTCCATAGACGCTTGGCTCTGTCTCAGTGACATGATGAACGCTGTAATTATCGAACCCATCATGGCTGGGTATTTCCTCTTGACGGATATACCTCTATCTTCTTTTATGACGGGCAATGGAGATAAACTGGCTTGGGCCTCTCTAATTAGCTGCTGTAAAGAGTTGCTGATCCTTTCCAGCCCTTCATTCATGGAGAAATCCGACATGTTTTTTATATATAAAAAGTGAGAAAAAGTGAGATAGATGGATAGAGAGAGAGCATAGAGATATATAAAGGGAAATCCTCGGTATCATGATCGGGTGTTTCTTACCCCTTTATGCAGAATAGAAGAGAAGAGGAGAGGGGGGGGTAAAATACAGATGTGTGGCTTTCTCCCTTAAGCGAGGAATACACGTGGCTAAATGCCAAATAACCTCTGTCTCCATTGTCCCACTTTGTACCACATTTCTTTTTTTTGTAAAAAAAGAGACTGCGCCAATCCTTTGGTTACACAGTTCTTCCCCTTTATCCGCTTTCTATTTTTGTTTTTCTATCTCTTTTTTTTTCTCTCTCTTTCTTTTTTTGTTTAAAAATAAAAAAGTGATGATTTCTGAAGACGCGTACGATTATTTATTCAAGATTGTC
This sequence comes from Mucor saturninus, assembly GCA_016758985.1. Taxonomy (NCBI): domain Eukaryota; kingdom Fungi; phylum Mucoromycota; class Mucoromycetes; order Mucorales; family Mucoraceae; genus Mucor; species Mucor saturninus. Next base: position 97,938 of record JAEPRD010000017.1, on the reverse strand, counting down.
ATTATTGGTGACTCGGGTGTGGGTAAATCCAACTTGTTATTACGATACACCGTATGTCTTTTTTTTTTTTTTTTTTTTTTTTTTGCGTCTGAGGCTGACTTTCTGTTTTTAAATAGTCCGATGAATTTATGGAGGACTCCAGAAGTACAATAGGTACCGTGCGTTAATAAGTAGTTTTTTTTTTAAAAAAAGAGAGACTCATTATTTAATACAGGAGTGGAATTTGCAACCAAGAGCCTCAAGATTGTAAGTGTTTTTTTTATATGTTATTGAAAGCCACATGAGCCTCACATGCATGCCTATCAGGACAATTGTTTCATCAAAGCCCAGATTTGGGACACGAGTGGTCAAGAAAGGTACAAGGCGATTACAAGTGCATTTTATAGGGGAGCAGTGGGTGCACTGCTTGTGTACGGTAAAATGGAGACATTTATGTGAGTGATAAAAAAAGAGTTTTATTAACTTCTTTAGCAGACATCACACGGAAGCCGTCGTTTGACCATGTAGATCAGTGGTTAAAAGAACTACGTGAACACACGGAAGAGAATATCCCACTGGTGTTGATCGGTAATAAGCTGGATCTTTCGGACGTGAATCGACAGGTGAGCACAGAAATAGCAAGACAGTATGCGACGCAATCCAACATGCTGTTCTTTGAGACCAGTGCTTATGATGCCACCAACGTCACTGATGCATTTGAAACCATGTTTGAACATGTCTACAAGGAGCTAGCCAAATCCAAGCTATTACAAAAGACCAAAGAACAAGTGAATGATCTGGCTGTGGGTACAAAAACAGTGACCTTAAGACCTCCTTCTGCTACATATGAATATAACCATAGAATTAAGAAAGATGATCATAACAAAGGCTGCTGCCAATAAAAACAACAAAAAAAAAAACCAAAAAAAAAAGAAACCCTGTCACACACAACATACCCCTCCCCCTCCCCCCTTATCCCAAACAAATAGAAAATTCATGTGTGGCGTAGATTTTTTTTTTTTTTTTAATGAAAATAGGGGTTTTATTTTTTTAGTGCGTAATTTTTTATTTTTTATTTTTTAAGATCGATCATCCAAATCGTCAATATTTTTTATCTGGGATGGAGGACAAGGATATTGAATGATTCGAGTAGGTATTTGAATTCCTGGTGGACTGTCTAGAGCAAAATTATGTGTTTGAACTGTCATCGATCCCTTTCTTAGCAACTTAGAATAATCTAAAAAAAAAAAAAAAAAAGAGTTAACACTTTTATGGGAGATAAAAATCCAATAATACTTACGCAACCCGCATGCATTACATAGAGTTCGAGCTCCATCTGGTCCTCTTCGCCATTCGGGTGTCTGGATACAGTTTAGTTTACAATGCAATCACAATTAAAAAAACCTTACTTTACCTCTGTAGTATTACACGAATGACATCGTTGTCCAATCATGCTACGTTTCTATCTTTGTGCGGTTAATACATTGAATCAATAAAGGGAGTGCGTAAAAATAGAGACACTCACGCTTCTTCGACGGTATTTCGGTCTAGCATTGGCATCTTGTAGGTTTCGGGCTTGTCTAATCATTTTATATTCGTCAGTTTGCGAATCATCGTTCATCTAAAAAAAAAGTATATTTAACAGTGAGTCGATATAGAACAATTAAGAACCTTTTTTTTGGTTTTTTTTTTTTTGCTTACTCTATTATTATTATTGTTCATTGAGGATTCGGATACATCGTCCATCATATTAATATCATTGTCGTGGGTCTCTTCAGACTGTAGTTCTTTAATGGAGGCAAGCATGGTCTCGGCTGTATAATACACTTGGTCAATAATTTGACTTCTTTCTGATTCTGTCAGTGGATCGACACGGTATTTGCCAATTCTTGAATGAATCAGGTTACACTGTTCTAACAACTAAACATTTTTTACTGTTAGTTCTTAATGCTTTTCTTTATTTTCATTGGCGTGTACCTGATTCAGTTTAGTGCTATTGTCCGGCGGTGATTGTGTAGCATAGGTAACGGTCGGATAGGACATGGGTGGTAACGATGGTAACGGAGGAGGAGGATAATTCGATGTGTTGGTGGAAGAAGGTAGCGGAGGTGGAGGAGGAGGTGGCTGTATCTGCTGTAGAAACGTATAGTTCTTTAGATTTCGATGTTGTAGTTGATAACTTTGTTGATAGGTGAATTGGGGAGTATTCTGGTATAAGGTTGAATTATTATTATTTACATTTTCGTCTTCGTGAGTCGGTAATAAACGAGGTCTATCAAACATTACCACCTATTTTTTTTTATTTTTTTTTGCGCTTTTTTTTTTCTTTACCTATTTATTGGTGGTGGTGAACAACTGGAATTAACAACATCCTCATTAATACATAATTTCGAAACATCCATTAGCTCAATTTAAACTTTTTTTACTTCAAAAAAAAAAAAAAAAATATATATGTGTATATATATAAAAAAAAAAAAATATATAAAAAACCCAAAAAAGTTCATGTTCAAAAAAAAAGAGTGAGTTTGCTGGATAGAATTGGGTCCGCTCAAAAAAAAAAAAGAGCAAGTGTATAAACAGTCACATTGCATCTCCTCTTTTAAACAAAACACATCACACGGGTATCGAGATAAGGCATTCTTTCCAACCTAAAAAAGTATCGTCCCGTTAAAAATATCTCGATTTCCTTCGACTGGCATAGAAAAAAAAAGTGACACATTTTTTTTTCTTAACCAGATATCTGGTTGCACCAATAAAAAAAAAGTATACCTTCTCTTCCATTTCTTTACAAGTAGTATGATTTTCTCTTATTCTAGAAGTAACCAGAAAAGGCTTACGGCTATTTCATGATGTACTAACGCTTTTCTGGTTATCCCGTAGATCATCTCTTTTTCACCAAGGCAAAGTATTTTATCCTCTTCTTTTAACCAAACCCCATCCATTACATCTCAGCCCATCCTCAGGGCAGTCCTTTGGCTTTTAAAAAAAAAGAAAGAACCCGTTTCATGCAGTATCATGTCATTCTCTTTGCATGTAAAACAAGTTCAAGATTGCATTCCCATTTGGTTCCCTTTTTTTTTCCCAGGAGAGCGGGTGGGCGGCCCTACCCCACCCCTTTAACTTTCCTCATCCAAGCTAAATCCGGTTACCAACTAACAAATTTTTTTTTACACTAAAAAAATTAATTTTTTTATTTGGCCAGGTTCTCTTGTGCTGATTTGAAGGTGCCTACCAATGCACCCAACTGGATATGCTCATTGGCTCCTTCGCCTAATCGATATTCCAGCGTACATAGATTTTTGAGCAGCAAGATGCGAGATTTAGCAGGATATTCAATGGTACTGACAAAAGTATGCAGGTCACTAATGATATCCTGCAATGCAATTCCTGACTCTCGTTTAATTTCTTCGATTTCTAGAAAAGAAAAAAAAAAGTGTGTATATAAGCATTAAAAAAGAAGTGTGACATTGGTCTGCATAAAGTACTCACTAGAGTATGCAGTAGTGAAATCCTCATTCATCATCCATCGTGCAATTCGCTCAATCACCTTGGGATCAGGATGGCCTGTACAACTGTAGATGGCTGTCTCATCGATACGATCATAAGAAGCATGACATGCTTGCAGGATATTCAATGCACGACGCATATCACCCTTGGAAAGACGCAACAGGGCCTTCTTACCGTCCTCTGTCAGATTTACGCCCTCAGCCTCCACAATCACACCCAGACGCTCATCAATCTGATCCACCTCCAACGGCGAGAAACGGAATCGGGTACAACGCGATTGAATGGCCGGTAATATCTTGCTGACATAATTACAAATAATACAGAACCGCACATTCTTTGTGTATTTCTCAATCACACGTCGAAGAGCTGCTTGTGCTTGGTTCGTCATCGAATCCGCTTCGTCCAACACAATCAGTTTAAACCCGCTGCTGTAGATATTTCGTGTGCTTGCAAAGTTCTTGATTTGCTCCCGCACAACATCAATACCACGATCGTCGGACGCATTCAGTTCTAGAATCATGGCCTTAAACTTGTCGCCGTATAATTGTCGTGCACATGCTAAAATTGTTGACGTTTTACCGGTACCAGGAGGACCGTAAAAGAGTAAATGAGGCAACTTTTTGGCTTCAATGAACTTTTCAACTATTTATTTTTCACGTCTAATTAGTGTGTGTCTTTGTGTGTATGTGTGTGTGTGTCTAGAATAGTTACTGGTCGAGGTAATATTGTCATGAGAGACAAGGTCATCCAACGTCTTGGGTCTGTACTTTTCTACCCAAGGTAAATTATCTAATTCTGCTGTCAGATCAAACACCTTTTCTTTGCCTTTTCCCTTGTCCATTTTTTTTTAGCTTGTTAAAAAACGCGGGTCTTCTATTCACGCGTCCCCCTCAGAACAAAAGAAAGAAAAAAAAAGTGTGACTGTTCTTTAAAAATAGGAACGTTTCCCCTTATTTTTTTTCTTTTAGGTACTGTGCCTGTTTGTGATGGGTAAACAGGCTTTGTATGTGTGTGGTGTAACTCCTAACGAGAACAACGTCTCACACACATGATCGACTTACTGCCAAAGGAAATGACCTCACCTGTGAAAGAGTGAGAGATATCTGTAACACGTGTTTTAGGACTGGTTAAATTTAATTTATTATGTATATATAAATTTTTTTTTTATGAGTGATTATGTACAACGTGATTGTTTAAAAACGTGTTTTTTTTTGTGTGTGAGTAAGGGAGGAAAAAAAAAAAGGCTTACAATTTAAATAGAGATGATGATGGGCATAGATATAAAGGAAAGTATATAGTAGGGAAAGGTGGGGGAAGGTGGAGGGAAGTAGCTATTTTTTGGTAATATTTGTAGTGGATGAATCAGATCTCTTTCGTTTCCACTCTAGTACTACATGGTTATATTGGTTTACAGGCTCACAATCATCTTGTCCTACAACGATTTTGAATCTGCCCTTTTGGACGGAATTAATGGTGGAAGAGGAAGAACGAAGCTGTGATATAAATAGGGTATCATTATTAATATTATTGTTATTGTTATTATTGTTATTTCTTTTGGTGTGAACACCCAGTGTGGATTTCTTGGGGGTGACCTTCTTCTTCTTCACAGGCTCATTGGATTGCCAAAAGTCGGAATCCCAAATCTGGTGACAACTTTTGGTTGAGAGTGTGGTGGAAATTGATGTCATTTGATGATTGTTTAATGTTGTTGTTGATTTTGTTGTCAAATAAACATCCTCTTCCAAAACATCCTCTTCCTTAAGTTTGATGCCCGCCATTTGAGCAAATTCCTTGGCCGTAAGATCCTCGCATTTGATCACCGTATTCGAGTTGTGACGAAGCACCTTTTCCGTGGCAGCTGCTCGGGTAGTGGGTGACTTGTCTTTGTGATGTTGTAATTTTGATGCTAGTAAAGCTAACCCTTTTTTCCATTTACTACTGTTCGTAGGTGGGTTATAAGAAATCGCAACAAGTGTCATTAAAAAGATTCATAAAAAAATTATATATAGCGTAAAGAAAAACAGGGTTAAAGAATAAGAAAAAGAAGAAAGAGGTGGAAATACATAAAAATTTTTTTTGTGCTTGCTCTTTTTATATAAAAAAAAAAATCCCTCATTTGACCCGACGACGCCCGGAAATATTGATGGTGTAACAACTGGAAGAAAACGTCATCATTGTCATGGTTAAAACTCCATTCATTTCCCTTTCTTTTTTTTTTTACCCATTCTCTTTCTCTCTCTCTCTTTCTTTCTTTTTCTTTACATGACAGACCCCAAGGCTGGAAGAGAAAAGAATCTATATAGTGTATATGAACGTAAGTTTATAGTACCTTGTTTCTACATGTATAAATAAACCTTTTTTTTTCTTGCTTGATAAAGACGAGAAAGTTTTGCCCAATGTATTACCCATTTACAAAGAACTGCAACAAGTGGATTTTCAAGTCCATCATTGGGAAATAAACGACTGGCAAGCTTTGGAACAACGTGCTCACGGTCCAATTTTCGAAGCAGCAGGATATCAATGGTAACAAAGAAAAAAGGACCATTCTCTTTTATGATATTCATTCTTTCTCTCTCTTTGTAGGCGTGTCTTGTTGTTCCCCAAGGGAAACAGTCAACATGAAATGATGTCCATCTATCTAGAGGTTGTTATGGACACCAAAGGAGAATCCTATACAAAAGATTGGTCCGTCTGTGGTCAATTTGCTGTAGTCATTTCAAATCCGGACGATCCCAAACAGTTTTACACCAACAGTTAGTTTTCCTCCTTTTTCTTTTCTCCTTTTTTCTTTCTTTCTTAACACTGTGTTTTATAGATGCTCATCATCGTTTTTGTGCGGATGAAATTGATTGGGGATTCACTCGTTATCATGATCTGAAATCATTACAGACCGGTAAAGAACCTTATATCAACCAAACTAACCAAACCGTCATCTCTGTCTTTTTACGAGTCGTCAAAGATGAAACAGGTGTCTTATGGCGCAACCTTATGAAGTGAGTTTTCTTTTTCTTTTTTCTTCTGTTCATTCTTTAGCCCAACTAACATTCCTTGGGGGGAAACAGCTATGATTCCCGTAAAGAGACGGGTTATGTGGGCATTCGAAATCAAGGTGCCACATGTTACATGAATTCACTGATTCAATCACTCTTCTTCACCAATATATTTCGAAAAGCCGTGTACAGGATACCCACCGAAAAGGAAGATCCTAACAACAGTGTGGCTTTAGCATTACAGCGTTGCTTTTACAGTCTGCAACACTCGGATGATTCGGTGGGAACCACAGAACTCACCAAATCATTTGGCTGGGATTCCTTGGATGCCTTTATGCAACATGACGTACAAGAGTTTAGTCGAGTACTGCAGGATAATTTAGAACTCAAGATGAAGGTACACACACATATATATATATCGACGATTTTTTTTTGTGAAATTTTCCTTTATTTTTTTTTTTTTTTTTTGTCCTCACACTGTCTTTTTATGTTAGGGTACGCCAGTGGATGGTGCAGTGACACATATATTCATGGGAAAAATGAAGAGTTATATAAAGTGTGTCCATGTTGATTATGAATCCTCTCGAGTAGAGGACTTTTATGGTATGTAAGGGGAAATAACGCTTGTTCTTACATCTACATCCCATACTGATTCCTATTTGTTAGACATTCAATTAAATGTCAAAGGATGCAAGAATTTAGAGGATTCATTCCGACGTTATGTGGATGTTGAAACTATGAGTGGTGAGAACAAGTACATGGCTGAAGGGTATGGATTACAAGATGCCTGTAAAGGTGTCAAATTTGAGAGCTTCCCTCCCGTGCTTCATCTCCAACTAAAGCGATTTGAATACGATATGCAAAGAGACACCATGATAAAAGTAAAAAAAAAAAAAAAAAAAAAAAAATGCGTTCTTTAGCAAAACCTGACTCATTTTTTAATGACCCCTCCTTTTTAGATTAATGATCATCATGTGTTTCCGGACAATATCAATCTAAATGAGTTTTGCTCCATACCCAGTCAAGATCCTACCGATTGCAACTATGTTCTTCACGGGTAAGTAACGTATATGTGGGAGATAATTAGTATAAAATGTAACTAATTTAAGAACAAACAAAAAAAAAAAAGAGTGCTGGTGCATAGTGGGGATATTGACGGAGGACACTATTTTGCATTACTAAAACCCGAAAAGGACGGTAAATGGTTTAAATTTGACGATGATCGAGTCACACCCGTCACGTTACGGGAAGTATTTGAAGACAATTACGGCGATGACCCATTGCGTGTAGCTGATTTGAACGACGATGATCCAAAGACGCCCGTGACGGAAGATCAGTTGCGATGCACGAGTGCGCGAGCTTTGAAACGGTTCACCAATGCGTATATGCTTGTTTATTTTCAACAGAATAAATTAGATGAGATATTAGGCCCCGTTAAAGACGAAGAGATACCAAAGCATTTAGCAAGATCGCTCAAGGACAATGCCAAGGCATTCCGAGAAGATGCCTTGAACACAATCATGTCTAATAATGCTCAACCAACTACAAAACAAAAACATATTACATTAAAAAAGTCGGAGAAATCACTAGAAAAAAAGTGTCATATCATGTAAAGAAAAGAAAAAAGAAAAGAAAAGAAAAAACACACACAAACACACACACTTTATTCGGCTCTCTTTTTTTTTTTTTTTTTTTTTTTTGGTTTTTTTTTTTTTTTTTAATTACTTCTTTTTCAGCTTGTTATAAACAGTGCTTCCGTATTCGCTACTCTCTTTCATCACTTTACTCGCCTCTTGTAAATTCGCTAAATTTAAGTCCTGCTTGATTAATCGTATACCACATTCAGGTACCATCACTTGCTGCATATATTCCACAGGTGTCAACGGACTTGTCTTTTGCTTGTCTAAATAATCCGTCTTGACAAACATCTTGTCTAATGCTTCCAAAATATAGTGCGACCCTCTGTTACCATAGTAACCCGGCTTTGTATCAAAAAGAAACCCTATTATGGTTAACAAATAAACTATACACACATGCACACACAACATATGAATTTTACCAGCGTCTCTTCAAAACGAGTCATTAATTGTTTCGTCTGACGTGCCTTGACAGACCCCAGTTCTTGGTGCACACGCATCACCGTCTCCAGAAACGAACTCTCCAACCTGCCTTCCACAATATCCTTCAATTCCGACTCGAACAATTTCACGCGTGCTCCAATCTCCTCAAAGTCAATGTGTGTCGGGTATCCCTTTTCAATTGCCATGGGTTTATACACCAATTCTACCTTGTGCATACGACAAATAAACGATTGATCGTTCTTGGATATCCCGCCCTTTAAAAAAGTAAACGGAGGTACGAGTCGACCTTCTGCCTCGCATTGTGCTTTAAGCACTTTGTACTCCTCCTCTTGTTCTTTGCGGTATTCACGTTCGTTCTTTTTCACGGTATCAATCAATCGTTTCAGTGGACGAGGATAAGGTTCTTTCAGTACTTCGCCGCATAAATTACATTCGTATTCTACTCCCTTTTTATCAGCTACGCAAAGAAAAAAGAAAGAGAACGCAAAGGTTTTTGTTTTTTTTGTTATTTTTTTTACCTTGTTCATTCACTGTGGTCACCGTCTTTCGAATCATCTCTAGTTTTTCTCCAATCGTGTCGTCTCCTTTTTTAACTCGCTTTGGCATAGTCAATCGCTTCAGACGTTTGTTCGACTGAAGCAATGGTTCGGAAAGGGGACGTTTGTCACCCATCTTGAATTTAATAGGAAAGAGAGAGAGAGAGAGAGCGAAAATATATTTTAAATTCCCTCCGCGGGGGTATCTTTGTAAGAAAGAAAAAAATTGGGACATTGCCATGACTACAGAGATATCGTTTTTTTTTAAAAAATTAAAAAAAAAAGTTCCATGGTAACGTGTGTGGTAGGATACGATGTAGGCAATTTGAACTCGGCGTGTAGTATAGGGATCATCATTCATTCAAAAGCTTGCACTCACTTATGTGCCACCCACTCTTACTTTTTTTTATGGGGGTGCAAGTACATTATTGGCTGCATGAACTTTTTTTATTGCAGAAAAAAATTCAATCAAAAAAAGAGAGGTACAAAATGTTAAATGGAATTAAAAAAAAAAAAAAAAAAAAAAAAAAAAAAAAACTTAGAAAGGGAGGAAATTTCTTTTTGATAGGTAAAAAAAACACGTGCAGGTAGACGGTGAGAGTTAAGAGATTACAAATTACCTTTGGAGACTTTTTTTTTCGGAACAAAAGCACCCTGAAAAAGAATTTATCACGCGTTTTACGAGTTCAACATATGATATGATTGATTAGGGGGAGTCGATCATTGTACGTACAAAAAAGGCAAGGAGTATTTTAAATGTGTTACATTAATGCTTTAATTATTATGATGTATGATTTATGTGTTTATAGAATAAACGAATGAGACGTGGGGGGTATTTCTTTTTTGGCAAGCAGGCTAAAAAATGTGTGTGTGTGTCTAATTAAGATGATTATGAATGAGAAATGATACGCAGTTTTCTATGTACACTTGGGGGAAGAGAGATTATCGTAAAAATGGGGAAATTCATCAATGTGACCTGCACAAGTCAAAAAAAAAAAAAAAATTAGAGTAACAAGTCTTGTCGATGTTTGACCAAATATTCCTGGACCTCAATTGGGTTGACAAAGCACTCAAATTTGATCAGATTTAGAAAGGCCAGTTCTAATTGATTGATTTGTTGCAGACTGTAAAATCGATTACAGATGTTGGCCATTCTGGCATTGTTTAACCAAACGGGGAGTTCGTCTTCTGCTCGCACCACCACCTCTTCTTCCTCATCCATCATCATCACCGTCTGACTGGCTCCCCAACATGTGCCGTGTAAATATTTAGAGGCCACGAGAATTGACGCCACAAATATACGATGGATGGTGTCTATAAAATTAGAATATTAAGCCCATTGCCCACAAAGACGAGAAAAAAAAAAAGAGAGCGTACCTTGGTCACCAATGGCATTTTTTGGGAGTGCAGCCTTGCATCTTTCTATATAAATCAGCGCAACTACTGCAATGTGACATGATATGCGGGCTTGTGATGTGATTTTCAAGATGAAATACACTAATTCGGGTGCAGTTCTTTCGGATCCCGTTGGTAACGGACGAGTTCGAATAAAATCGCATAATTTAAAAGCGAAAAAGTCTGATTTTTTTTTCATTTAAGTCATTTTGCCAACAACAACAAAAAAAAAAAATGCTTATCTTTTTTACCTGTTAAGACGGAAGGTAGTGGGCGATAGTTATATTCCTCCTTTTCATTCTTTTTCTCGTCTTTCTCTTGTTGAATAACAACAATTGGATTGGCAATCATGATGATATTTTGTTGTTTCTCTTGCGCTCGTTGAATTGAGGTTGTAATCATTTTTATAAGGGTTTGAAAGGGGGAAAAAAAAGAGAGGAAAAAAAGTGATCGAATAAGTAAAAATCTCCTATTTATCAGACAATAAAAAAAAAAAAGGAATTTCAAAAAAGGGAAAATCCCTGTGTTAAATAATCAAATTAAACAATCTGCACCAATAAGAGATCTAAATGACACACCTGACCTAATAACCTCTTTCCCCTTGAACGTACACAAGAAAAAAAAAAAAATTTAATTAAAAAAAAAGATATAGTTTATTTACAAATATAGGGGATAGAAAAGAAGGTTTGGAGAACAAATCAGAGAGATTTTTTTTATTAAGACGAGATAATTTACTGACGAGCAGCAATTTCCTTGGCTTCCAAAGCAGCACGCTTGGCCATCTTGGCGTTGGACTTGGGACCCATAATTCCACCACCCCAGTGACGACGGACATCTTCCCACTTCTCGGTAAAGTTGGTGTTGACAGCAGAGACAATAGTAGCAAGTTCGGCCTTATCAGCATCAGAGACTTCAGTCAAGACAAGAGCAGTAGCAGTCTTCTTGTGAACAAGTGTACCGAGTCTAGCCTTACCCTTAACAATACAGTAAGGGATACCCATCTTACGACAGAGAGCAGGGAGCCAGAGAACCAACTCAATGGGGTCAACATCATCAGCAATAACGACCAACTTGGCCTTCTTGGCTTCAATGAGAGCAGTGATGTGGTTGATACCGTACTTGACAACAACGGGCTTCTCAGTCTTAGCAACTTCCTTCTTCTCGGCCTTGGCAGCAGCGGCAGCACGGAGACGATCACGCTTCTCAGTCTTGGACTCAGGTCTGTACTTGTGCATCAACTTGAAGACTTGAGTGGCAGTGTTCTTATCCAAAACATGAGTGAATTGGTTGAGAGCAGGAGGGACCTTCAAACGTTGGTAGATGATCTTCTTTTGACGTTGAAGCTTGACATATTGAGGCCACTTGACGAAACGAGAGACATCACGCTTGGGTTGAACATCTTGACCGACACCAAAGTTCTTGGGAGTCTTTTCAATCAAAGGGTTGGCAGCAACCTTAGCGGCTTGCTTTCCCTTGACGGGATAAGGAGCAGGGGCAACCTTCTTACCGGCAGACTTCTTGGTAGTGGGAGGCTGTCATGGAGTGATAAGGGTTCGATCAGATTCAAATTTTTTTTTAGGAAAATTCACAATTCTGATAAAACTACACTCTAACAAGTTGGATTTTTCCGAAGAAAAAGAGACACAACTCAGCCAGATAAATACACATTGTATTTTACCAAAAGATGATAGTATACATCAAGCTCGACGTTTTTATAAAAAATAAAAACAGAATCATGGGTGCATGGAAAAGAGCTTCCTACAAGGTTCTCCAATCCCACAAGATTCTATGGTAAATATCAAAATAGATACTGATCGTCCAATGTGGGGCCATCATTTGTACACACATCTAAAAGTAGATACAAGTGAAGTTTCGAATCATGTAAAAATAAAAAATAGACTTACCATTTAAACGGATGGATGGATGTAAAAATGAAGAAAGGATATGAAAATTGCCCATGGGTTTATTTTTTATATAATTTTTTAATTTTTTTTTGTTACACGGGTTTTTTTAAAACACCGAGCTATTGCTATAGAATTATTTAGCAGGCATGGGCTTACGACGGATAGAGACTTAACATACGTACTTATTAAACGTCTTGATGTTCCATAAAGTTCTTGGAAACCTTTGATTGACTGTAAATATCAAAATTTAATGAAACATGTAAAAGCGAGTGCTTTAAATACGAAATATCTACTATTTTTTGAGTTCTAGAGATGGTTGTGCAAAAATTGAGCCAATAACATTGTAGTTGTATGGCCGAATTAATATCATATAGTACACAACGGTAGTAATTAAACAGGAACATAGCTGTTTGAGGTGATTATAGTATCCTAATTTTTATTGGGGACAAAACGTTCTCGATTTTTTCTCTGCAGCTTTTTCTAGACATGTGTTTGGATAGAAGGCATGAACTACAATTTATAGACTTATAAAGCGTACTTACTTGACGTTTAATCAGTATAAAAATCACTATAAAAATCACCATAAGTTTTTTTGATGCTCTAGCGTAGCTATTTATCGAAAAGTTGATAAAAATGTGTAACAATCGCTTCAAACACGATGTACCTTTCATCGACCATCAATAACGGCTTCCCATTTTCTCTGGCTATTCTGTTATAAGAGTTGGTCCAGTAACACTGAAGTTGGATAGGTGTGCCAATATCACTTAAAGAGGTTGAAAGTCTAACGATTTCGTCCCGGTGTTTTCTGACAAATATGTTGAATGATCGTATGCTATATTTATTAAGGTATTTGAGAACTAAATCTTTAGGAGAAGACATTGTGTGAAAAAAGGCACAGAAGAACATTATATCCTAAAAAAATAATTTATACCATCTTCAAAGGACCAACTCCGCTATTCACTTATCCTGGTCATTGATCCATTACGTTTTCTAATTACTGTAACTTAATGAACTGGTGTCAAACTCAGCAAGCCTGTCTTATTATGATTTATAAACTAATGTAACGGTAATTACTACAATTATATTCAAGACATGCAAATAGTTTACATTTATCTGTCAATCTTTATTCTGCATGAAAAATACCGGGCTTTTAAAAAAATCTTTAAACAGTTTGTCTAAATTGTCTCAACCTGAAGTAGGGAAACCGTGCCAACAAGAGAAAAAGGGAATACAGACAATGGTTCACACATTTAAATAATCAGTTTGAATTGAAGTTTTGCTTTGTAATTGTCCCAGAATGTTTTTGTTTAAAAATAGAAGACCAAGAAATATCTTGACATCAATAAGTTCTTGTCATTAGCCACGCTTTAGTTTAAACGCAAGGAAGAGCATATTACCCTAAAACACGCATATAAAAATGAGTGATGTCAATTTTTTCCTTGGGTTTTTTCATGGGGTGGTTACGGATCACCTCACAATCCCTTTCCTTTTATCAACTACATCGGAGTTTAATGAAGAAGACATGTCCACGCCCTCAAAAGCAAGCAATTGTTGATCTGCTTTGGTCAGTTGTGTCAGTTAAGGTAATATAAGATATAGGTATTAAATTAGAATAAAAGAGATGGCTTAAATGTTTGTTCCTACTTTTAGATCACCTTAAAGACCTTTCCTTTATCAAGTACTATCAAATATCCCTCGTGTTAGCTGGTCAGAGTCTTGCTTTTTTGTTGTTACTAGACTTGAATGAGTTTTAAAGTCAACATTGCAATCTTTGCAACGCAAAACATTAACATCTGAATTCATAGAGAAAAAATGTTATGAGAAAGAAAAAAAAATGTCATGAGAAAAAAAATTTTTTATAAGAAAAAAAAATGCTGTCTCACATAGACAATCCTGTAATTTTTAAAAGCGAACTCTTCTGACGTGAAAAGGAACTTTGGGTGATTTACACAAAACGAACTTTGACCAATCAAGAAGCGAACTTTGGGGGGGGGTGGTGGACTGTAATGCATAAAATCATAAAAGTCAACTCCGCATTTCAAAGGGGGAAAAGGGGTTTGCTTGAGAACAGTCTTAGTTTTTCGCTAAAATTGAACTTTAATTGGTTTATTTAATTTAAATGGATGGGCTTCTGTATTAAACACATATTCATCAAGCGAGATCAAGGAAGGGTCCGAAAAAATCAAATAGAGGTACTTCAAAGTCTCTGCAAAAAGGAAGCTTGTATATATGTGTCAGTGTCACAAAAGAAAAAGAAAAAAAAAATTATTGCCAACCTTTCTTGAAAATCGCTTCTGCTCGAACTTATATTATTAATGATATTACTCACGGATGAGTAACCACTGCTTGTTTTGCAGTACCTTTCAATCGACTCGAAAATTTCCCACGCCATATCCTAAAGAGTTGAGATGAGTTACGTACAGCCAAAAAAAAAAAAGATGTATTTTGTTACGCACCTGATATTTAGTCTCACCAGTTAACCTGTAAAAATAAAATAGACTTTCTATTGTTTCTAAAAATGGTGGGTAATGTGAGTACACATGCTTTTTTTTTTTGTTGTTATTGTTGTGTCTGTTATGTACCTGGGCGTAACATGTAACGTAAATCATTAGGAATGAATCCAAGTTGATCAAAGAGTTTGGATTGGTCAGGCGTGTAAAGTATATTACTCGTATTGTAGTGTAAATCATCAATCCAACCCCACGCTTCCGGAGATAAACCCGTTGGTGATTTCTTCCATGTCTTGTAACACGAGTCCAAAAGCTCTTGAGCAAACGTAGCCATCTCTAAACTATTCACATACTTGGCCCCCAACAAGAGATTTCCAGGCATAAAGCAAACCTTTTTTTCATTTATATTAGCGCGCGCATATACACTGGAGGAAATGATCTGATACACTTACAAGTTCACCGGTTTTTAAACGTTGAAAACCGTCTAAATCCTCAGACAAGAAAACATCTCCCTGTTGAGATACAGAGCGTAAAGAGTAGTACATACTCACAACAGCGTCTTCCCACATTTGAAGCTGCAAAATATCTTGCGTATTCTCTCCATCCATCAGTATATGCGTTTTCAGCAGGTATTCATAGAAACTATCACCACCACCCGATATGGTGATATAAGCTAAACAGACACCGCACAGTCAGTCGAAAAGAAGGGGAAAAAATCATAAAGTGACTTACTTCTACTGGGCTCAAAGGTACGAGGGTCCCAAAAGATTGAGTATAAACCAGGGATGGGTGTATCTACCTGTGATATTTTCTCAATGATTGAATTAGCCATGATTTCATAGGTTGGATCACCAGTGATCTGAGATAGTCTGACAAATTCCAGCTGCAGCGCAAACTCTGCAAGGACAATGGTATCCGAAATAATAGGTAGTTGGCTAAATGAAAGATTAGATTAAATAGAGGGGAAGAATGTTTCTGATTACAACTTACGAAGGTACATCTACAAACGAGGAAGGAATACCGCTGGTGGTATTGAATGCGGGCAATATGACTTGATTTACTAATTCCACGGCCTTTCTTATTAATAATAGATTTGGCCTGAGGTCATAAGCTGACATGAGACCACCCAAATAACGGATACAGGTTTCAAATGTTTTTGAAGGTGTATCTGTCACTGTCCAGTCTACTTGGGCTACATGCTTTAGTGCTGTGTTATATTCATCATCCAAACCCATGATGATCATTGTATCTAGTGCATCAAATATGGTTGCTATGGCAAAATTAGATTAATGAGGATATGTTTCACGATCTGAGTGATTTATAATATTTTTACCACCCCATCCATTTCTATAAAAGTATGAAGCTATAATTTTAGAGCGATTATACACACAACATACGTGTAGCAATAGGCGGTTTTTTTTTTACCTGGAATCAGAGAAATTGTTCGATATCGGCATGAGTTCATCGTGACCAAATGCATATTTCGAGTAGCCGTCCCAAGCGTGTTTAAATGCGGATTTAATGGCATCCGCTCGATTTTCGGAGGTCAATTGATGTATTTTATGAGGTAATGCGACCACAAATAGATTAGCGCTATTTAAAGATAACAGGGTAATCAAACAACAGCGAGCTTTGCTTATCCACATTTGTAAATAGAAGTGTATAAAGGAGAGGGAGAGATGCTTCTTTTCCCTCTCTTTTTATATAACAAACAAATCATACATTTTTATTACCCCTCTCGGTTTTTTTTTCAGGTACAAAGGGATAGAGGAATGCTTTATTGACAACATAGAGAGGTACAGAAAAAAAAAAAAAAACTAAAAATGGTGGCTTATAGCTTAAATAATCGCCTCCCCACATCTTTATACAATGTGCTTGTGTAATTCACTCACTTATTTTTGATTATCCGGGCTTTTCCATCATTTTAAACTTTTTTTTTTTTTATTTATTTATCTTTTTTTCTTTTTTTTTTTTTATTTTTATTCATCATTAACAATAAAGGAATTTAGAAAAGGGAATAAGAACAAAATAACGAGCCCTTTTTTAAATCTCGACACTTTTTATTAACAAAAAATGAAGACGTTCCAGAAACTAACAAAGTGCGTTACTGTTTCAACGAATACTCGAGTTTATTTTTATTGCTGGTAAAAAGAACACCCAAAAAACAAGCCTCCTTTTTAATTTCTTATGCATTCTTAAGAATTTTTTTGTATTGACCATTTTCGGATATAGTTTTTTAGCTTTAGGCGGCTTATTAGTAAGAATAAAAGAAGAAAAAAGAAAAGAATGATGATCTTATTAGACCCTTAATAATTCCCGTATTTCTATTTTTTTTTTTTTTTTTTTTAATAATCATCCACTTCAACTAGTATGGGTAAATAATTTAAACATAAAAAGCGTTGTTTGTTAAAAAGCTAATTTATATAATTATAGTTATAACTTTGGTGTATTGACAGGATTGATATTAATGCCATCCTTTCAAAATGATATGCAGATTGAAGATGATGTTACCAGTAGCGCATTAATCAGCGTTTTGATGGCGGGTGCTTTTTTAGGCGCCATCGTGAGCGGCCCGTTAGCTGACGCGATTGGCAGAAAAGCCTTAATGGCTCTAGGCACAATCATCTTTATATTTGGAAATGTCTTACAAGTCGGCGCCGATGAACTCAATACCATGTATGGAGGAAGGGGTGTAACAGGTGTCAGCCTAGGGTAAGTTGTTATTGTGTACATGTGCCCTCTTTTCTAACAATTCCAGAGCAGAATTCTATCCATGGTTGTACCACTATGTAAAGTACATTTTTATTCTCTCTCCATCTAATCGCATGTGATCTAACGCTATATATATAAATATATACATTTATGTATGCATTACACAGATCAGTCTGAATTAGCGCCTAAAAATATACGCGGTAGGCTAATGTCAATTCAACAATTCGCCATTACGCTTGGAACATGTATTTCTTACTGGGTTGATTATGCATTTGTCAACGTGCCTGGCTCTACCGGATGGAGGTAAAATTCGACCGATATAATAATTAAGCAGACAATACTTACAATAGGAAATAAAACCCCACCCAGATTAGCGTTAGGCCTTCAACTTGTGCCGGCATTGATATGTCTAGTTGGATTGCTCTTATTCATACCACAGAGCCCACGACATTCGATTGATAAAAACCGCATGTCGGAAGCACTGGAAACGTTATCCAAGATACGAGGTGATGGAACACCAACACATAACGACGTTCTTATGGAATTCGCTGAAATGAAGCAAAACATTTCATTTGAACATAAAATGTATAAAGATCATAAATACAAACGCATATTTCTTGCCGGCGCTGAGAATAACAGGAGACGACTATTCTTGGGTATGTCCGTTCAGATATTTCAGCAACTGACAGGTGTAATCGCGTTATTGTAAGCTACAACCTAACTTTGCTTTCTTCTTTAATTAAAATATCCATTAGAGTCTTTGCCCCTCAAATATTTCAATCGACTGGACTTACAGGAAGGGATGCTGCATTGTTTGGTAATTTGATCTGATTGAGTTCTTACATATTTTGCCACTAATGCATTTTTTTATTATATAGCGAACGGATTAAGTGGCTCGATTAATCTAATTGCCACCATTCCTGCAATGATACTCGTAATGTACAAAAAAACAAAAAGAAAAAAAACAAAAAAATTATATTGTTTTTTTTCTTTTTTTTTTTTTTTTTTTTTTTATCTAAAGAATGCTCATGAACGATAGATCGATAAATGGGGTCGAAGACCACAAATGATTATTGGCGCTATTCTTTGTAGTGTATGTATTGCCGTATTAGCGGTATTATCAGGTGTACATGGATTCTCCTACTCGCAGTTAACTCCAACTCTTCAAAAAGAAATGCCGTCCGCCAATACAGGGAAAAGCGGAAATCCACTTTGGTTACAGTTCGACGCCAATGAACCTACCATTGTTTTTTTAATTGTCATGTATATTTGTGTAGCAGTCTACTCATGTACCTGGGGTCCTTTAGGCTGGGTTTATCCCGCTGAATTATATTCACAGGGTGTTAGAGCTAAAGCTTTAGGTATCTCCACTGCCTCCAATTGGCTTTTCACCTATGCCGTACTTCAATTAACTCCCATCATGTTACAACGCATTTATTGGAGAACCTATGTCTTATTTAGTGTCATGTGTCTAGTGATAGCTGTCATTGTCTATTGGCATTACCCCGAAACCAATGTAGGCAACATCTCTCATTTTCATGCAACCTCTATTTTTAACTTAATTAACCGTCACTAGGGTAAATCGTTGGAAGAAGTCGACCTTATCTTTAGTTGCCGATTTAATTATTACGATGTGGATGTGCATCATCCTCAAACAGCAGCAGCAGCACTAGCTCAAATGGAAAAAGTACAACAGCGTAATAAAACATTGTATCGATTTCCATTTACACCAGAAAGAACTCTATCTATCCATCGACAACATGCCAGAAGATCTTTTTTACCTCAACATCAATTTGTTGCAACAGCAGCACAACCCAATGTAATCACTCACTACTAACCCTTTTTTTTTCTTCTTTTTTTTTTGTATGTACATGTAATAATGATACCCTTTCCTATTTAATCACTAATAATAAAAACATGTAAATAACTACTTGTTATTTTCCTGTCTAATTCTATCCCATGCGCTATCACTCTTCGTCGTAGATTGCATGTATTTATCACCATCATCTGTCCACGTATCGTTAGTTGTTTCCGTGTTATCTTTCCACCATACATCCTCTGTTGCCATGTCTTGTTTATCCTCTTGTTTCTGGGAGATTGGGTCATTTTCAACCATTGTTTCGTCATTTAGTAAAGTTTGTTGATACTGAGCTTTTTCTTGTGGTGTCATTGGACGAGGCTTACTTGTAGGACTATCTTGTGTATATCCACTTGAATGCATGACTTCGGACCTTTCTTAAAAAAAAAATTAGTAATACAAAATAAAATAAAATGGATACAACAATGTTACTGTATATCTTTTACGAGGTTCACAAGACGCGCTTGATCAGGTAAGCGCTTAATGGTACGGATACCGGACATGATACCCGATACCATGCCTACTTGGGAGCCTATGAGAAACCCGCCGCCCACAAAGGGTAACATCAAGAAGGGAGATATCTTTCTTTTACGCCCAATGAGAAAAGTACCCACAGCACCCACAAAACCTCCCACCGTTGCTAAACAAGTACATATTAAAAAAAAAAAATCCCGGTAGTTTGAAGATAATAATATTTACTTTGATTATAAACTTGACTCCTCGCTTTATCAATCGCTTGGATTTCTTCGGGTCTCAGCTGAGTAGAGTTTATCTTTTTCTGAATGCGTTCAACAATTGTGTTTTTCTCCATGTTTGACATTTTGAGAGGGAAACAAAAAAAAACAACAAAAAATGTTTTTTTTTAGGCATGTTTTACGGAGTGCCAAAATAAATAAATAATCACCCTGTTTTAAGATAATGCAAATAATTCAAATAAGCGCTCACAGGTGATTGATCATATAATGTAAAAACATTTAAACATGTAGATTGTCAATATTAAAATAGGTATTTTTATGTTATCAACTACGTGACTTGAGCAGCAGGACATTAATTTTTTTTTTATTTATTCTCATGAGGTTTCTCTTTTCTTTCTATCTTTCCCCTTCATTGAATGATGGATAAACGAAAACATCGCAATTATCTTGATTCTCAGCTATTCTTTTCTTGTACTTCATGTCATTGTCATTTGCTAGATCAAACTTCAATCATGTCACGAAATTTCCAAGGCAGAGTAAGATATAAAAAAAGAGCCATCACTTTAGTAACAAAAATTAATATCACAGATTGATAGAATGGACCGGCCTATCTTGTGAATAAAGTGATAAACATCACAATTGGAACGAGAGAAGAACGCATGTTATTGACTGGCATTCATACAGTGGCAGACATAATTTGTACCCAATGCCATGTCAAAATTGGTTGGAAATACTTACGAGCACTAGAAGAGCCACAAAAATACAAGGAAGGCAAATACATTGTAGAAAAATCTCGAGTTTCAAAAGAGTTTAGTTGGGATGATTAAATATCGGTTTTTATTTTTTATTCAACTCGGTTAAAAAGTCAACACCATTGGCCATGACACCAGGTTCTATGTTTCGTATTGTGTTATTTTAAGAAATAAAATAAAATATTCCCCTTTTTCCTTTCTTATTACCTCGTTCCTTGGGTTGTTGTCCCCAAGCAGAAGGAACTCCGTTACTGTTCTTTCCCCAAGCATTCGTTGTTGTGGTTACTGGCTTACTCACGCTCTCATATTTTTCAGGTCTCATCGAAGGGTCTAAGTTGGTATCATGATAAGCCGTCAATGCATCCGAAAAGCCTAATTCAAAAAAAAAAAGTGTCTTTATTATCAAACTGCCTTGTTCTCTCTCTCTCTCTCTGACTTACGCATATTAAGAAACTCGACAATTTCACCTCGATTAAATCCGTTGGCTCCCATCGATTGTTGTTGAGGTTGGATTAATCCAGCAGCTTGAGGTGAAGTCACTGCTGATAATATTGCCGCGCCTGCTGCTTGTGCTTTTGGATTATTCAATAGTGTCTTATTTGTTGTTGTATTCTCTTTCTTTCCACCTGTACAACAACAACAAAAATATGTTTCTTTTCGATTAGCAATCGCATCTCTATCCCATCCCATTCGAACAATTTACCAGACGAATTCTTTCTCTGACCTTGCTGTCCTTGTTGCTGCTGCTGCCCTTGCTGCTGTTGCTGCTTTAATGTAGCATCCTTTCTTTCTGTCGACTTTTTGGGATGATTACCTATCCATTGAAAATAAACATGTCAAACGCTTCAATCCAATTACACAAAAAAAGGGCGGTGTCTCCCCTCTTTCCCCACACACCACGCAATTACCTGCCATGATGGGAAAATCAACAAGTAACGAAAAAAAATAAAAAGATGTTCAAACCAAAAAGCTTTGGATAAAATCCTAATAAATCAAGTCACACACACATGTGTATGCTACCTAATTTCTACGCTTGGTTAACGACAATGGTCATGCATTTTGATAGCCCCGCCCCCTTATATACTCTTTGCTGGTGGCATTGTATGTTTTTTTTTCACGCGACTCATTGATTTTAAAAGCAGCATATATAAAAATGCAATATCCTTTTCTTGTGAAAAAAAAAGGTACTGCATCCAGTTACGGTACATGCTTTGATTGGCTAAGTCTGTTTGCGACTGTAATGCAGAGATTTGCGTACAGCTTTAGCCACAACTTTCATGCCTCTATTCTGTCAAAAGTAAAATAAAGCCAGGTTACTTTTTTGCCTGTTTTGTATGCATACGTTTGATGTACACTGCTATGTATTATAATGCAACTACTTCATGTCACAAAATTATTCATTACTGCAATAATAAAACTCGTGATGATCTCTTACACATCCTGGAGAAACGATCAATGCCGCCGATGGATGATTTTTAGTTTTCTTCAGTGCTTTGGTTGTTCAAAAAATTCTGGATGTTTAATACTCCTCAACTACCCAGCTAGATTTTACCGCTTAATGTAGAAATTACATATAATGTTTATTTTGGGTACTATAACAAAAATATTTCGCCCATAGAGAATTAGAATTTTTAGGCTGTTAAATGATAAACTAATCTAATCCACATCACTTTATAATTTCGTTTTAAGGTCACTTTATTATCAAACAGATAGCCAAATCAAAGGCTGTTTGGACCTTGTCACATAAAGATACTTGGGCTCAACTTTAAGAGAGGGCCTTTGATTTTTGGTGATCTTTCGAACTTCTGCATTGATTAGTATATCTTGACATTCAATAGTAACCCTGACTCCAGTATGCTTCATTTGAAGACTAACTGTGAAATGAATTAATTTCCCATCTATCCCAGCTATATACGGCATAATAATTTTGGCTTCCATTATTTTAGCATGACTTTTAGTAAGGTATCTATTGTTAGAATCTTCTATAGAATCACAAGAGAAGATTGCTTATATAAAAGTTAGCCAGTTGTGAGGGTTTGTTTACAATCGATATAAGTACCTATTACTGCAGCATTAGGGTATACAACATATACATCTTTTTTATATACTGTTCCTGGCTCGTTTCCTAATGCTTGATCTCTTACGAAATATTCTAATCGACCCTTTTTAAAAAAATATTCTCCGTTGGGCCCTTTCATCTCCCCCTTATCTGAATCTGTCAACCTCTCAATAAAAGCTGCCTGTACCTCTAAGCCAAGGGATAGTCCGAACTTTTTCTTTGATATCATGCAAGGTTTCAATGCATAAGATACTGCACCCTTAGATATAGCCGTGGTACTACTGAAAGGGAAAGCTACATGACACACGCCTTTATACCGATCTTTGATGCGCAGCTGCAGATATTCAGATTGGGAAAAGCCTCCGACCATCAAAATTGCGTCAATTTTACTGTCTACGTTTGCTGCCTGCTTAATTTGATTATCGATGAGGGCAAGAATACGATCAACGACAGGGTCGAATATTTTCTTTTTCATCTCTTGGTTCTTTATTTTAAGCGTCTTATTACCATCAGCTAATCTGTAATTAGAACTCATGGTATAGTTTACAATCCCTTTTCCAGGCAATTTGATGTCGCAATAAGGGCTGTCTTGCAAATCAGGCATAAAGTCAGGCTACATTATTTAAAAATCAGTTAAGAAGAGCCATTTCCACACAACAAAATATCTGTTACCTTGATATTTGATACAAAATCTCGTATAACATTGTCAAGAGATACATTTTCTTTATCTATATTTACTCCAAAGCTCTTATAAAATTCAAAGAGATAATTTTTAAATCTTATGTCAAGACAGGTTGAACCGCAAGTATCACCAATACCGTCGCCAATTTGACAAATAATTGTTTCTGTGTCAGATGTATTGCCTTTTTTGTTCAGCTGTACATTAAATGTAAGTAATTCTACAGTTCCTCCGCCAGCATCACATACAATAAAGTTCGTATTGTTTATTCCTCTTTTAGGTCTCTGGAAGTATTGATAGAGTCTCTTCTCACAAAACGATGCTGCTGCTTCGGGTTCATTGATTATAAGAAGCTGGTCGATCTCATCTTTTAGAATTATCCCAGCTTCAATTGCAGCCTGGGCCATGGTATTGCGGGATGATGAATTCCACATAGCAGGTACAGTAATCACGTATCTTATTTTGTATTTTTTCAAAAGCCTTGCCCTAGTAAAGACATTGAATTTTTCTTTCATTCCTTTAGTTACAATATACTCAATGATATGATTTTTCAAAAGTTTGAGATAATCAGTAGTAACTCTGATAGCATCTAAATCGTTCTTTGGGGTTCCGTCATCAGCAAATCCCTCTTGTCCTTTTGGTTCTTCCAGATCATTGGTGTGACCAAAAAAATTCTCCAAAGATTCCGGGCATAGAAGCAATTTAAAATTTTGCAGAAGGTTGATATCTTTATGAAGCTGACCTCTAGGCCATGCTTCTTCACCCCAGTATTTTGGTTTCATTTTTTCATCGTACATTAACAAGGTTGGGGTCCGTCCGAACTGATATGAATTGGCTCCCGGCCTACAATTATCAGTTAGAGTGTTGTTGGAGTTTGAAAAACTTGCACTTAATATTACCAGCCTTCGTTTATGGTCTCAATTGTTGCATCCACAGGAATTCCATTTTTATTTTTGAGCTGGATATAAGAGCACCCAGAGAAACTGCTACCAAAATCTAAAAGTAACAGAGATACAATTAAAAAAACCAAATTATGCCTAGGACATTTTTTTAACCTCTACGGACCAATTCCAACAATAAAGTCGTAAGCCTCATTTCCTGCCGTGTAATCGGTAGATGTCCCCAGGACTGTTTCTGGTAAGGACCATTTTTTATCAGAAAATAGGGGTAAGCGATCACCATTAACAGAGAATGGAGTTTGAGATTTGTAAGTGTTTAATCTTGAAGAGACAGCACCTGAGGAAACACTTACAAGCGAGTTTTTAACAATAGAGTAACAATACTTCAGCCTCTTATTTTCTTTGGCTATAAAATTTTTAACCAAGTACGCATTGGCAGTATAATTTCCAGAGAGAAACATCTTGCATTGGTCATGAGTTTCATCAGCTTTTGATACGAATTCATCTACAATTTCGAAAAAAGGTTCGAAGACAATTTGATTCAAATCTTCATACGAAAATTTAATGGGGTTCCCATCAAAATCTACTTGTGGGATAGCAGTCCTTGTCTGCGTATCCTTATCATATCCATGCTTGTAAAAAAACAGTTGAGTTGAAAAATAAACATAGATGCAAATACTACAACATGTATTTACCTTGATGTTTTTGGAAAAAGTTTGGACAAACTTATTTATGAGCCAAATATTCATGTTTAACTCTGTCATATTGTTTATCAAATAATCTTCGAACTTGATCGCTACATTTATTAAGCCTTGTGCGGTATCGTCAAAAATTTTTGTAACAGTACTAAAGGATT
This sequence comes from Mucor saturninus, assembly GCA_016758985.1. NCBI lineage: Eukaryota > Fungi > Mucoromycota > Mucoromycetes > Mucorales > Mucoraceae > Mucor > Mucor saturninus. The sequence goes on along the minus strand of JAEPRD010000017.1, from coordinate 72,586 downwards.
CAGTGGAAGCTGCATGAATTTTTGATATTCCAATTGAAATATCGTCTACATCTATAACAAAATAATCTTCGTCGTTCTGAATTTCAGTCGTGTTTCTGTCGAGGGAAAGCTGATAATGAGCTACGGCGACAGCTTTAATGACAAATGAAAGTCGATGCTCCGCTTCAGACTTCTCGATAATTCCTGCCTTGACAAAGCAATCTTTCATAAATTCTTGTCGATCAGTTGGACAAACGAGGCAATAACAAACAGATTTAATATCTTCATCGATAAACTCTGCGTTAACGAATTCTTGGAAGTGCTTATTTTTAATTAGCTTATCATGAACCTGTAATCTTTTGAGGGCAAGTTGAACGAAATATTTCAAATAATCAGTAATAACTTTCTTAACGGTCAAACCATCCATCAGTTGGCCAAGTTTTCTATTCGAAGCATCGATGTTAACCAGATATTGACCGATGTTAGCCACGTAAACACCTGAATCACCGACATCTTCGGCTTTAATACCGCATAATGGGGTATTGTTCTGATCCTCCAGGTACAGAATTGAAGAAAGGAATTTTTGAGGGTCTTTACTCAAATCGTCCCTATCTTAAGCTCTTAGTAATGTGTATAAACGTAACATATTTTTTCGGAATGTAAAGTACCAGTATGAAACGGTAATAATATTGAAAGGGTCGTTTACATGAGCTATAGAGACCCCTGAATTAGTAGTCCCTAAATCTGTTGTATAAAATGTTATAAGATATGTCTAAGAAGTTAAATTATTACCGCTGACCTATTCCGACGACGTATTCTATTTGATTTAAACCATCCATGTTTTTAAAAAAAGGATAAAAATGGGAAGAAGTAGAAAAACGAGTAACAAAAAGCTTAAATTATACATGTCCCCTTGTTGTCCAGTCATAATTTACTCTTTGCTGTTGCACACAACTGTGTATAACAGTGACTCAGCCAGTAAATAATTCAAATATTAAGTAAAGCCAAATGAATAAGGCAGTGTTTCAAGGACAGTAGTATTCTTTAATCGGAATTACACGGAGGAGAATGTTGGCTGTCAAAATTGTTTTATTCTTTGAAATATCGCTTTGGCTCGTTCACACTCTGACATAAGCATTTAACCTTATTTCCAGGAATTCTTGTGACACTAAAATCTCATTTTCTTTTTTTAAGGTCCTTACCAGGCATAAGCGAAATAAATCCGAGTAAAACCTCAGTGAGAAAGTACTGTAGAAAACGATAACACAATAGCATCTGTTCCCAAGTTTTATCTACAGTAATTTCAACCTAAATATGAAAGCCTCGCTATCTTTCTTATTGTTAAATGCAGAGTCAATTTTACCGATTCATCTTCGAAAAGAATATCAACCATGATGAAATTCATTTAACTATAAAAAGCTTTCCTATTCCAAATATAATTCATTGAAACCTCATTTATCATTTATGTTATCCTTGTCACTTTTGACTTGCATTGATTTTGCTAAAAGATAAAAATCCAATGACTCACTGACTTGAAGCATTCTTTCACTGCAGTAGCTGTCCATAACGAAACAATTGGTCCCCCAGATCTGGCTTATTTTGAGCTATCCCAAAAAATACACATATTTGCTGAAATTATACTGCCTTCCCTGGGTAAGGCTTGATTTCTTGTATGACAGCAACGAGGTTTTTAGTTGCTATGAAATCCCCTTTTTACATAGACAGCTAATAAAGTAGTCATGGCATAGCATGGTTGGTAATTTTACAAACAGGAAACAGGCAAGGGTCTCCTTGACAGCAGTATGACTTTCTTGTGTATGCAAAAGTCTTTTCTAAAGGGAAAACTAGTTGTTTGCATGTTACTCATAAGCACATTCCACTCTTCACGATCGCACATTTTAATGGGCACCATGAGTAGAAATTTTATACACTATACGGATTAGATCAGTGATCTTTTTGTCAAGGCATGTGGAGTGAACAAGATTTTCAAACTTCTCATTTTAAGAACATTCAATTAATAGAGAGCAAAAAGAGTCTTTTTTATTTAAATATTTGTTGATTAATGGCTGTACATAATGCAAAAAAAGCCCTTTACTTTTGAGAATAAGAAGCCTTATTCACAAAAGTAAAGGGCGAAAAAAACAAAAAAAAAGCCCCCCACCGAAGCAGGAGGCCAAAAAAAAAAAAAAAAAAGGTTAGTACATTAGTAGGCAATATATGGCAATAGATACAAAAAAAAAAAACGATGCCTGCTCCCTAATACCTCTAAGAAGTACGGATCATTCAATCCTGGGACTGACGGCACTAATGAGAGCTATTAAACAGCAAACATCAGTGTGAAAACAAACCATGAAGAGAAAAGCCTATGGATGGGGACCCTTTTTTATACCTTTTTGAAATCAAAAAAATTTATGCGCCATGTGATCGATATGGCTATCGATATGACTGCCTCTGGGTAAGTGAATGTGTTTGCGCAGCAAAAGGATCGCCATAAAAGCAAAAAAAGTTACACAAAACTACTCTTTTTCCTGTAAAAATCACTATTTTTTATGCCACAGGAATTCATGCCTTCTTTGAAGTCTTCACGTTACTCAACTGTCTTTTTTTTTGTTACGCCAAGTCACAGAAAAGAGAGTTTAGACCTACTCCAGTGTAGTTATTTTTATTGACTTTCATTTACTGTTCATAATTAAGAATGTCTTTTGTCATTCTGTCTAATAAAAGAACAGGTTTGTCAATGTTGTCTTTCACTCCACATGTATGCAAGTCATTATATAATGGGTAGGGGTAACTACTTGGACTTAAAGGTATAGTCAATGCTCACCATTAGTCATTATTTTCTTTCTTTTTCGTGCACGGCTTCTTTAACTTTATGCAAATGTTACAGTCCCCGCTTCCGACATTTCAAGTTCCTTCAGGCAACATTTTTTTGATGAAAGACCGTAGTCCCTTTTATTATTACTGGATAGAGAAAGTCGCATACTTAGTTTATATAAGAGCTTGCAATGATATCCATGAACCCACATTCATACTCAAATACCAGTAATGACTGTAATAACTGTATTACAGTAAGGCATGATGTCCTTTTCCGTCAGTTGAGTACAGAAACCTTGGCGGTGTTTGCAAACAAAAAAAGGGTTGTGTGTAAAGATCATTTGCATTTGCAACTTCATTAGTTTGACGCATCATACTTTCCCTTTGCCCAAACCAGACACGCTCTTTAAGTGAGGATCAGAAGTCAAAGTGGCTTAGAGCACGACTAGTTCTAAGTAAACAACATGTATGCGTGCCTTTTTTTTTTCTCCTTAAACCTCTCAATGTGACACGTTTCTTAAACAATCAGTCAAAGGAATAGAACTAATACTACAACTTACTTGTGCGGGAAACCCTATTACAAACTCTGGCTTTTTAGGGAAGGGTGGCAGAACAATGTCACGGCCATCTGTCAGATCTAGATTCTCAAGTATGCAAACTGAAAGTTGGGTGCGGTCTCCAAGGCCCATTCATCCCTTGCTGCCTGCTTGGTATGAAAATGAGCACTTTTATTCCAACAGACTCTTATATAGAATTAATCAAGTTTCCATAAAAGCACTTCTTTTCATTGGATAAAAGTATAACAGTACCTCGGATGAGCTCTTTAGTAAAATAAACCATCAAGAAGGCGAAAGAAAGAAAGGAGACCTCAAAGATACAGACAAAGGTAAGTCTATATTATCAATTTAAACAAAGACGTTGACCATGCGCTTGTATACTGAGTTCTATAAATTAGATAATAATAATGAAATATATGCCAACAAGTCCGTAAAGGTAAAAGAAAGGAAACTTAGAAAATTTGAGGAGGAAGGAGTAAAAGAAGAAGGTAAAACACCTTATGACCTTAGGCCGTCAGTCATGTACGCTTGACCTAATCTATTTAACTTAGAGGATGCCCCCAAAACTACAGCAGGAAGTGACTGTGAGGGAACAAGATTCAGGTGGAAGCAGCTATAAAAGAAGGAGAAAGGGTAGAAATACTAGGGCTTAAGAATTGCTCCAATGAAAAAAGCGTAAAGCAGGAAGGGAGAATGATCAAAGACTGTTTCTGGTAAAGATGCAAAAATTGCGTTGAATAGATTTAATGAGCCATTTGCAGTTTCACGATATTAATTTATTTATACTTAGACTTGCATGGCTTAACTTTTGAGACAAACATATGACTACTGGTAGGATCAGCCAGGTAACAATTTTTAAATAGGAGCGCTCAAGAAGGTGTATATGATCAGTAAATACATCATTTACTACAACAAGATCATTACATTGACCTTATCATAAACCCACAAAGGAACCGTCCTAGAACAAATTGTTTAAAGACATCAACATTTAGACAAAAAATTACTTTAAGCGCATCTTTATCAAATTCGATGAATGAATAAATTGCAAATGTATGAACAAATCAAGTGATACTAAGAATATTGCAATTTACGACTAATCATTGGAGACTTATCGATAATGTCTGGGCTTTCACTCAAGTCATCTGGAAACGCAACTTACAGGAACAAAAATATTCAAAAAGATGGTGGATAATATTAACAATAAATGCAAGTGGACAAAGTTACATATCGTATCTATCTGAAGCAAGTAGCAATATCAAATCAAGGGATGCAAAAGACGATGTTAAAACATTATCTAAATTAAAAAACGTTCACGGGAACACCCAAGGTATTATATGTTTATATATTCATGTGAAGCTGAAAGTACTGATTTCATTATTCTTTTTATAGATATGATCAATTTTATATCCTCATCTAAGCAAAAGATATGTTTGGTTGTTATAGACTATAGAGGCTTATGCACAGACCATGTCTCTTGTACATTCCATGAAAGTTATGGGGCACTATATTACTGTAAAATGACGGATACAAATCATAAGTGATAACTCAACTTCAAAAAGAAATTAGATAGTGAATTGTCCATTTTATCTTTTGATTTTGCTTCTATCTTTAGTGTCTTAGAGGAAGTAAATCAAGCGCTTATTTATTTAGCGTAAACAGAAAAGTTCATTGATATCTTTTGATATTCACCAAATGGTTATGAGACAAATTACTATTGGGAAAAATCACTTGGATTTTCTCTCCATGGCATTAAACAAATTTTATCATCCTTCCTATGAAGAAATGCAGGCGTAAAAAGTAGACCAGTAAAAAAAACAAGCTACTTCAGAGTAGCTATGATTTTGATTGGCCCGCGAGTAGACTGCTTTAAACAATTTTCATTGCTTTAAAAAAAAAAAAAAAAAACGCGCTTTTCTCACTTTACAAAAAAATAATGGCTTACGAAGGCAGAGAAGATAATAGAGGCTATAGACCTCGTCAAGAAGGTGTGGTATAGGATGATTTATGTGTTGGGGACTTCTACTAACTTTGACATGCAGGTGGCGGTGGACCCAATCGCTACAGAGGTGGTGGTGGCGGCGGTGGTGGAGGAGGACCCAACCGTTACAACAATCGAGGTAATTATAATTCATGCTCAAGTCTTTTGTACGAAATTAAATACTGATACCGATCTATTTGCAGACAGAAAATACAACAACAATGGCGGCGGTGGTAATGGTGGCGGTTATAATCAACGTCGTCCTTATGATCGTTCCTCTAATTCCGAACCTAAAGAGGACGAACAAGAAGATATTGAAGTTCGTCTCAAGAGTTTAATCATCAAGATTGGTGACAAAGTAATGACTTGTGTGATCTATAAAAAAAAATATTGAAGACATGTGCTAAACACTTTGTTGTAGATCTCGTCCGACTTGCAAATTAATTTAGCCAAAATGAAGAATATTTTAGATAATGATTATTCCAAGTACCCTCAAACCGTTCAAGATACATTAAAAGCTTGGTAAGGAAGAATAAATAGATCAGAGGGAGGGAAAAAAAAGCGACAACTGACAGGTTTTGATTTATCTATAGTGTCACTGAACTTCCTGCAAAAGCACCTGTTTATGGTACCTTATTAGGTTTATTGAACGCCTCCAGTCATGATATTGTAGCAAAGTTGATGGTTGGATTCAATCAGAGCTTGGAAAAGACGATTAACGAATCCAAATGGTTTGAATTGAAACAATTTCTCAGATTCTATGGTGAACTTGTCAATGCCAATGTTATTTTACCTTCTGTTTATTGTGGTCTCTTGAATGATTTACTTGCTGCCTTGGATCAACCTAACCAACTTCGTCAACGTTTGGATTGTATTGTTTATATTATCTTGGCTACACTTCCTTGGTGCGGCAAAGAATTAAGTCAACGTAATCATGAAGAACTCGATCATATTTTAAAGAAAATCGAGATTTATATGCAACGCAGAGGAAATGTACCTGTCCTCAGTATCCTGAAACAATACAATGGTATCAAGTATGACGCTGCCAGTGAAGATGTTTTGGCTCATATTTGGACTTTGACCGAAGAACTCAAGCGTAGAAACTGGGATGTAAATATGCCAATCATGGGAGGGGGGGGGGGATTTAATAGTATAATTAACCTTTTTTTTTTTTCATTAATAGCTCCCACTCATTCCTAAACCTTACCTTTGGTACGACAATGAGTTTACTGCAGCTCTTCAACACGACTTACCCAGATTCGTTGTACCCAACCATACCGACAATGTCACCTATATTGCACCTAACCCCACCATGAAGATTTTGATTGATGAAGGAGGAGCCTCCTTGCCTTCGATTCCCAACCATAACAGTATCGAATACTTTATCTTGCAAGAAACTATTTCTGACACCATGGAATTATTTGAAGTCAACCGTAAAGATTGTGCACGTTATCTCTTGGGTATCGCCAACAGTTTCGAACCCAAGTTTTTCAAATCACCTCCTTCATCCTCTGAAGATGCCCCCGAGATCAAGGAAGAAGAAAGCAATCGATGGAACTTGTCTGATTTATTAGTGGAAGCAGCTTTCTCTCAAATGCTCCGTCTTCCTACACCTCCTGTACGTCAAGTATTTTACTCTTGTGTGTTCATTGAACTTTGTAGAGCAGATGTTGATACATTCCCCATGGCACTTGGTAGAGGTGTCAAGGTCTTGTTTGATCGTTTAGCCTACATGGATGCTGAATGTGTGCATCGTCTCTGGTGCTGGTTCTCGCATCATTTAAGTAACTTTGGATTCCAATGGGACTGGCAAGCTTGGGACAATGTCTTGACTTTAGACCCTCTTCATCCTCAAGTGTGTTTCATCCGAGAGACTTTGGAAAAGGAAACACGACTTAGTTACTATGAACGTATCAAGTCTATCATTCCCGTCGAGTTCCAGAAATTGATTCCTGCTATTGCACCTGGTCCTGACTTTGAATACAAGGATCCCAACCATCCCTTGCACGAGAAGGCCAAGATCATCATTGAAAGTCTTCGTACGAAGAAGAGTGTGGAAGAAGTGCGTGCTCTTTTGGCACAGTTCAAGAAGGAACTTGGTGCCGAGATCAGCGAGCAAGAACAAACTCAAATCGTTCGACAAATGTTTGTACAGTGTTTGTTATTGGTCGGATCCAAAAGTTTCTCCCATATCTTGAATGTCGTTGAAAGATATTTGGATGTCTTGCGATTCGTCAATACCACACCTGAGGGACGTCTTCATACAGTTCAAATCGTTGCTTCTTTCTGGAAGAACAATACTCAAGTAAGAAAGAGGGGAGGAAAAATGTGCTATTGGAGGCTGTTTTACTAACTTTTTCCTGATAGTTTTTGGGTATTCTGTTGGATAAATTATTAAACTATCGTGTCATTGATCCTACCTCTGTAATCACATGGATTTTCGAGGCTGATCAATTGAAGTTTGTTGGAAGGTAAAGCTTTTTTAATTTATATATATATATGCAAAGGTTTGCTAAACGTATAACATACAGATCATTTATCTGGGAAATTTTGAAGAATACTTTGGCTAAAGTCAACTCTCGTGTTGTGCAAGTCAAGGGTAAACTTGATAACTTCCAAGCCCAATATGATACCAACAAGATCAAGCGTGAACAGTCGGAAATGACAGAAAGTAAGAGAAAGACTATAAGTATAAAAAAAAGTTGAATTCATCTTTCTTTCTTTAGTGGCAGAAGCAGAAGCACAACAAGAAGCAGACGCATTACGTCTTGTAGAAAACTCTTTGGCCTCTGTATCAAGAGAACAAAAGGAAGTCTTTATGATTGTCTACCAAAAGTTTGCTCGTGTTCTTCAAGAGCTCATTACATCCAACCCTGACGTTGAATCCAGCTGGACTTACAAGTGGGTCTTTGGTTGGTACCGAGAAATTCTCCGTGTGGTACGTTTTAACTATCATTCGCACATGGCAAAAAAAAAATTAATTCTGAACTTTATTGCAATTTTATTTTAGTATTATAAGGAGTGTGGAGGATTTATGACTACACTAGAGACTTTGGTATTTACTCCTGATTTAGACCCAAGAATTAATCGTGTATTTGCTGAAGTTAGAGCTCTTAAGCACGAATTTGAGGTTTTGGTGTGAACATAATAATAAAAAGGGGGTTCCAATGTACATGAAATAATAAAGATGTGTTTGAAAATGAACGGGCAAATAAAATGGGGTTGTAACTTTATTTTTGGCTGGAATTCAAAAAAAGAAAAAAGAACGACAGTAGCCACCTAGAAGAAGGCTGGTTTATAATCTAGAATGCGCGTTGTGTAATCTTGATGAACCTTTTCAATTTCTTTATCTTTAGCACACTGATCTTTCTTATCCAAGCCCATTAACCATTTCAAAGAGTCCTCAAATGGTTGATCCTCTGGCAATGATTCAAACCGTTCATTTTTCAAGATTAATTTCTCAATCTCTTTCTTCATTTCCACTATACATGTTTCTTGTTTAATTAAGGGTAAAACGGCCGGGGGGGGGGCTTTAATTTACCTTCTGCGGACGTGATTGTAAGATCTGATAAACTTGGCCGTGTAACCATCATCGCGGTAATGGCTAAATTTATATCGTGTGAGTTTTATTGTCAAACATAAGAGATTATCAGTTACCTGGTACGTTTTTACCAGTGGTGGATTCCATACGTCGTTTCACTCTGTCCGTGACACTTTTTAATAAAACTGTTAATTATCTTTAAATTTAATTTGAATGCAAACAATACCAGGTGGGCAGGCCAAGTGAGAGCAAGTTTCCCATCGTAAACTCCCAATCAAATGAGCCTTCCCCTTCAGTGTGTGAATTGACCATATTTAATAATACATTATCTATTAGATCTACAGACGCATCCTGTATAAACTCCACGGCTTTTTCATTCATTTCTGTTCGGGGTTTCGGCTTTAATTCGTTCGCTAAGAAATGGCTGACGAATTCGTCTATACAATCCTCTGCCAGCATATTCTTCCTCCTCCGGGACATTATCTTGGATACTCGCGTATCTTCCGTCTCAAACGAATCGTTATAAAGTCGCACTTTAAGTCTTTTAGTAGGCCTAGAACGAGATACGTTTGAAACGTAATCACCATTTATTCTTTCACTATGCAATAACTTACTAGTGTGTGTCCACACAAAAAGAGTTAGAAACAAAAAATAAAAAAAAAGTTTATACATTTACAATTTCAATGGCCAGCTAATCGGTTGATCCGGGTTCTTCTTCAAGGTTAATATATCTGCCTTTTTTTTATAAAGTGACTTATATTGCTTCTTAATGGCCTCATATGCAGCCTCTCTTTTTTGAAAATCTTGGCTTTTTCTTTCCATGGTGTAATTAGGAAGAAGGAATACAAGAAAAAAAAAAAATTTTTTTTTTGAGACTCAATATGACATCAAAAAAAAAAAAAGGTAAACATAACACATCTATAAAAAAATACATGACCTTAATTTTTTTTTTTTTCTTGGCTTCTTGTTTTTATCAAGTGTTGTTTTTTTTATAAATAAATCACACCTGTCTTTTTTTCCATGTTTTTAAAAGATGATTTATTTTGGGGGAATGATGGGAAACTGATGAGTTTTTGATCTTCCGACTGATAAGATCCTCCGATATTTTTTTAAATCATTTATAATACAAATATACAATCAGTTGGAAAAAAAAAAAAAAAAAAAGTGGGAGAAAAGGAAAATATTTTTCTTTTTAATTACTTTTTCTAAATCACCCCCTTCCCTTTTACCCTTTTTGTTATCAGATTTTTTTTTTTTTTCATAAATGATCAAAATGACTCTTAAGCAAGATAATAATTCTTTATCACCACAACATCAACATAAAAAGATTGACAGTGTATCTGCTACGGAATGCGCCAATTGTGGAACAACAACAACACCTCTCTGGAGAAGAGGCCCCAACGGTGAAACTATCTGTAACGCTTGTGGTCTCTATTTAAAAGCAAGAAATACCCTAAGACCACCCACCTTAAAAAGAACCGTTCATAAAAAAGCAACCCCAGAACCAAAGAACGATTGCGGTGGCACTTGTCCAGGTGGCGGTCAATGCAACGGTACAGGTGGCTCTTCTTCTTGTGCTGGCTGTCCAGCCTTTAATCAGCACCAAGTCAATAGGCAAGCCCTCATCTGCGCTAACTGTAGAACCACTACAACTCCTCTCTGGAGACGAGATGAACAAGGAAACACCATTTGTAACGCATGTGGCTTATACTACAAACTTCACAATGTACATAGACCTGTGAGTATGAAGCGCAGTGTCATCAAAAGAAGAAAGCGAATTATTGTTGCACAAGGAAGTGACGAGGATGACGGAGAGGAAGAGGACGAAGAGATGTCTCCTCCTCCCGCTATTGTAAATACAAATAACAATAACATAACCATGACAACAGTCAACCCTGTCATGGCAGCCTTGCCTATCATGGCAACCGTGCCAGAGATTGAAGATTATGTTGTCTTGAAGAAGAAGAAGATCGAGTTACCGCATAAGAAGCAACAGCATGCTATTATATCCCCACCCATGACCTCGCCTGCTGTGTCATCTATCAGATCATCGCCCCCTCCTCCTCCTCCTCCCCCCACAAATCAACAAACTTCGCCGTTATCAGAAAAGATCTATCATAATAATAATAATAGCAATAATAACAATAGTAATACATCGCCGTTATTCTCAAAACCTTATCCTGAACAACAACCCAACAAGAGTTATTTACCACCCATCTCATCCGAAAGACAATCTTATCGCCTCGAATCTTTATTCGGTCGCAGAGACTCCAATTCCTCCATCGTCACTTCTTCTTCCACCGGTACCACTTTACCACCACTTTCACTTCCACCCCTCACACCTCCATTATCACAACAACAACGTCAACACTTTAATCATACAAATAGAATATCCATGTCCCCACCATCTATTCCCATTCAACAACCTTCACCACCAGCGAATTTACATATTCCTTCAAGTCATGGTGGTTATGAACTAGCTGATTTCGATATGGCTTTGGATCGATTAGAACACTTACGAAGACAAGTGAGACCTGAACAAGCATACGCTTTATCCCAACTGACACAATCCATTACTGACTTGGCATCTAAAGCGGAAGCGATATTATCCTTAGATTCATTAGCCTATGGCAGATAATACCCCCCCCCATTCTTTCTTTCTTAATAAATAATATTATAAACAAAAACAATAAAATTGTGTGTATTATATTTCTCAAATGTATTTTTTTATTTCTTTTCTTTTTCTTTTTTTTCTATAGTATGTAGTATAATTAAAAAAAATATGTATTTACAACAACATCTTGAGAGGGTTCTCCATGAAACCCTTGAATGATTGCAACCAAGTGGCACCAACAGCACCATCAACAACACGATGATCAGCACTCAAGGTGACTTCCATGATATCACGGACAGCAAATCCGCTCTCGGTGGTCTCATCAGCAACGACCTTTTGTTGAGCTCCGCCCACAGCCAAAATACAAGATTGAGGAGGGTTAATGATGGCAGTGAAGTTCTTGACACCATACATACCCAAGTTAGAAATAGTGAAAGATCCACCTTGGTATTCAGCGGGAGCGAGCTTACCGTCACGAGCACGCTTAGCCATATCCTTGACTTGAGCAGAGATGCTGGAAAGTCCCTTGGTCTCGGCTTGGCCAATGATGGGGGTAATTAAACCAGTAGGGGTGGCAACGGCAACACAGATATCGGCAGAGTTGTATTGACGGATGAAATCACCTTGCCAGGCAGAGTTGACTTCAGGGACAGACTTGAGAGCTAAAGCAGAGGCCTTGATCACAAAGTCATTGACAGAAAGCTTATATTGTCCTTCGCTGGACTTGTTCAAAACTTGACGCAACTTGTTGACCTTGTCCATGTTGATTTCAACAGTGACATAGTAATGGGGAACGGTTTGCTTGGATTCAGTTAAACGGGCAGCGATAATCTTTCTCATGCTGGTAGTAGGTTCGTCAACAAAGGCGTTACCAGAAGTACCTTGAGGAGCATAAGCAGCGGGAGGTGCTTGAGCAACAGGTGCAGCAGCAGCAGGAGCAGCAGCAGGAGCGGCTTTTTTTTTTATATATATACATATTAATATCAATTTGTGTCTCATTTCAATCTCTTATTTTTTTTACCTGATTCCTTATAGTTTTCTACATCAGACTTGACGATATGACCGTCTAATCCTGAACCCTGAATTTTAGAAATGTCAATACCACGTTCTTCGGCGAGTAACTATAATTTGTTCCTTTAGTATCTTTATCATTTTAACATCTATTTTGAAGACTTACTCTAGCTAAAGGACTTGCCTTGGTGCGATCTAAAGAATGGAACATATATATAAAAAAAAAAAAGGAATCAATATACAGTTTGTTTTGAGTTATAAAAAATAAATCTTACCGGAAGAAGCATTACCGGAAGAGGCAGGCTTAGATTCTTCTGTGGAAGCAGCAGCAGGAGCAGCAGCAGCAGCTTCCTTGGGAGCTTCAGCAGCGGGAGCGGCAGCGGGAGCAGATTCAAGATCAGCAACAGTAAAGTCCTTGAAAGCAGCAACATCACTCTCATCATCAACGAAAATAGCAATTGGCTAAAAGAAGCAAAAAAAAAAAAAGGGTATTTAGATACACACACGCACACATAGACACAGTTTAGAGAGATTTTACCTTTCCAACGGGAATATCCTTATCACCTTCGTTGACAAGAATCTTTGCAACGAAACCTTCTTCTTGACATTCGAAATCCATTTGTGCCTTATCTGTTTCGATCTCTACTAAAATATCTCCAGGGTTGATAGCATCACCAGCAACCTTTTGGAACTTACCAACACCACCAGCAGTCATACTATTTACAAGAAAATCGGGTAAGAAATTGGGGTCTCGTACTGCATGCGTGTTTGTTTTTTTTTTTATAAAGATACGTACGTGGGTGATAAGGCGGGCATAGCAATGACGTTATGAGGAGGGAAGTCTGATACAATAAAAAAAAAAAAAAAAAATTAGTACAGGGTTCCCGAGATGAAAAACTATGAGCATGTTGCTTACTCTTGGAGCTATAAGATCTGGCACCCTTTTGAACATTAGGGATGACCATGGCACGAAGAGCACCAACAGACTTTGAGCTATTTTTTTTTTTTTTTTCGAGAACGTTGAATACCCAGTTTTTTTCTTTTGTTTACTTTTTCTTTTACCTAGTACAAGTGAAAGTACGAACAGAGACTTGACGAGACAATAAAGGAAGAGCTCTAGCAGAGACTCTAATGGTAGAGGTACGGAGTACAGAAGCAGAGGTTCTTAACAAGGACATTATGTAAAATAGTTCGAAATCTTTGTAAAAAAGAGAGAAAGAAAAAAAAAGTATATATAAAAAAAAAAAAACCCTGGCTGGAGAAATCAGGAGTTGCGCTGAAAACTACGGGTAAAGTAGCCAAAAAAAAAACATTTTATTATCTCCGCTGATCTCTTTATCGATTGTTTTCCTCTTAAATGTTTACTGCAATCGTTTTTTTTTTTTCCCACTGCAAAAAGAAGATATGAGAAAAAAAAAAAATGTGACTGCATTCGCGTACCCTGCAAGATAGTCGTTTCGTGTTTATCTACCATCCTACGTGATTAGAGGGCCAGCTTAATTGCATCTTGAAACTCGACACACGTTGAGGTTGTTCCCTCCCCGAGCATTTCAACCGATTTATTCATAAGCATCTGTTCACGACAATGAGGAGGTGATGCTTCACTTTTGGTAAGCTGTCAGTTAGTTGATGTCTCACTGCCAAACAATAGAATTTAAATGAACCATATCCATGTATTGCACCAGTTAGCAACATCTCAGATATCAATTTCAGTCATCTAAGAGAGTTGTTATGCGGCTGTAGCAGTATTTCATTACTGGTATTGACATCTAAGATGCGAATAGTTCTTCTTTCCGATGATAGCGGAGATAAACGTCTACTACAAAAAAAAAAAATATCCAATCACTCTACATTTGATCAAAAAGAAAGAAAAATCATATTAGCTAGACTCTCTTCCCCTATCTATTACAAAGACTTCAAGCCCACTTCATATACAGGAATTGCTGAAAAGTTGGAGATTTGATAACAGTGCTAGTTAAATCTATAGAGGGGGGGAATTGCATAACAATGTTACACTGACACCTCATATTTGTCGTTTTCCTCATGCACGAGTAGATTGGTACGCTTTCTTTTTTTTTTGTGGGGATGGTGGAAGAGGAGTGATAATTATTCTCGACCTCGGTAATCGTGTGTACCTGCATGATGGCTCTTATCAACCTTATTTCTGTCATAGTGTCTTTTTTTTCAGCCCAATAAGTGACTGCAAGGGACTGCCTATCTGTACTAAAAAGTGTCATATTACAAAATGACATTAGCACGTCAAAATGTCGTTCTTAGCGTCTTGTAATGAACTTGATCGTTATTTGGTCTGAAGTTGGCAAGTTGTCTTTGGGATAGCAAAAATATATTGAATGCTGTTAAATTTCACAACCTGAAAGCGTACAATGAGTATATAATAGTTTTAATAATAAACTATAATAATGAAAAGGGAGAATGAAAGCAAGGGGGGAAGGAAATACATACATGACGCACAGACGTAATGAATATAAGAAATGAAATTGAATTTTTTTTTTTTTTTTTTTTATTGCTTATTGAAAAAAATAACTTATTACAAGATAGGATGTGTTATGGGGTAGGAGGGTTACATGTGATGGAGGGTATGTGTAAAACTGGTAGGCTCTAATAATCTATTTTGTTTTCTTTACCAGATGGTCTTGGGGATGATGTTGTTATTTGGGCATTTGATAGGCTTATAACTGATATCCAATACACCCACTTCCAAATTACCACCTGGGTTTAATAATCTAAAGGCAGCAGGTGTCAAATCAATAGCGGTCTTCACCTTGCAAGCAGCACATTTATCAACAATACGAACAACAATCTTTAAACTCGGCTTGCGATTATTGGTAATTTGCATACACTTGTAACATTCTTCAAAGTTATGCATTGCCATGGCTCCAATCATATCATTCACTCTAGCATGGAACGGTGCTAAACCGTTACGGTCGTAACAAGCAGCATTTCTGAGATCTTGACCTGCATACCTAACATTTTAAAGACCAAGTTAGTGTTCCTGTCACTTCTTTATACTTTTTCTGTTCTCTTTACCATGTTACTCGGTCACGTTTGTCATATGGAGTTTGGTCACCACCAAAGTCCATGATACGGGCTACACCACGTCTACCATCTGCAGTGGTTCCAGCTGCCTTACACAGGGTCAAGAACGCAAAGAGGTAGGTGATGAGAATAAGTGAGATCATACAAGGTATTTTAAGAAGAGTTGGTTGAATAAATAAAATAAAAAAAGAATGAGAAAAAGTAATGGTCTTTTATATATATATCCACAAAGAAAAAAAAAGCAAGGGGGGGAATGATTCATTTTAATAATAGCTTGTAATAAAAAGGTTATACTCCTCATGGTTTCCATAGTACCGACTTTGTTTGCCACAATGCAGACAGAAAAAATGAAATTTATCACTTTCTCCTGACAATTTTTTGCATACAAAAAAGAAAATCGAAAATAGACAGAAGACCGTATCCCCCCTTAAACAAAAAAAAAAAGAAATTGTTTACTTTGATTATTACAAAAAGTCTTTTTTGTTTTACACCCCTCCTCCTTCAGCTAATAATAAACCTACTTGTCTTTCTTTTTTTTCTGTATATTAAATAATTGTTGCTGGGCAACTTCTATTTTTACCATGTGATCCAATAAAAAAAAAAGGCTCCTCATTTGAGGGAGTGACAGACTATAAAAGAAAACTACTTATTTTAGTAATCACGACTTGGCCCGTTTCGCTACAACATTTATTTAACTTGGTTACAAAGAAAGTAGCTATCGTTATATGCGTGTAAACACCATTTTTATTATACATCAAGTATTGTTGTTGTTGTATAATGTGTTTGTTAGTGGATATATGACATGGCATTTATATTAATAAAATAATAGGCCTCGGCAAATGCAGTGCAATTAAATAAAAAGCTACTAAATCTTTTTTTAATATGTTCCAAGCTCCTCTCCTCTTAGGATGGGCCAAGAGAATGGCTGGTTTAACCCACACACGCGAAACCCCAAAAAAAAAAGACCCCTTAACATTTTATTTCATTGTTTATTATCATACCTAATACCCCACACAGTCAACTATTACATCCCCTTGAAGCATGTTTGATTCTTTAGCTTGCCTTTCTTTTCTCGCTGGGAAAAAAAAAAAAAAAAAGCTTATAATCGCGCTTTTATTTTAAAAACGTCATGGATGAACAGAAACATTACATGCGGTTTAAATAAACAGACATAGTTTACAACTCATGTTTGCTGAGTCAATAAAAAAAAACCTAAAAAAAAAAGAACCCCTCTCTCTCTCTCTTTGTCTCTGTTAATGAAATGGAGGAACCCCTAGAATCTTATGCTATTTTACACACATGGGAAATACGTAAAAAGAAAGGCATCGTTGTATTTGAAAGTTTATTATATCAGACTAGTGCAAATAGCAATTCCCCAAACAAAACAAAATAAAGAGAGAGAGAGAGAGAGAGAGAGAGAGAGAGAGATACAGTGTCAAACGATACTAATTCGTTAGAGAAAAAGAGTTAAAAAGGGGATACAGAGGGGATTTGACTGCCAATATGTTCTAGATTTCATCTTTTTTGATTTGTTCTCAACATAAACATATTTCAAGCAAATCCAAATCGTGTCTCACCAAGCGTCCTTTGGCGCGCATGTGAGTCGAATGCAGGTGGGGAATATATGACAATGTTATCAATATAAAAAAAAAAAAATCCTGGTAACTAAAAAAGGCTGCAGGGTGTTTTTCTTTTTTAGTTGGTTACTCCCTCCACACACTCATGAGTCATTTTCTTTGTTTTTAGCAGTAATTTTATAATAAATTTTCTGACGTGATATAAATGTTAACGAACAATGTAAAGCAAGTGATTTTGTAATTCTTCTAATTCCTCTATATCCTCAGGAGCAGATTTATCCAAACCCAAAATCCTATACAAGACAATAGTTTCCTTGATTTGTCGTAGTGCCTCTGATTTTTGCATACTAAATCGATTAAAAAAAAAAAGATTGTTAGAATATGCATATTTTAATAAAAATTTCTACTACTTTACGAATTGAATAACAATGTAGATAATTTCATCATTTCTTCCGCAGCTTCCACACTTGTTCTTCCATACACTTTTTGTGTCACTTCCAACGATCGTTTCGAATACGAGGCTGCCACTTTCATGTTACCATGCATACAATATACTTGCGCTAACTTATCCAATGTTTCTCCAATCGCAAGTACATCGTCATGGTAAATCGTTTCTTGTAATTGAAGCGTCTGTATAAATTCGTGTCGTTCTGTATGGGCTTCTATCTTTGCTTCCGTCTGCATCCCCATATGTGAAAAAAAAAAAGTTAATTTTTGAAGAATGTTTTCTTTTCTTTTCTCTCTGCATGATTCGTACACTTAGGAAATAGGGCCAATGTGGGGTTTGTTCACAACTTTCACATTGACTTTGTTGTCTATACAATCGACCCTTTCGACATATCTGACACTTGTATTTGCTGTCAACCGTGATTTTACTGATACATGTATTAAAAAAAAAAAAAAATTAGACGTATGAAATATATGCATTAATGTTTTCTGTTTTACCTTGTGTCTTTGCAGGAAACACATTCACATGTAAAAAAATAATCATCCAATAGTTTTTGTTGTCGGTCTTTTCTGGAATGTTTTGTGGCTAATGGACCATAACTTATATTTACTTCTTCTCCAGGCTTGACAGGCTTGATCATCTGTACCTGGATCTGACATGGATGACCGTCACTACCAAACACGGCTAAAGAAGAAGGATCGCAGGAATGGTTGAAACGACTTGCAGATAGATACACAGCTTGGCCCAAATGAATAGACTCTCTCGAGACAACCAGGGACGAGTCGACCGCCACAGAGGCTGCTTGTTTAATGGCAAAGGCATTACATTTGATTTGTGACAGAATTTCAACAAGCATTGACATGTCTTTAAGGAAAAATAACGTGCCTAGTAACTTCAACTCGTCATGCAATGGTGTCGTTTTGTTGGGATCCGAGTTCGCGAGGTCAAACAAGTTTTCTATAGAAATGCATAAGTTTAAAGTGTATAAAAGCAAAAAAAAAAAAAAAAGTTTACCGAGTCCCTGAGAGCGACAGGTAATATAACCCATGAATGCAAATACCACTTGTTGCAGTTCTTGTAGTTCAGGGAAACGACAAAGCCAAGCGTGTCCTGTAGACCAACCCTTTTTCTCGCACGTGCCACTGCAAAAGACAATGTTCCAACGACATGTCTTGACATGACACTGGACGAGCGTTTTTTTCGTGACAGGACGGAAACAAGTAAAACAGTGGTCTTTCCATTGCGCTTTATTCAATTGTCGAATCAATGGCTCCTCCTTCAATACAATCTCACCAGGTAAAAGTGGTTTGGCAGCAACGTAGTATTTTCCTTGATCAGGCGTTTCCTTGATGACAAGTTGAGGTGTCTTTTTGGGTTTGTTGTAGTCAGGCAACCAAGCTGTCAAACCAATATGGGCGGGAGTTAGGCGTTTGTGTAATAAATCGACGTTAAACATAATGGTAGTGATATTCGTAGTTATACAATATAGTAACTGGGCAAGATTTACAAATCGTACAAGTGAAGAAAAATAATGATTAATTGTAGACAAAGTTTTTGATTGATTGGCAGACAAACAATAAATAATAATGATAAACAATAGTTAAAGGGGACAGTAGAGATTATATTGTGACAAAATTTATTTTTTTATTAAAAAATTTTTAGGGTGGGAGAATATGAAATTAAGAGAATGGAAAAATGGTTAATTTATAATCAATGGTAAAAAAGGGGATCTAAAAAAAATGGAGGGAAGAGAAGAATTAAGTGTATAAAAGAGTTTATAATTCTTCATCGGTAGTGTAGACTTCCTCACCACGCTTACGACGTTCCATACGATCCTTCTTCTTCTTACGGAGTTCCTTAGAAGACAACTTTTGCTTCTTCTCGACAGCCTTGATAGTGTTACCTTGACCATCGACTTGATCTTCAGCGCTAGCTTCTTCGATCTTGGTAGTACCGTTACCGGAGACCCAGTTGTGACCAGAGGCAGTCAAACGACCGGCATCAACCATCCAGACTTCATCACAGAGAGCTTCAGTGAATTCACGGTTGTGAGTAACAATAACGACACCACCACCGTAAGCCTTAATGGCCATAGCCAAAGCACCGAGAGATTCACGATCCAAGTAATTGGTAGGTTCATCGAGAACCAACATATGGGGCTTGTTCCACATAGCAGCACCAACAACGAGCTTGACCTTTTGACCACCGGAAAGACCACGAATACGAGAATGAGTGGCGAATTCAGCTTCAAGACCAACATCGGTTAAATGCTTCTCAATTTCCTTGGAGGTCAAGGGACGGTTAAGACCCATCTTGGCAGCTTCAGCGGAATCAACTTCAGCAATCTTCTTACCGAAACCCATATCCTCGAGCTTTTGACGAGAGATCCAGGTGTTGTCAACAGAAGAACGACCGATCCAAGAGACCTCATATTCGTAAGATTGCTTAAGCTTTCTACGACCAACAAGTTCTTCGATAACACGCTTCTCACCATCGATAACGAAGACTTGTTCCATGACCTTCTTGTTGGCATCACCATGCATACGATCGTTCTTGTCAAGTTCTTCACGATCTTCACCAGTAGCGTAACGCCATTGGATATATTCGTTAGGGGTAGAATCCAAATGCTTCTCAATATGATGGAAAGCATGTTGAGCAACATAAGCAATACGCAAGTTAGGATGCTTCCAGACGGAACCAACCTCGGATTCGATCTCACCAGTCAACAACTTGATCAAGGTAGACTTACCAGCACCGTTGGGACCAATAACGGCAACACGAGAAGAAAGAGAACATTGCATGGAAATATCCATCAATTGCTTTCTGTCGGAACCAGGGTATTGGAAATCAACGTTCTTCATCTTGAGGATAGCACGCTCCTTGGTCTTGATACCTTCGAGGAATCCAGGCTCAGGGAAAGTGAAAGAGATTTGAGAGACCTCAAGAGAGTAGTAAGAAGCAGCACGAGGAACCTTCTTGACGAACTCGGAAAGGTTACCAGAGTAACGTTTGAGCTTGTAGTTGGGCTCATAATGGATAATATCGGAACAGACATGATCCAAGAAACCAGAATCGTGAGAAACGATAAGAGAGGTGACAGTCTTAAGACCCAAGAGGTAGTTCTCTAACCAAGCAACGTTGATAACATCCAAATGATTAGTGGGTTCATCCAACAAGAGAATATCGGCGTTCATCAACATAGCACGGGCAAGAGCCAACTTCATCTTCCAACCACCGGAAAGTTCACCAATGGACATCTTGGTAAGCATGACTTCAGAGAAACCATACTCGAGAAGGAGACGCTTGACTTCGACGGGGTCAGTGGTTTCAACACCCTTGGAGGACAAGATGAACTCAACGAGAGGAGTATCGGCTTCAGAACCATCAATATCATGTTCGACGTAGACAGTCTTGAGCTCGGAACGAGGAGGGAAACCTTCGACTTGTTCGTTGGCAATGGCACGCATAAGAGTAGACTTACCACAACCGTTACCACCACAGAGACCGTATCTACGACCACGCTTAAGACGGAGAGCAGTACGGTTCAACAAGATCTTGGCACCATAAGCAAGAGAGAACTCACAGTTACAGAGATCCTCACCTTCATCCTCCTCCTCTTCTTCATCCTTGGCAGTGACAGCTTCCTCACACTTGTTAAGAGCAGAGAAAGCAAGCTTCTCGGAATCCTCAGCGGAAAGGAAAGACTTGGCATAGGGAGCAAGAGAGCTAATCCAGACATTCTTGAAGAAGTTCTTGGAGACACAAAGAGTAAGAGCAACTTCGTTCATGAAGGTGACAGTGGTGTCGAGGAAAGAATCCATGTTCTCGGGCAAGAGCTCCTTGATGGAGGACTCAACCTTGGCCTTCTTTTGATCCTTGGTGAAGATCTCAATGGCAGGGTTACCAACACGTTGAAGAGTAGCAAGAGCCTTTTGGACAACACCACGACATTCGGGGTCAGCAACCATATCTTGGACCTTCTCAAGAGCAGGCAAAAGAAGAGGCAAGAAAGGAGCGGCAACATCGGGATCATCGACAAGCTTGGACATGTTGTCAATAATAAGAGCAGCCTTACGCTTGATAGGAGTAGCACGTTCGTTCAAACCACGACCCAAGAGAGGAACCATGATGGAAAGAGTGGCGGAGTCAACTTCTTGGACGAAAGTAGTGGCACCGAGCAAATGAATGGTTTCGGGGACGTTCTCGGGGTGGTTAATACAACCGATAACGGCGGGAATGAAACGTTCAATATCCTTGTTCTCAACAAGAGAACAGATGACACCCATGGTTTCAGTAGCCTTCTTCTTGACATCAGTCTTGGTATCCCACATACAATCAGAGACAGTGGGGATGACATCAGGAATAGCAACAATGAACTCTTCCTTGTTTTGCTTAGCAAGAAGTTCCAAAAGCTCAAGAGCGAGCATCTTGGTTTGCCACTTACAGGAGTTACCGAGACCTTCGAGAATGAAGGGAACCAAGAGAGGACAAGCAATAGGGTTGAGCTTTTCACAGATGTTCTTGGCAGCAGCAGAAGCAGCCTCGACGACAGCCTTTTGCTTATCGGATTGGAGTTCCAAAAGGTTGGCAACGAAGGAGACAAGGAAAGGCTCAGTTTGACCTTGGAGGTTCTCGTTGGTGAGAGCAACGACACCAGCGATGGCACCAGCACGAGCAGCGGCACTCTTCTTGTTGACGATATCCTTCTTGAGTTGTTCAACAACGGGCTTGAGGGAGAGAATACCATTGGCCTTGATAACGGAAGCAAGTTCAGCGGCGACAGCTTCACGATCTTCATCGGAAGCAGCGGCGAGCTTCTTTACGATATCCTTGGCCTTCTTGGTCTCGACATCGGAGGGAATTTGAGAGACGATAGACATCTTCTTGGTCTCAATTTCGCTCTGGTTGTTCTTAGCAGCGGCAGCTGGCATATTTAAATTAAAATATAGAGAATGGATTTAAGAGCAAAAAAAAAAGAGAGGGAGTCCACAAATGTAAAGTTTTGTAGAAAAAAAAAGGGAACAAAAACGTTAAAACTGTTCAATCTTCAACTTGGAAATCTATTTATTCAGTAAAAATTTTTTTTTTTTCGAAAATTTTTTTTTTCTTTCCTCGACAGTAAAAATTTTTTATAGTACCAATTATACTACTTTGGTTTCGATGACTAACCAATCGAATCTTTACGGATCTTCAATATTGGCGTCACAAGGGCCCTCTGTATCTCATATCATTTGTGCTTTTTCAATAAGGTGTCAATGCATATAAGCCACTCAAAAAAAAAAAAAAAAAATAGGGAACAAATGAGATTTTATTATACACTTCAATCCTTCTTTTCTTCTACAACAACTGCTGTATGACCCAGATCCTTTTCTAGCGCAAAAAAAAAACATGGATCAACATCACAAATAAACAAATAGTATACCCCTTTTCACACGTTACCTAATCCCCAAACATGAGTCTTTAATTCGAGATGTTCGATATTAAGCGTATCCTAGCAATTAATTTTTTTTTTGCGTAAGCAACCAATCATATCCTCCATGTTTCAACCTTTTTTTTTTTTTTACATACATATAATTTTCTAAAGTCGACCTTCAAATCACTCAATTGTTTCTTGGTGGCTGTAGTCTCCTTTAACTTGGCCACATCTCTATCCACTGCCTCAATGCGGCGTGCATAATCCTTGACCTACATTAGAAAGTCCTTTAACACTCTAACATGACCCCCCTTAAAATACAACTTTTTATTTTCGTACCTTGTCAGTGGATGCTTGAAGTTCTTGAACAGATATTAAAAGTGCCTCAGACGCATTGTTATATTCACCCAAAAGATAATAATATCCGGCTGAACCAGCTGCGGTTACACCTAAAAGAAATCCAATAACACTAGTCCATGTTAAAATAAAAAAAAAAAAAAAAAGTTCGTACGCATCAATATTTTTTTTTTTTTTTTACCCTCCACGTCCGGCTCCCATTTTTGTATTGGCGGTGGAATATAAGCGTGTTTGTTGCATGTTGCTCAAACGAGGTGTCAATCGGAAAACGGAATTCATTTTGCTTTAGAAATATTTAAGTATACTGTGAAAGCTTTCGTCTAGGCAGGTTCTCCTTGTCATGGTGGACATGAAGCGAGAGAGAGAGGAGGAGGGGGTAAACTTACTTGTAGGGTCGGGTCAAATTCACAAAAAAAAGAAGTAAATGGGTCCTCTAGTGCCAAATCCCAGTGGGTGAACAATCCAGGGGGTTTAAACCGCCGCTTCGATTTGATTTTTTAGTCCGCTTTCCCTTCCTGTGCCCCGTGACATCATAGTACAGTGTTTTATTCAAAAAAAAAAAAAAAAAAAATTGACCAGATATACGTTCTCTTCAGTTTAGTTAGCGTTATCCTTTTGGGAAAAGCATATACGGCAAGTGTCCAGTCCACCTAAATCATAGCCTTTGAGTGACAGCTGAACAATATGGCTTGTAATGGTTTCAGAACTGGTAAATGATAGACTAAATACTATAACAAGCCTCTTGACACTTGACAAGTAAGAAAGGCTGTTATGTGGAAAAAAATTCTTTTTCTTTTTTATCAACATACTATTCCGCGCAGTCGATGTAGCTGCGCTTGTGCCAAATAAATCACTTTACGTCATCTTTCATATTGCCGTATGGATACTCGATAAATACCGTCTTCTTCAGTAGTGAAGGTCAAAATACACACTGTCCTGGTTGCTGTGAATTTTCAAATACACACTGGCTATTTAAGCGATGAAAAGTGTCCACTTTTTCAATTATTTAGTCAACGCTAACCCCGTAGATTGTCAATACAGTGTTCATTCAAGGTTGAAAAAAAGGTCAAAATCACAGAGTCTTCTTGAGCATTTCATGTTCAAATTAAACCTTCCTTCTATCATCCTATGAAAGTCAAATTACAATTTCCCCTCTAATCTGTAAAGTTCAGTTTTAAACATTTTAAGTTTTCTTTTAGAATTGATAAATTGACCATGTAGCAGTGTAGTGTCTAAATTTCCACATTTTTGGCTTCAATTATCATAGAAATAATAAATCCCATTTAAGTATTTTGTCTTTGCAGCATTGAAAAAAAAACATATCTTTGAAGTGAAGAACATAAGAGAGATATATATTTTGTGTCCTTTTAAAAGCGATCATAATATTACTATGACCTTACGCGTCCAAATCCGAAAGCATAATTTCTTACATCGATTCTTCGAAGAGGAACATATGTACTTGCTACTTCAATGAAAAAAATCAATACCGAATTCTTCTTCCATTGAAGAGAAGCGAATTGAATCACCTTGAAGTGAAGTTAGTCACTATGCACCTCTTTTTATGCTAAAGTCTTTTTACTGGTTTGGAAACCTATTGACATATTTAGGCTATTTTCATGCATGGCAGAAATACGCGATTCCGTACAAATCAATGTTGAACGCGGTAGCTGTTATAGAAGCCGTAAATTTAATTAATTTGTTGTTTATGCATAACATTGCAAGGTATATACAATTAGTATTATAGAATATGTCCTACATGTTGGTTTATCTGACAAAAATATTATTTTGAAATGCCAAAAACTCAGTCTGACTATCACTGCTTCTATCTTAATGCATCAATTTAGTATGTTGGTGTACACAAATGACCATATACGGTGAATAAGTTTTGACCTCCTGGGATTAAGATAATATTAATTGCCATTGCGTATCATTTTCTAAGAGGCGATTTTGCAAGCAGGGATGTTAATAACAACTTACTAAATGGTTAAAAATGGCTTATTTTTGTCACTGTCACATTTTTCTTGGTATTCAGACTTTCAATCGTGTCCGTTTGAATTAAGTCATGGCGGATTAATATATCGAAGGACGATTCGTGATCAATTGTAATCGTTTTTATAGACGTGTCTGCTCTGATAATCATAATTAGTAATTACGTTTATATATTTTTTTTTTTTTAATTTTCTCTCCAAACATGACTTGAAGGGCTTTTTGAAAGTCTTTGGGGTCAGCTAGAAAATCCAGCATAGTAAACTGAATATTATCAAAAGCATTCTTTTTTATTTATCGTTTCTTGCAGTAAGATATATAGAAATCTGTTACCGAACTCAGGGTTGATATCAACTTAATGAACTCGACAGTTTGTTGGTCTCGAAATCATTTATTTTTAACATTGGCCAATTGGATCAACACCATGTTCTGATACCCGTTTAAATTTTCCACAAAAGTATAATTTTTTAATCTTGAGCTATCAAAAACCAACTCTTGACTCTATTGTTTCATTTGATGGGATAATAAATTGATTCCCAACCATAATTTTTTTTTTTTTTTAATAATTCAATAAGCTGATAATGCATCAGATTCTTTCATCAAGAATACTGAAAATACACACGTGTAGATCTTTATTTACTTTGGGCGTTGACTATTGTCTTGTATCGGTACTACTCTTTGCGTGTGGGTCCTCACATACTTTGAAAAGAAAAATCTACGTCTAAGATCGAAAAGCAGGATAATTAATGTATGTGATCGACCGCATCGTATAAGAAGTAAATCTCCTCACTAGCCAATCAACTACACCCATGAACAATAGAAGCTTTTTAACTCCGTAAAAGCTGCCATAGAGTGGGAGAGAACTCTCGTTATTAAAGCAATAGTGTTGCATCATGATGAGATGATTGTTTAATTAATTGATTAAATAATCCAATTTTTCATTTAGTTTTGAATATACGACGGATTGAGGCGACTAAAATGACTAGTAAAGATCTACTAGTTTTACTTCTGTTACAAATAATATAATATCAAATGCGGCCGATCTGTCAATCAAAAAGGCACATTTTTTACTTCAAGGCAGATCCACTAATTCGGGACCGCCCGGTGTAACCAAAAGGGTAGATATTACGTACCTCTATTTATGGTGCGCTTAGTTTATTAATATCAGCAGATTGAGCTAATTAGATAATCATGCAGAGTAATAATAATAAATCATAGCATATGTTTTAACAGCGGACATACCCTGCTACGGTTAACAATGCAAAATTAAAAATTGTCGCTTTAGCTTAAGGTCTTCAAGACAACATGCTATTTCAAGTACAGATCAAGATTGCCCTGAGCATAGACGCGTAATCACAGCTGTGATTTATGTGTAGACGCGTATGCAGTGACAGTTGTAGCAAAAAAAAAAAAAAAAAAAAAAAAGGTACACGATGTCAGAAGAGAACCCTGGGGAGTGAGTAGATCTTACCGGAGAAGGAATTGTCAGTTTTTTGTGGGTTTCTATTTCGTGACCTGTAATTTGGGTTGATTTTTTCTGTATTTTTTTCCTTTTTATCACTTTTCATGACAGAACCAGCACAAACACGTAGTATAACGCTATCAACGGTGAAAGGAACGCAAGTAGAATGTAACGAATTACCGTTTTATGGTAATTGTAGAGATGTAGAAGATTTCGAAAAATTGAATAGAGTGGGAGAAGGCACCTATGGCGTTGTTTAGTAAGTCTCGTTATATTAAAGAAAAAATACATTACCCCCTTCACTTTTATACTAATACATCCTATACTAGTCGTGTAAGAGACACCAAAACAAAACAAATTGTTGCCTTAAAAAAAATTAGAATGGAACGTGAGACCGACGGCATGCCAGTATCCAGTTTAAGAGAAATTAGTATTTTAAAAAGAATGAAGCATCAGAATATTGTTAATGTTACAGACGTTGCTGTTGGACCTCGCTTAGAGTCTATATTTCTAGTCATGGAGTACTGTGAACAAGTATGGTTTTATTTCACTTTTTACTTTGCATACCAGCACTCATTGAAAAATATGTAAAAAAAAAAAAAAGGATTTGGGCAGTTTGTTAGATATGGTGCCAACACCTTACTCAGCTTCAGAAAGTAAGAATGCGTTTTAGAGATACATTCCGTTATTAATCGTAAATCCATAGTTAAATGTTTAATGTTACAACTACTCAAAGGCTTAGAGTATTGTCATAGCCACTCAATCATTCACAGAGATTTGAAAATGTCAAACTTATTACTAACATCTACCGGGTTACTTAAGATTGGTATGTTATAGATACGATTTATTAAAATGGGATATACCAATGTATTAATGAGTTTGTCTTATAGCTGATTTTGGATTAGCTAGAACACTAAGTTTACCAGGAAAACCAATGACACCCAATGTAGTGACATTATGGTATAGAGCTCCCGAAGTTTTATTCGGTGATACCAATTACACAACCGCGATTGATTTATGGTCGGCTGGATGTATTATGGGCGAATTGATGCAACATAAACCATTATTACCAGGAAACACAGAACAAGCCCAATTGGATTTAATCGTAAAGCTTTTAGGCTCGCCTAACGATTCCATTTGGCCTGGATTCAGCAAATTACCTTCATCTAAATTACTTGTGTTACCAAAGCAAACCTATAACAGTATTAAACAAGTCTTTCCAAGATTTAGTGAGAATACCTTGGGCTTGCTTGCTGGATTACTGACATATAACCCTAAAACTAGACTGACCGTAAAACAGGCTTTAGCTCACCCTTATTTCCAAGAATCGCCTAGAGCGCAAGATCCCTCGCTTTTACCAACTTATCCAGAAGTTCGAAATCAACTGGCCGAAAGGGAAAGGTAAGCGATTTACAAACCACAGCTTATTATTTTTTTTTTGTTTTTTTAATCCTTGGTGAACGCCTCTTGATAGCAAACGACGAGCACATGAAGAAGATCGCAAAAGAAGAATAGCAAAAGAAGATACCGAGACATTGAATAATAAAAGAAAAAGATGATACAAGAAAAAAAAAGACATATTGTACATAACAAACATATTTTGGCTTCTTTTTTTTTGTTTATTGAGGTGTGTAGTTAATACAAGGAGACAAGATACAAATAATATAAAAAAAAATAGATTGTCTTGGTTTTTTTGGTTTTTTTTGGCTTAACTTAAAGAAGAGAGGGGGCTTATTTTTTTTTTTAACATTTTACTTATTGTTCACTACAAACAATATTAGTTTAGATAGAGATCAACTTTAAAAAAAAAAGTGACTTACGTGAAAATAAACAAGTTATTAGTTGCAGCAATAGCAATGGTATTTTCCTGAGGATGCCATGAAGAGTGTAAAATCTTTTTGTTAAAGTCCATATTGTCAGCACTAGGGGCCGAATTTCTTGCCATAGACATCTTGTTTTTAGAAGAGCCAAGACGCTTGGATCTAAAAGCGCTTTTATCTGCTTGAAGGGCAATATCAGTCTTGCCTTCACGATCGTATAAATGGAACATGTTGTTATAGGAACCAGTCATCACATGACTGTAAAATAGGGTTAGTTCAATTAAAATCATTTACATATCGTGATTTTACCTGTCATCACCACTAAAGGTACACTCAAACTTGTCAAAGATACAATCGTTTTCATATAAATCACATAATCTGGTTCTCAGTTGATCGTGAATGTTGATGGTTTGAACAGGCTTACTGTCCATATTGATATCCCAAATCTTTAAGGTGAGATAATCCCTTGAAAGAATATATCGACCATCATGACTGAAGTTGATATCAGAGACAGAAGAAATAATTTCAGAAAAGAATGAACGATGGGCAGGATCCTCAGCCTCTTCGAACACCTTGGCATGTTGATCACACAATGCAGATTCTCTCATATCGCTCAATTTAATGGTGCCCTTGCTTGAACTATACATGAACACATTACATTGTTCAGGGTGGAATTCAGCAGCTGTAATCACTTCAGTCAACTCTTCCATGTTTGCAGGTTTGATATCAACGATGTCTGCAAAAAATAAAAAAAGAGTCAGTTATACACCCTAATTCCACACACGAAAACTTACTGAAACTTTGATCAGAGACGTCTAAATTCCAAAGGTTGACTCTCAAATCATCAGCAGAGATATAGGTTTCACCATCGGAATTAATGGAGATAGAATTGATGTGATAAGTATGAGCTACAAGGGCATACGTTAGAAGACGTATTTGTGAATAGATATACACAAAGACTTACCATTGGCATAAACTTTTCTAGGTACAGCAGCCACAATGGTATCGTGATGGGTCAAGGTAGGTAAGCGAAGGGTATTGACAGGAGTGGGATTAGGCGCAATACTGTTTTCAGTGACCAATTTCAATGACTTGTCAAACACTTTCCACAATTTGATGGTTTTATCTATGTATAACGGGGTAAGTGTGTGTTGTCAATAATGAAAAATGTGTGTGTGCTTTTTACCGTTAGTGGATAATAAAAAGTGAGCCGAATTCTGTCTTTTACACCACTTGATCTTGTTGATTTTCTCTTCGATTTCCAAACTCTTTAAATAATCAAACTCTGCTTCGTGCGATTGGAACTCTGTATAGAATCGATATTCACAGTTCTTTTTCTAAGAGACATATAAAAGGAGTGAGTTTATTACAGTCAAGGGTGCTAAGCGAAAATACCTTACGCTTTCATTTCTTTCGAACAAGACAACGCGACCTCCTTTATCTCCTGTAGCGAGATAGTCACCGGTTTGGTCAAACTCAACCGTCGAAATAATATCGGCTTCAAAATAATAATAATAATGAAAAGAACGTGTCTTTAGATGTGTTGCCATTGAACATTTTAAAGAAGAAAAAACCCAAACTTACCATCAGTAATATCATCAGAATCTCCTTTATCACCAAAACATTGAGCAAACTTCCAATTGTGTTCTTCAGACATTGATAAACGTATTTTACTTTATTTTATTTATAATGTAGCTACTGTTATTTATTTTAGAAGAAAAAAAAAAAAAAAAAAAAAAAAAAAGAGGGGAGAGTGAAAAAACGTTTTTTATTTTTTCCAAATCCAATCATTCAAATAGCGCTGACATCAAAGCACTTTTTACCACCATCTTGGGCCCCACGCCTCGCACCAAGCTTAAAATACCACCTGTCAATGACAATAGAACAATGGGGGGTTTTATTAAGTGGTGTTCATTTCATAATTTATGGTAACTATTTTAATTTTACATCGACTGCAAGTAGCTGTCTCTACTCCTCTTTACAACTAAAAAAACTCTTTTGCCAAATATTATTGGTCGAACTTTGACATAAACGACAAATTTAGTTCAACTGTTTAGTAAATTTGTTGTCAACATGGCGAAAGTCACGTCTTATGCAACCAAGTAACAGGCTGAAATGTCAACAAGAGATAATCACCCGTTATTACTTTAGCGGTTGCAAACCCTTCATTCATTACCCCAGACTAAATTATGCAACCTTAAAAAGTTAGTAGGACTGGAACAAACAGGTTTGACGACAATGTACGATACACGTGGATTATGTAAACACAGAGTCAACCAAAAAGACTGACCTTCAAGAAGAGGCCGATAGCTTTACAATTCTTTGTAGCAATAATCCCGGAAGACCGAAAAGAATGTGTCTGGGGAGAAAATACCTCAGTAACTATGCTTATTTCGGAAGGGACCCAGATAATCAGGGGTTTATTTAAGTAACTAAATAGTGCAGCAATCTTTATCCGGTCTCGATAAGCTCATCTTCTATCGAAAGTGTATATATTCTTGAGCATGTCTATATGTACTTATTGTAGTATCATTTAAGAAAGTTAGATACAGTTTTCAAGCTTGGGATCGAGACATTTCCTAATTTTTTAAAGAAATGGAATCATTTTTATTCAACTTGTAGCATGTGTAACCCTCACCAGAGTCTGTAATAAATTGTAGCTGCAGTCCAAATTAACTTGGTAAAAGCGAATAATGAAGTCAGGAGCATGTCTCTTTATAAATATTAATCAAAACATTATGGAAGCCACACGAAACAACAAAGTCAACCAGATCGATCCTGTTATTTTTTTTCACATTCCTATCCAGAGCCGTATCATGTAATTTTGTCCGACAGTAATGCTTCACAGGAACAGAGCGGCTGTCAAAAAGAAACTGGCATTGATTGGCAAGGTTTAAATATGCAGTTTATATTTTTTTGTCATGACAGATAAATTTATTGATTGATTAAGAATTTTTCAGAATTATTGAATTGCATTGTATAATTTTTGTCCATTAAGCAGAATCCTTTTTCTGGGCAACCATAGCCTACATACAGTTGTCGGGTTGAAAACGTGGTGCTACAAAGATAATATGTCAATGATAATTAAACCCAATCGAACCTAATTGCAAAAACAAATACTTACCCTCCATGCCTTCAATCGCCCATTAATCTAACAAAAACTTGCCCAAGGTTCAATAAAAGATAAGAATTGACTAAAGTCGTAACTTCTTTAGGTCACAATGCCTTAATTAAGGTCATATGTGTACAACCTGCCTAAAGTTTTTTGACAGTTGGGTGGACCACGACCTACTGCCTTTTAAAAATTCCCCTTGAAGGGAGGTGAGTTAGCAAAAGAACGTTCAAAAAATAGCAGTATACAAAAAATGTTTATCTCAAATACTTGTCTGCAAGTATTGCTATCTCTAAGATTGGCAAAAAGATAATAGGATAAGTATAAATAAATTGATGTAAATATAATAGCATACCTTCATTATAATTCTACGATCAGAAGAACAAATAATGGACGATCTTCATCATGTCATATCAAAGTAATTGAAATACCCAAAGGTAAATCAATAAACGGTTGACTTGCCTAAGGTCAGACCGTTGTAACCCACAGAGTAATTATACAATCAGAATAAAAAATACTGAATAGGCTTCATCACGTCGTATAATTCTAGAATCAGAAGAACAAATAATGGATGGTCTTCATCATGTCATATCAAAGTAATTGAAATACTCAAAGGTAAATCAATAAACGGTTGACTTGCCTAAGGTCAGACCGTTGTCACTGTGAACTGCTACCAAGGTTCACTGAAGAGGAACAACTGCACCAAGGTTGTAAACATTTTCCACAAATGACTTTGCTAAGGTCAAATGTGACTACAGCTGACTTGCTTAAGGTCAACTGAAGTGTTAAAGCCACCAGCCTCCAAACCTCCTACCATGCAATGATTTTACAGGAACTTGCCTAAGGTTCACTGAAAGACACGACTTGACCAAGGTCTTTGTCTTTTTGATAACACATTGATCTATTCACGTTCATATGTGTACAACCTGCCTAAGGTTTTTTGACAGCCGACTGGACCACGGTCTACTGTCTTTTAACTCCCCCTTAGGGGAGATTAGGAGTTAGTAATTCAGCGTTTGTCAAGTAGTATTCAAATTTTCTTACCTCGATCTCTAATCATGCTCTACGATGTTTAATGTGGGCGTAGAAGAAAAAAAAAATTTTTTTTTCTCACCAGGCCAACAAATATTGCAACCAGCTAACGTCATAATTTAGGGAGTAGTAATAAAAGTGTTTGAGGTTTATACACAATTTGCATTATTTTTGTTTGTCACTCGCTGCGGACATTAAACAAAAACCTGCTGGGCTGCCGTTTCTAAACTTACAAGAAATCAAACAAATAATCCCATTCCTTGTATCATCAACTAATTCATGGTAGCACCCTGAAGAATGTTTAAAAGATGTTAAAATTTCTGTATTTATTAAAGCTAGTGTAGAGATTGACATGTAAATAGCAGAGCATATTTACTGAGTGCAGTAAACATTGTCAAGATAACACAAAAAAAAAAAAAAAAAATAAGTTTTGAAGCTTTTAATAGAAAACACAAAAGCAGCAGCACATGTCCAACTTTGTCATAAATGAAAAGGATCATATTGGAGGTCAGTTGCCTCATACGAGGAGTAAATCTTGAGGTTAAAATGGTGGCACAAAATCTGCAAGCGAGTTTTTCGCGTCTCAAAATTATCAGCTACATTTTGTAGCGGAGAAAGAGGAATTTTTAACTCAAGGACACAATCGCTATATTGTGGTAGAAAATTTCTCTAAAAAGTTTCCTCCATTAAAGTGGTCGTATGTAAATATACAAAAAAAAAGTTTGTATAGTCCCAAGATGATCCCTATGTCTCGTGTTCTCATAAACATATTGCTCTTATTGATTATTGCACGGGTTGATACCACTCAGTCGTCCTATGTATCTATTTAAGTCCTCTCTTCCGCCACGATTTTAAACTTTAATGTCTCGAATACAAAATTAAGTATGCTCATTCGTATTAAATACCAGAGTAGTTAAAAATCAAACTGCCAAAAACCATATTTCGATTATATGACAATAAAATCAGGAACAATGAAACAACCTATTAAATTTCACGTATAATTTAACGATCCCGGGTTGCATCCGAGCCTCATCATGTTATCCTCCAATGGCATATTACGCAACGTAGCACATTTTTGAAAGATTAGCTTCTCTAGTACCCAACAGAAACTAAAGCCTTTATGATAAGATTCTTTCTCTGTATTTACGTGCTACGGAATATACTTGAGAATGCTTTGTAACTTTAATTTATAACACTTCATGTTGTAGATGCGAGAGGATGTAAACTCTTTTTAATATTCGTTATGTCTTTAAAGGGATTTTCTTTTAACCGAGTAAATTGCACATACATTATCAACTGCCATCTCGGCTGTAGCACAATGTTTTTTTATGAAAAATATGACAGATGATACATGTTCCAGTCAAGATTTATAGCATGGCCATCTAACATTGATTCTGGAAATGATTCTGAAACCAGGGCTATTTCAAGCCGACCTACTGTCTATTATGATATTAAGACTGCATACCAAAGAGAGTTTTTAAAAGATTTTAAGCAATACCATCGGAACGAACAAATTTGATCCAATGCTGTTGTCATGATGATCTAACACCGACACTTTTAGGTGACCGTGAAAATAATAACAAAAGCAAATCAGGGACCAGAAATTTATACAAATCTATTCTAGATATTTCCAAAAAACGATACCCGTACGCTTGATATAGTTTTTTTTTTTTCAAAATGGGGATAAGTTTGGAGTGACGTCGATTTGCTTATATGTTTCAATCCCCGTATTGACCACAAAGGGAAGGGGCCGAGGGTAAATCAAACTGAGCGATATTTTCTTTTTTTTTTCAATGACAACCATTCATTGTGGTCAAAAGTTTGCCATTCACAATGTATTCAAAACTTTATTTATTACACGATCGACGACGATCAAACGAAAGATAAGCACGGCGCCTCAAAAATTACTTGACTACAACAAACTCCTCAAATCCCATGCAAAGACGTTTAAAAAGCAAGATTCAGGGCAAAAGGAAGCAATAAAGATCTTGCAAGAAATGAAGCTCCATGGTATTCAACCCAATAGTCAGACGTGGTTTCAACTTGTGATTGGCATGTCCTTTCAACGTCATCGTACACACGCACAGAACGATCGATTAGAAGCTTGGTTTAACAATCTAGTGGCCTCCGAACCGAAAATAGAAAAGTTCAAGAAAGTATTGTTTCACTTGTCGTTTCAAGGTCACCCAAATTTACTAGAGATGTTTACAAAGATGAATAATAAGGCAGAGTTGCAAGTGGAGGATTGGCATGCGGCTATCAAGGGATGCATTAAAGCGAAAAAGATGGAGGACGCCAACGAATTGTTAGATATGCTTCGAAAGAACAAGATGGCAACGATCAGCAGTTATCGATTATTGATTGAATCTTACTTGTATTTGGAGGATGGAGCATCAGCTAGTCAAATATTTTCATTTATGCTGCAAGATGAGATCACAGCGAATTATGAGATATATGAGCTATTTATCGATCATTATATGTCATTAGAGTATGTGCCTGATCATGCGAATACCTTGATAAAGTTGTGGCAGGCTGTGCTCATGACCAAAACAGAAACAAATATACCGCAAGAGATGATTCAAAAATACCTAAGCTATTTTGGTCAGCATGGAGAATTAGCCAAGGCAGAACAAGTTTATTTGGATGTCAAAGCTGGACGGTTAAGTCGAAGATGTGTTGGAGAGTTGAATAAAGTGATTATTGGATTTTCAAATAAGAGACAATTACGTTCAGCATTATCATTATATTACGATTTACTTGGACAGGGATATAAGCCAAGTCAAAATGTCATCAATAAAATATCAGAAGCATGTCTAGCGACGGGTGATAAAGAGGCCATTCAACAATTAATAGATGTAACCAATGCCTATCACAAAATAAAACTTTAAATAGATATTTTATCACATCTGGTATCCTAGTGACTGCCCTATTGGGGATAGATTAAAGCCAAAAAAAAAAAAAAAAAAAAATACACACTCAGATTAATTTCTTTTCCCTCCTCCCTCTCTCATATTTTTTTTTCTTTTCTTTTACATTTTTTTTCCCCATGTCTCAGCAGCAAAAAATGAATCGATTCAGTAAAGCGCTGCATCGATTTTGGGACACCAGGATTCATTTTCTTCAAATGCATTATATATACATTCTAATATTGATTCTTGTTTTCTCTGGTCTGTATTATTGTGAATCTGGTACAAATTGGAATTATATCGACGCACTATTTATGGCAACCACCGGATCCACCGATACAGGCTTAAACACAATACCAATGTCAGAGATGTCAACCTATCATATGGTATTATTATACCTCAGCGCCTTTTTCGGTTCTCACGTCATTATTTCATTTTATGTGGTCATGGTCCGCAGATATTATTTTTCAGAACGCTTCGAGGAAGAATTGAAAGAAAATCAAAGGAGAAGAGATGAATACAAACGACAAAAACAGTCTAGAACAGATCCTATTCGTCGGCGTATGTCCCTATTATCGGTTCGTTCTAGTCCTGCCAGTTCTAAACAGACGAGCATGTTCTCTCGTAGACGTGCTTCATTTGATACCCACGCAACTCGAACTGATGATATTGTCGTTCACCATCCCATGCATGATAAAGATCATTCAATCCAAATCGACGATGAACCTTCCTCAGATCCACCTAGTCATCCTTGTGATACCACTACCACCACCACCAACACCAGCACGAATAACTCATCACCCACCGATAGCGAATCCTCACTTCAAAACAACCCCGATGGCAGAACAATCACCTTTTCAGAACCCATCAATCAACCGCAAAACACCATCACTTTCCGAGAAGATACCAATGTCCTCAGAGAACGAGAACGTAAAAAATTATTACAGAACCGAAATAACGAAGAAGTGGAACAGTTACCATTACAACGTACGAATTCCGAATATGAAATTATGAGACAGCCTGTCGAAAAATCGGAATTGACCAAAAATGAAAAGTATCGAATTGGTGGTACAGAGTATCGCGCATTAGACATGTTGGCACGAATGGTGCCTATCTATTATATTGGATTTATTATTCTTTTCGGCTTCTTTTTTCGTATCTACATTGCTGCTTCCACTTACGCACAAGAGATCCTAAGAACTTCCAATGCTAGTGGACCTGTAGACCCTTGGTTCTTTTCAATGTTCATGAGTCTTTCAAGTTTCACCAACCTCGGACTCAACCATTTGGACAGCAGCATGATGGCCTTTCAAAATGCGCCTGCTCCGCTCATACTTGCTATCATCTTGATTTTGGTCGGAAATACTGCATTCGCCATCCTGTTAAGGTTCATCATCTGGCTCTGCTTTATCCTCACCCCAAAATCAAATATCATGCGCCGTGAAACATTTCGGTACCTCTTGGATCACCCTAGAAGATGTTACACCACTTTATTTCCTGCAACCCAAACTTGGTGGCTCTTGATCGTCTTGGTTGGTATCACCCTGGTGGAGCTCATTTGCTTTCTTGCCTTAAATTATTGGTTACCTGTCTTGGCTGGTATCAGCTGGGGTTCCAGGTTCTTGGATGGCCTATTTCAATCTGTTGCCACGAGAAATGGTAAAAACCCACTCCCCTTTTATTGAATCACTCCCTTTTTTTTTTGGCTGATTGATGAGCTGTATATATTAAACCCTTTTTCCTTTCTTTCTGTAGCTGGATTTAGTGTAGTCAGTCTTGCAGATTTAAATCCTGGCGCGCAATTGGTCTATATCGTTGCCATGTACATTAGTGTCTATCCTGTTGCGATTTCGATGAGAAACAGTAATATCTATCAGGTATGTGTGTGTGTGTGTGTGCGTGTGTGAAAAGGAATAATGAAAAAATAGTATCAAGGGCGGGGTTTTAATGAAGGAGTTATATATGATCCATAGGAACGTGCACTAGGCATATTTCGAGGTGAAGATGAGGAGCCAGTACGATTTTCCGAAAACGATTTATCCACCGCACCTTTTATAAAGTTGAAACGACACTCGACTATGACGAGCATTGCACAAGGCACCAAGAAATTACTAAAGGGACCTGACTTTTTTGTGATTACACAGATTCAAAGACAATTAACGAGTGATATCTGCTGGGTCATCACGGGCATATTTTGTATTTGTGTATTGGAAGCAGAATCCATCATGTCACCTTCTCCTGTGACAATTGCTACAGTGATTTATGAATGCGTTTCAGCATTTGGCAATGTAGGTGCATCCACTGGGTATCCAAACACAGCCACTTCACAGGCAGGCCAATATCGAACTCTAAGTAAATTAGTATTGATTATTCTCATGTACAAGGGCAGACATCGTGGTTTGCCAGCATCCATTGATCGCTCCATATTATTACCATCGGATGAATTAGCAGAAAAAGAAAAAGAAGACGAAGAGAGAAGAAGAAACACGTCTGTCTCGCTAATTCATATCAATGATACAGTGGGTTCAAGCACGGGTACCAATGGTCCTGACCATGTCATGTATGCGAGATCATGTACACTTTAGACTTTTTTAAATTATTATAGAAACAACGGGCTTATTTTACTTTTTTTTGCTGCAAAGAAAAACTATACCCTCTCTCACCCGGTCCCCCCCCCCCAAATTACACTACACCCCTCATATTTTTACACAGTTAAGAACGAAATAAACTTTTTTAGACTTTTTTTTTATAAATCATAATCTGCAGGTTCATCATCGCTGTCTTCTGAAGAAGAGGATGAACCAGACTCTTTAGATGCAGATGCAGTATTCATGTTCTCTTGGGCTCTCTGAATCGACGCTAATAATCGGTCTGCCTTGACAGGTCTCGGTTGATATTCTTCTTCTTCCTCAGAAGCATATTCATCAATGTATGGGTTACGAGGTCGTTCAAAGGGATCATCTGCGTATTCCATATCACCTTCAGATTCTTCCTCTGAATCCTCATCTAGATTCACGGTGGATATACGTCTGATTTGCTCTTCATCCGATTCCTCTGCTTCACTTTCAATCACAATTGAGTTTCGACGGTCATCATCTGGGATCAAAATCGGTCCATGCTGCGATCCTTCCTCTTCACTATCCAATATCCTTCTTCTCTTTCTATGATTTCGTCTCAGCTCTTGAACTATTTTTCCCGCTTGCATTGGTTATTGCTATGCCCTTTTTTATATATATATCAATTATCCCCCCTCTCGTTACCTTCTTCTTCTTCGCTGTATTCACTGATTTCGTGGTCGCTATGGTTATCACTGTGGTCGCTATGGTTATCACTGCTGACTTCAATGAGGCCCAATTCAGACCCATCGTCCAAGATGCTATCCTGCAAGTGTTCATACTCCACTTGATCATTGTCTACAATGAAATCTTCTAGATCCCCTTCCTCTTCTTCCAAATGAGACTCTGCATCCGAATGCATATAATCACTTCCACCCGCTATGACACTTCCATCATGATCGAATTGAATATTACACTGTTGACAGAAATTTTCTTCATCTAATTCCCATCCGCAGTTTGAGCAACGATTACTTTTGTGTAATATGTGAATACATGCTTTTTTTATGATAAACATATTTTTTTTTTTAAAAAAAAAAAGAAAAACTTACATGACACCGTCTTGATCTACATCGCGAATAAAGGTGGATTGGTTTTCAACAGGATATAAAGATTCCCAATCGGCTCGTGTCAGTTTTCGATCGACAATGGCATTGGCCGGCCTTAACACATCGCCTACGTTTTTTTTTTTTTTTTTTTTTTTTTTTTCGTTTTAGTCAGAATAGGTTGGGGATTGCGCCAATATCATTTTGTTTTAAAAAAAAATTACAAATTTTCTGCAGGGTAACGGCTTGAATAGGTTGTCGAATAGCTGGCTCTCGACATTTAGGACAGCATTTCTTTTGCCCAAACCAGTGAATAATGCATCCGCCACAGAAAGAATGACCTACGGAGAGAAAGAAATAATTAGCATGCTGCTTGTGTGATCTTGTAAAAGGGTGAACAAAGTAGAGAGAGAGAGAGAGAGGGGGGGGGGGTTTACCTACCGCAATTCAATACATGTGGATCGTGAAAAAGACCCGTACATATACTGCACTTTGTTTCTATAATGACATGTCAAAGTCTATTTTTTTTTTCTATCTTTTTTTTTCTTCTTTTTTTGTGTGTGCGTGTATGTGTCTGTATACCTTCTTCGATAAGGGCTAATTTCTTTTGTAGGTCTGACATTACGATTATATTTATTTACAAATGTAAAAACAAAAAGAAAAAACAAAAAGATATGTATAAAAAAAAAGGGACGTGACAGCAAATTTAACGCCCACAAACAGAGATAAAATGCATTGTTCCAAGAAATAAGGTGTGTGTGTAACTAAGCCACTTGCAAGAGTAGTTGAGAATTAATCTGATGTCCATCACAGATACCTTCAAAGACACGCCAATAGTCCCAATAACCATACAAACTGGCGGTCTGATACACTTGTTTGGCCAATTTCTTCAACTGAGGTTGCGAATGAGGCCAGTCTTGACACAGTTCCATCACCTCAAAGGGTTTCACGGGATAATCCAAATCCATCAAGTCATTTGTGTAGTAGCTCTTTTGATGCTCCGTCGTCGCTGTGGCGAATTGCACCACCTGTAGTGTAAACAGTGTCGTTTGTGCTGTACTGGATAAAATACCCAACAAATCATTTCCAATAATAGCCATGCC
The DNA here is from genome assembly GCA_016758985.1 of Mucor saturninus. Classification (NCBI taxonomy): domain Eukaryota; kingdom Fungi; phylum Mucoromycota; class Mucoromycetes; order Mucorales; family Mucoraceae; genus Mucor; species Mucor saturninus. The sequence continues at coordinate 32,161 of JAEPRD010000017.1, read as the reverse complement.
GTGACATTTATTCTCGTTCGTGTTTAAAGCTTTTGAAAGAATCGACAAGGTTTCTTTTTCCACCCCATTGGCATGGGACGCTAGTTCCATTACATGTTTCTCAATTGTCGGGTATATATTGGGTGGCGACTTTACAAAACTCGAAATGCAAATCGTGTTTCCAAACGTCCATTGCGGTGCACTCGATAGCACCTCGTCCTCTTCTTCTGCTGACGTGGTTTCTAACGACTTTATAGAATGTTTGATGATGAAGGGAATGGTCAAATAACCTATTGATAATGTAACTGCAATCGTCATGATTTAGAACGGGACAAAAGAAACAAAAAAAAATATATATCAATGTCTGGCTGACTTTGACTCCCGTTTAGAACGTCCCTTTTTTTTTTTTTTGGACGACATTCTCTTTACGAAAATATTTGCTGGTGATACAAAATGGTAATGTGGTGTTAGACATACTTGGCTGTTTCTCTTGACAGTGTCTTTAATAAAATGTCAGTATAAAGATCGCGTGACTCTAAAAAAAAATATTAACATTCTATTTTTTTACAACACTCAAATTTCACTTTTGCAAATTAATTTTGATTCGTCCAGAAAAAACTTAAAAAACGTCCAAATTTCCTTTTTTCTTTTCGGTCTTTCTTTTTTTACTTTATACAATGGAATCACATAAAGGCATTTTAAAAAATACGTGTCAGCCCAAAGATACGCACAAGTAAATAATTCCTCTCCCCCCCACAGGCCAAAATAGGAGATATTAAACCTTTTCTTTTCTCTATTAAATAGGTTAAAGTGGGACGAGAACAAACTCAAGGAGACTGAAAAACTAAAAGAGCAAGTGACAATGAAAGTAGACGAGCCTAATACGCCTTATGTGCGTTACAATAGTGATCTAGACGAGGTCACTAACTGGCAAGGTTAGACTGATATGTTTATATGAAAAAGAAACTCTGTCAAATAACTGTCCATCCAATTATGTGTAGATTTACCAGAGAATATAAGAGCAGCGCATGAAGAGCCCGAGGACTTTTGTTTAGATGATGATGATATGGGTGGTCAAAGCGTCAATAAGATTTCGTTTGGTACAGATGCATGGGATGAAGAAGAGGAGAGAGAAAAGCAGGAGGAAGGCAAGTATAGACACCCCTTCCCCCAAAACATCACTTTACAAAAAAAAAAATTATATTAAATTGTGTAACTCTTTTATATAAACAGCTCGTAAGCGGCATGAGGAATTCGAACGAAAGCGCGCTCAACATTATGGACATACAGCAGACATTGTATTTCACCCTAAAGAATGAAAAAAGGGCTAATAGTTTTATTCACAGTAATAAAAAAGGTTTAAGAAAATATACACAAAAAAAAGTTAGTTTTCGGAGGAAGAATGGGTGTTTGAATAGTAAATGTCAGGTACTGATAGTTCACAGTCGACTCGTGTAGGCTGGTAGTGTTGATCGGATCTGTCGAAGGATGCTATTGTGACAATGGGAAATATTAGTGATCTGAGTAATTATTATAAAGAAGGGACGCATGTAGTGTATAATGTGTGTGTGATTGTAGTGTGTGTGTGTGTGTAGTGTGGGCATGTAATGTGGGTGATTGTAGTGGGTATACTAACAAGAGTGAAGTCCAATGTATGTCTAAAATATAATTATAAAGGAGATTAGTTAAAAAAGATGATAACCCCGATCCAGTCTAGTCTAGTCTAGTCTAGCCCAGTGCGTACCCTGTCATTGTCATCTTCAAATAAAAAGCGATCCATCACATAGTCCGAGTTTGCATGCAATGCCTCTCGTTCGTACTTTTCCTTTTCGGTACTCGTTAATGAATTCCAGCGATCGTATGCAATGGAGGTAATCTCGGGTATGGAAGTCCCACTTAAGTCTCGTTTTAATTCATTGAGGAATTCATCAAAGGCAGTAATTGGTTTTGAAGGCACATGTTGCTTTCGCTTCTTTTGAACATGATGGTGATTATTATAGTACGTATTTGGACTACTGCGTCGAATTGTATGTTCGTCTGGAATGAATCGGGTCGTCTTCGTTGTCGTGGTTACTGTTCCTGGTTTTGGCATATGGGAAGTCCCTAAAAAAGTACAAATGATGATTTTTATAGCCTTTCTTTATTTTGTGTCTTAGGGAGATTGTTTATAATTACCTGGTTCATCATATCCATAATTTATTAAAATCGGCGTAGAAATAGGAACACCACGAGCAGTTGCTATGGCCCGTTGCAGTAACTATATTAAAAAAAAAAAAATATTATTATTAATAATCGAGGGTTAGCAAATCATGACGTGTGGGGTTATATATTTTTTTTATGATCCTTTTTATGTAAATTTAGCAAAATTGTTGCACAATACCTACTCGTCGATGCCCACGCTTAACGTTTAATGAAATTAAATCTGTTTCTGTGATATCAAATAACTGATAGGAGAAACGAAGAAGGGGAGGGGGGGGGATAAGCAATAAGATTAGAGTCCGTATATTAAAAGGAGTCATTTTTTTTTTGTTTCTATTTGGATATATCACTATTTGATGACAACTTACAGATAATAACCTATCGAATCCTTCTTCAATGAGTGTGGCAGCATATTGGTCCAGTTTATATTGCTTTAGAAACTCTCGCAATTGTTCTTGTCTCGCTTCATCCTCTCCACTTGAATTCATGTTACGATCTAATTTATGCAAAACGAAAGAAATAACAACACTGTACATTTTAGTAATCAACAAATGAACCTCCCCAAAAACACTAAAACAATATGCTTTACCGTTTATTAATGGCGTATATTTAAAATAGTTTTTATTTTATGTGTAAAATAATATGTGTGTCTGTGTGCGTGTGTGTGTGTGTATGTGTGTGTGTAAGTGTTCTCGACGAAAAGGGAGTAAAAAAAAAAAAAAAAAGTTAGACTCATGGCTTTTTCGGGATTTTCCAAATGTCTCTGAAAAAAAAAAAAAATTGAATTTACGGGAAAATATTTACCCGTTAAGCTAAAATAGCAAATTCGAAGTGGTCTCCTTTAAAACGACAATATATAGAAAAAGAAAGAGTTTTGCCCCTTACAAAAAAAAAAGTGAAAAAAAAAAGAAAAAACCCTTGAACTCGTGTTTTTATAATTATTGACGTTTTAGCTTCGATTCCCACTTTGGTTTTTTTGCATAAAAAAATACTGCATCATTCTAAATTGAACTCCCTTTATATAAATATGTTGTCTCTTTTACATGTAGTAATCACTTAAAATAGAAAAAACCCTTAAATACCCACCTTATAAATGTCTCTGTTCATTTCTTTATTTTCTTTCTTTCTTTATACTTTTTTTTAACTTTTTCTCTATTTTTTTACTTAAACCATGTCGTTACCTTGTATCCAACAGCAACAACAGAGATTTATTAATCCCAATTCATTAACTCAACAGCAACAGCAACAGTTGCAACAGATACAAGACCAGCATCACAACACTAATAATAGCAATAGTGAATACAATCAATTCATGAAAAGACAGCATCAACAACAACACCAACACCAACACCAACAACAACAACAACAACAACAGCAACATACAAGAAGATTTAGTTATACTAGTATGTTATCTGATGCTGACGGATGCTATCTCCCCAACAATTCTTCGCCTTCCAATGACAGTGATGACTATGTTCAGCAAGAGACACCCCCACCTTCTTCTGTTAGCCCTGTGTCTGTCACATCGTTCATTGATCCCATCTACGTGGATATTCAGACAAAATACCACCCGCAAATGATGAATGGTGGGCAGCAACAGATTCATTATTATGATCCACACCAAAAAAATTTCTCTTCCAACAATATGTATCGCAATAACTCAATGATGCATTTTCCCATGAATAACATGTCGATGAATAAGAATATTTCTCGCCCTGTAACTCCTGTCTCTCCTCCTCTCATTTTAAAAGACAATTATCATCAGCCCAGTAGTAATAATAATAATTTGATTTCATCCTCAACCACAAACACATCCGCCAGCAACAACAATACCACAACAACAACAACAACACCAACAGCACCAACAGCAGCAGCAGCAGCAGCATCTAACAATAATAATAATAATAATAAAATTAAGAAAACACCTCGCTCTCGAGGACGTCGTGTCTCCAATATTCCGGGATGCAATTCTCGTATGTTTACATGTAAGGCGGATTCTTGTGGTAAAGTATTTAAAAGATCCGAGCATCTTAAACGACACATCCGCTCTATTCACACCCTGGAAAAACGTAAGTCCTGATTACTTCTACCAAAAAAAAAAAAAAAAAAAAAAAAAAAAAAAAAAACTCACATTTCATCTTTAGCTTTTGAGTGCCCTTATCATAGCTGCAACAAGAGATTCTCAAGATCAGACAATCTGAACCAACACATCCGTATCCATAGACACAGCAGTAATAGTGCAACCAAGGAAACCATGTTAAATAAGCCATCAAAGCAACAACAACAACAACAACAGGCATCGCCTTCATCTAATACTGCTATTCATCATCATCATCAGCAGCAACAACAACAACTCCATCATCACTTTAATAGTAATAATAGTACTTTTTCCAATTTTATTTAAAAGTCGTTTAATGACCTTTATTTTTCATCTGCTCCTCTCTCTCTCACTCTCTCTCCCATCCACCCCCAAACCTCCTCACTCCTCCCCTTTCATATCAAAAATAATAATAATAATAATTACAACATGAAAAAAAAAGATTTAGTGTATGCTCCTTATGTAATAATAAACATCAAATATGGTTATTAGATTAATGTCTCTCTTTTTTTTTTTGTTTACTTTTTTTTTTGTGCTAAAACGTCTCTCTTCTTTCCTCTCTCTCCTGAAAATCTCCCTTTTTTGTAATAGGAGAGAGAGAGAGATCACCATCGAAAATATAGCCACCTTAAATAATTAACAATTTCAAAATGAACGAATAAAAAACTAACTTACTAAAATAAAAAAAAAAAGTTATTATTGACGTAGAGACAATCTACAATTAATCTGCATGTTTAAATAGTGAAACTCTATTTTGAATATCTTGTATGTACAAACTTCAAAATAATACTTGTTTCTTTCTTGCCTATCACAGCAAACTTTTGAACATTTCAATTGCAGTACATGTTATTGTTTAAACTGTACATTCTCTTCATTAACCAATCAAATTCTTTTCCCCTTTTTTCTTTTCTTTCTCCACCCCTCCTCCTCCTCCCCCCATAACCCCCTTTCATAGTGACTTTCTTTACTTCTTTTTTTTTTTTCAAAGATAGATCTAAACATGTTGAATAGATCGGTACTCAGTAGAAGCTATTCTTCTTTAGTGCGTAACTTTAAAGTACCCACACCGTTCAGTAAAAAGACAAACTTGATTGGCCTCACACTCGATGACCTCAAAGTCGAACTGGAAGGCTTGCAGCATACCAAGTCCTTTACACCTTTGCAGATCTGGCAGCACATGTACAAAAAAGGCATTACTCAGTTCGAAGACATGCCTAATCTCTCCAAGGATCTTCGACAAGAACTCAGTGCCAAATACGAGATCAACTATGGCGAAGTCAAGGTAAGCTCCATTTCTTTTTTTTTTTTTGCATATGCATATATAATTTCTGACACAAATTGGGGGGTTCATCAAAAGCTGGATAAGGTGGCATTGGATAATACTCGTAAATTCTTGATTGGATTCAACACAAAACAAGACCCTAAAGCAATTGTAGAAACCGTCATCATACCCGAGATAAAACGATCGACGCTTTGTGTATCTTCTCAAATTGGATGCTCTCTCAATTGCAGCTTTTGTCACACAGGCACACAGAAATTAGAGCGTAGTTTAAGCTCGGGGGAGATTGTGGGTCAATACATGATTGCGGCCTCTGCTTGTGGTGATTTTCCGTTTGCGGATGAAAAGAAAAAGATGCTGTCTAATATGGTCTTTATGGGTCAAGGTGAACCCTTGTACAATTGGCGTCATGTCAGTAAAGCCATTCGGGTACTTACAGACGTTCAAGGTCTGAACTGGTCCAAGCCTAAAATCACCATCTCTACCTCTGGTGTCGTTCCTTTAATACCCAAGATTGCAACAGAGTTGGGTGTCTCGTTAGCTATTTCGCTTCATGCGACCAACAATGAATTACGAGATATTCTCGTACCTTTAAACAAGACTTTCCCTCTTGAAATGGTCTTGGAAGCCTGTAAATCGTATGCACATCACATGGGCAACAGAGGAAGAAGAATTACCTTTGAATATGTTATGCTGGATCACGTGAATGATTCGTTATCCGATGCTAGACTCATGGTCAAATTATTAAAACAGTTACCTGCCCACGTCAACCTGATGTAAGCCTTATATTTATGTCCCCCCCCACTACGCGCGTACGCTCTCAAAAAAAAATCTAACATGTAATTTCATTTTTTTAGACCCTTTAACCCTTGGCCTGGAAGTGGTTATGTGTCTACCAATATGGAACAAATAGAGAGATTTGCTCAAGTCGTGGTGCAAGGTGGTGTTCACTGTACTATCCGCAGACCCAGAGGTCAAGGTAAGCTAGCTTTTTTTTTATATATATATATATATATATATATATGTACGCGCCTTGAATTCTAATGCCTTCCTTTTTAGATATCATGGCGGCCTGTGGTCAATTAAAGAGTTCAGAAATCAATAAACAGACTAAATAAAAATGTACATCTGTGACTTTTGAACTGCCCACCTTAAAAAAAAAAACGTGTGACGTAGCCCATATTTTTTTTAAAAAAAAAATTGGTTTTTTTTTTTTTTTCTTTTCTTCCCTTAATTGATCTCTTTTAGTGAAAGGAAAATAAATTAAATAATGTTTGGGTCAACAACAACTACTAATACAGGGTTTGGAGGGTTTGGTACTCCAGCCGCTGCAACAACTACAACAACGACACCTTCCTTGTTTGGAAGTGCACCTTCTACCAGTACACCTTCATTATTTGGAAATTCCTCTACCAGTACGTCTTCCTTGTTTGGTGGTGCTGCTTCTACTACTTCTGCCCCTACTTCCACTGCTGCTACTTCTTCATTATTTGGAGGTGCACCCACCAATACACTCTCCTCCTTTGGAACCACACCCGCCGCCACGAGTAGTGCACCCTCCTTGTTTGGTAGTACACCAACTCCCTCTCTTTTTGGCACCTCCACAAATACCAACACAGCAGCAACAGCGACAACAGCAGCAAAGCCTTCATTCTTTGGAACGAGTGGTAATAGTACGTTTGGCAACACAACCACCAGTGGTGGCAATTCTCTTTTTGGAGGTAATGCAGGCGCAGGAGCAGCTGCCTCTACCTACGCACAAGCATCTCATTCCGTGTTTAACGCACCAACAGCACAACAACAACAAGAAGAAGGAAAAGGGTATTTGGATTTAGATACCTGTTTTCCTGATACCAAAGTACCTCATTTTGTTGTCACGCCTCAAGGGTTGACGCGTACGGTGGTGCCTGCAAATTTTTTCATTGGAAGTAGTAAAAGTACAAGAGATAAACAGGTCACGAATGTCGAGTCAAAGAATATCGATGAATTTTCCTTGACTTCGGTTGGGTTCAGTGAAAGCAACAAGACTTTGCCTTTTTACTTGACTTCTTCTGCAGATAACACCAACACCAACAACAACAATAATAATAATAACAACACCAATAATAACAATACCTCGGTAAAGGCCCAAACAAAAAAAAAATATTTTATATAGGCTGATCTTTTTTTTTTTCTGTTATTTGTGTATACTCACACCGCCTTTTTTTTTTTTTTTGGTTGCTATAGACTGCCAACAACCAATCACCTATTCCTATTTACAGTGCGAAAAAGAGAGTGCTTGAAGGAAGCCATTTAGATACTGGGTAAGTTGGGGAATTTTACATAAAGGAAAGGGAGAGGTGGGGGGGGGAGAACGGCTTATTAAAGTAGTATGTTATGTAGCCGCAACGTCATGGCTAAGAATGAACAAGGGATATTTTCACATGGAAAAAGCGAAGTAGTCAACAATGGATTTAATCAACACTTGAATTCAGTGGGAGGAGGTGAGCCACCTTTTGAATCACTGAATGAAACGGGTATCCAGACGGTAGGAGGACAAGGAGTTGGAGGAAGAGGCGGGTTATTCACGCAGACGAGCAACGAGATGAATAACCCATTTGGATTATTCAACACAAGCCGTAGCGTGGATCCTACAAAGACCCGTGTTCGCGTATTTGGATATGATGGAAAGGATGTGGAAAAGATCATCAAGTATTTTACAAACCTAGGTGAATTAGCCGAGCCATGCCAAAGTCAAGGCAATTGGATCACATTTAATTACGTGTCACCTCAAGTGGCTCAAAAGGCAATCGAATGTAACGGAATGAACATTGACCAAAATCATCTGGTGGGTGTAACATGGGATGAAAGAGCAAAACAAGTAGAAAACTTACATTATCAGCCTCAACAAAATGATTTATACAAGAGACAAAGTAGTTTCATGAACATCTTTTCCGTCGATCATCAACAAGGCGAACAAAAACTCGTAGATAAAATTAGAGAAAAACTATTGGGCTGGTAAAAAACCACACGAAGAAAAAAAAAATTATATATAATTACCATAAATAAATTAGTATGATGTCACACCACTCCTTATACAAAGAAAAAAAAAAACTTTTTTGTTGTCCCATTTTCTTTTCTTTTCATCTCTCCCTAATAATTTAACCAAAAAACATGAATCATCATCGCACCATCGGTAATAAGAGACTGAGCATTAAAAAAAAATAATAATAAAAATAAGCTAACATTTTCAAGTTCAGAAACAGACGAAGGGTACGTAGAGCAGAGATTCGACGAACCTTACTTCATGAAGCATTGGACTGATGATCAAAAAGCAGGTAAATGACAAGTGTACATGCATATATATATATACATATATAATTTTTTTAACCCATGCACCCTTATATATCCCCTTCCCCGAGTAGAATTTGCATATCAGCTTTTATTATGCATTCCCATCTCAAAGACTTTAAATGTGGTAGATAGATTATCACCGCTCTTACATCGTGATTTCATCTCTGTAAGTGATATATGCATTTATATTTATATATATATATATATATATATATATATATTTCTCTCTCCCTATATATATATTAAACCCCCTCTTTCCCATTATCTACGAAAAAAAATAGGCTTTACCGTTCGAAATATCCAGCCAAATCTTACTTTGTCTCGACGTCCAATCATTAACTTGCATGTCCCGCATCTCTAAAAAATGGAAACTAGCAAGCGAAGACCAGACATTGTGGAAAGACCTATTTTATTCAGCAGGCTGGACGTCGAATAAGGAAGCCATCCACGAGTATCTCACCAACAAACCTACAAAAACATCCCTCGCCTCGTGTATCCCCAGAACAACAGATGCCAGATTAAAACCCTTTAAACGATCGACTGATTTTGACCTCAGTCGTAATACCAGTAAAAGCAGTAGTAGTAATCAGAACAGTCTAGCTATTCGACCCACACAAGTTTACCCATCTCGTTCTCAGCCATGTTCAAGTAGTGCTTCCAGTTATCATCATTCTCAACAGCAACAACAGCGTGAATTACTTGCTCATTTGGTGACAGAACGACCTTTTTTAAATCGACCACCGCCTCGAAGACATGTCAAATACGACGAGACCGCCATTTTTCATTACAAGGAGACCTTTGATACCCGATTCATTAACTGGAAACGCCTCTACCGTAACCGAAATACGATCGAGAGAAGGTGGCAAGACGGTCGATGTAAAGTCAAACAATTCCCGCCTCCCGTCAAACATGAGCTTATTGTGGATAATGAAACCCAACATAACGGCGGCATCTATTGTTTACAGTTTGATCACTCTATTCTTGTCACTGGCAGTCGAGATAGAAATTTAAAAGTATGGGATATCAAAACAGGACGTTTAAAATTCACGTTGGAAGGACATTCGGGAAGTGTTCTGTGTTTGCAGTTTGATCATCGCTATTTGATTACCGGAAGCAGTGATAGTACCCTTATCGTATGGGATATTCATACAGGTCAGAAAATTAAGTCATTGGTGGGTCACGGTGAAAGTGTCTTGAACGTCAAATTGCTAGATAATACTGTCGTCAGTTGCTCCAAAGATAGAACCGTTCGTATTTGGGATCTCGAAAAGGGGTCTTTGGAAATGACCTTGAGAGGTCATCGTGCGGCTGTCAATGCTGTTCAATTCAAGCATGATAAAATCGTCTCTGCCTCGGGTGACCGCACCATTAAAATATGGGATATTGTAAGTTGGGAAAATTATAATAATTGATGGATATAGATTGACATATATATTTGTAGAATACGGGTAAATGCATAAAGACGCTGGATTCCCATAGCCGAGGTATTGCATGTGTGGAATACGACGGACAATATATTATCAGTGGATCAAGTGATCAATCAATCCGTGTTTGGTCTGCAGATACGGGTGAATGTCTTCATACACTGGAAGGTCACACTGACCTTGTACGCACACTGCAATTGGATGGTAAATCCAAACGCATTGTGAGCGGGAGTTACGATGGTTCACTGAAGATCTGGAGTTTACAAGACGGGAAATTATTAAAAAGTTTTGATCAAGCTGTCTATGGAAGAATACTTAACCTACAATTCGATTATGGACGTATTGTTTGTTGCTCTAATCTGGGAAAAATCGTAATGTACGACTTTACACATGGCATCGATACACAATTTCTCCTTTAATTTTTTTTTTTTCTTTTTTTTTTTGTAAAAAAAAAAAAAAAACGCCCATTGTTTGACTGCGAAAACGCGTTATCCTGTATTATAATTATTATTTTTTTTTTACCCTTTTTTTTTTTTTTTCTTTACAAAAAACTTTTTTTTTTTTTTCTTTTTCTTTTTCCATATATAACATAAAATGTCTGATCGTCGTGCCAAACTTTTGGCTTTAGCCAACAAACGTAAACATGTGAGTGACGACTCGAGTAGTGATGAAGATAAATTGTCAAGCAAAAAATCCAAACGGTAAATAGGAACTCTTTCTTATTGTTATTCTTTCCTTACCAACCGTCTCTTAGTAATACGAAGCCCAAAAAATACACAGCTGTCAAGGATAGTGACGATGACGACGACGACGACGACGAGGACGACGACGACAATGACGACGACGAAGAAGTCGATAGCGGTAAGCTTTGACTGTTACTACATTGAACCTTCTTTTTTTTTTTGTTAAAGAAAAACAAATCAATAGACTTGGAAGAAGACTTATCTGAAGAGGAAATTAAGCCAAAAAAGAAATCATCAAAGCCTGTTAGAAAAGTAGCTAAAGAGAAGCGAGCTAAAAGTGATGATGAAGGATCCGATGAAGGCAAGGGTATCTCTGGTAATTCCCGGCTTCTCAAAGTAAAATGAATATGGGTATTAACTCTCTTTTTTTTTATTGTAGAGGATGAATTGCAATTGTTGGATACAAAGTTGATTATTCCAGGTGGCAGAAGAACACGTGGAAAGAAGATTGATTATAAACAATTCGGTGCCGACCCTGAGGACGAAGAATAGACATATGTTTTTATGCTGATTTCTTAATAATAATAATAATAAAAAATATCCCGTCTTTTTTTTTTATTATTATTATTATTCTCTCTTGCAGCAAAAGCAATATCTTCTTTACGGGTTATTTTTTCCCTCTTTTATCTTTGGACCTGCTTACTGCAGGTTGATAACTGCAGTGTGTAACAGTGATAACAAGAGAACAAAAGGCATATTCTCGATGATCAGCTCTCAATACTTTGTGCCTACACAGCAACGCATAAATCATTATTCTATCATATGCAATGTGAATATACTTAACGAGAGAAATATAGCTTTTGCAGTGTGCACCTTATTCATCTCCGCTTGATCTGATTTTTAAAAAGTCAAGTATCCCACAATTCGTCACAAATGTCATTTTTATCTTGTGGCAGGACAGAATTACCCCTCGTAAAGGGTTCTACGGACATGTAAACAAACAAAATAGAAGGCTCTCTCCCTCCGTAGTATACTGTGGAAATAAAAATAGAAGGGACAAAGAGGGGGAGGCGAAAAAGAGCCTTGGCCCAACTTAAAGGCCCGTGCGTGACGTTTCTTTCCAATTAGCATCATTTTCCTTTTATTTTTCATTTTCTCTTTCCTTTTTATTCCTTCCTTTTGCTAATTACAATGTCGCATTCCACTGCCTATGTTGACGCATTCCTGGTATGAATTCCTCTTGAGAGAAACATGAGGAGGTTGCCCTTTTTAATCAATTTTGTTTGGCATGAATTTTAATAGACAAAAAAACCTAAAGAGGGTATTCATATTGTTCAAAGTAGACTCAAGGATATTATGACACTTGATACAGAACTTGCCGAATATTTTAAGGAAAGGTAACACGGGCATAATCACACGTGTCATTTTTTTTAAAAAAAATACCCTAAATGAGTCAAAAAATTACATTTAGAGCTGAAATTGAAGATAATTACGCAAAGAGTTTAGCTAAAGCATCCAAACGATTGTACACCACCGATCCAAGCGTCTTAGGGTAAATCCTGATTTACGTCTTATTTACAAAAATATCACTCACACCTTTTTTCCCAATTATTACAGTCACTTTGCTCCCGTTTGGGATTTACTGCTAAAAGAGTACAACCAAATCGCCAATTGTCATTCTGAAATGGCATACAAAATCACCCAACAAATCGAAAGACCACTAAGATCACCACCCTCCGATGATTATGATAAACTACAACAGGTACTTTATCCCGCCGCCGGCTATTTTCTATTTTTCTTCCTCCGTAATTAATTATTTATATATAAATATATAGATGGAGCCCTTTATTCATTCGTTAGAAACCAAGGTAAAAAAAAAAAAAGGGACAGTAGGTTATTTTCTCTTTTCCTTTTATTTAACACGGATTAGAATAAACTGTCCTCGGTGAAAGGATCCATCTTTAAAAAATCACAAAGTAGCAAATCCAATTGGGAAAATGAAGGAGTCGATTATTTAAACTTGTCTCAGGGAATTGACGAAGCGCGGTTGAATAGATTAAAATCTTCTGTCCAACAATTCGAGCAAATTCAATGTGACCAATTACAGAAAAGATTGTCCTTGGCCAATACCACTCTAATCGCCACTGACAAATTCGATATTCAACACGATATTCAGGATTTCTGCTCAGAAAGAGGAAAAGGACTCATGACAATTGCACGTCCCTCTCAGCCCAGAAATAGCGTTTCGCATGATTCTCTACGTTCCACAGCATCTTCTACAAACAAATGTAATATCTACCATCAATATATATGGTATATACTCAATTTTAACTCCTACGCTCTTTATAGTCAAATCCGTATTCATGAAAAAGAAAAAACATAGTAAATTGGACGGTGAAGATGGTCAATCACAAGACTCCTATTCTCCTATGGATAACCAATTTTCTACTAATGATCATCAATCACCATCAGGTACAATTCCCGTTGCACCCATCATGAACGATACCAACAATGTAGGTACTCGTTAAGACACTCTTTAGATTTTTACATACATCTTATCCCTCCACACACACACTACTATTTAGACTCCTTTAGTCGATTCAGAAGGTTATTCAGTGCCTACCACAACAGGCCAATTCCCTACCATCGCATCCGATATCTCATCCCGTAATACTTCAGACGATGTAGACTCGGATTTCCAAAGGTAACATCACTTTTTAACTTGTTCCGCATCTATCAATTGACTTCGTTGTTTCGTCTATTAGCCTTAAATTAAACCAAAAGTTACAAATTAATATCAAGGACAGCGTCCTAAAAGAAGAGTCTTCCGAAAGTAATGAATCATTCACCAAGGTTGCTAGTATGTTGCGCGAGGTAATACATCAAACCCTGCCCATCTTTTTTCTTCAATGTTAGACTTATATCATATTTTATCATTTAGCGTACACCTACTATTACAAGAAAACCGAGAGGAAGAAGAGAGTAATGTCTTTTTTCTTGAGATTTTATAGCACACAGCTAATCCTGTTTTTTTCATTCTTTATATATATATGTATATTTTAGAAGTTCCATGCTTAGATCTCAGACAGACTCTTCACTTTATAGTACATACAATGATTCATCCAATAATATGAACCGCAGTAGTTCCATGTTATCCATGTCGTCCATGGATACTGGAAATTCCAACCCCTTCTTACAACAACAACAGCCCATGGTAACCGAGTCTGCCCCGTACACCAGCTCTCCTCAACTCTTGCACCACTCTCCCGTCACACTAGTCGACTCGCCCATGACTACCACAAACAACAGTTGGCAACTTCAACCCATTCTGGAAGACCAGAATCCAGAAGTTCATATCTCTATCCATGAAAAGACTAGTATGATAGATGAATACCATCGAATGCATGTCAAAGGACAGGTCTCATTGACATACACTGGATCCACACAAACACCCGTCCTTTTAGCTGCTTCACATCTGGAGGGCCTTCAACAATTAATACCAAATCCTCAGTATATCTCGGTAGCCACAGACCATTTCATATTAGATACATCACATTTTCCTCAAGGTCAACCCGTCCCTTGTTTCACCTATGAGGTTGAGTTAAATGGCGATGGTCGGTTAGCCCTGCCGCTGTATTTATCTCCCTCGTGGAAATGCACAGATGGTGTGACGTACTTGATGATCAAGCATTCCCAGCAACAGCAACAGTCTCCGGATAAATTAAAGGGATCCATTCATGTATTTTACAATAATGTGACAAATGTCCAAAGCACACCTCAGGGTATCTGGGACATGAGTAAGAACCGTTTAACATGGCATCTCAAAGATTTAATCGAACAATATCACAAAGAAAAGGAACCACCACGATTACTTGCTAAATTCTTTCTTGATGAGGACAAGAGGGTGGGAACATCCCAACCTGTTTATTTTAATTATCTTCAAAAGGATGTTTCCGCCACTGGATTTTCTATCCGTGTATTAGAGGGCGCATCTATCAAACAAACTTTAGAAACACTTGTTCAATCTGAAAACATTATTTTACATTAAATTTTTTTTTTTTATTATTTATATCTATTTCTTTACATTATTTGCAACCTTTTTTTTTTTTCTTTGATAAACCATTTTTCACCATGAGAATCGCAAATCCTTATTTCTAACTATGACTTTCTGTCAAAATGATATTAACAAGTCATTTACTACAGGTTCTACTTTTAATGAAGCTATTATACCCAATCTTTATGTTTCACCTCCCCTAAACATTTCTATAACAAGTAAAGGCTCAAACATTAAGGGTGATAGAGTAATCAATTATTTCATCCTGACATAATTCAGCCCAGCTTTTGTTTATTTATCAATAAATAAACTCGTTCACAGACTTTTTTTCTTCTTTTTTTCTTCCTTTCTCTTATTTTTATGTATAGAACTATCTTTATAAAAGAGATAAGTTACATTAAAAGGTTAGTTGATAATGACTTTTTTTTTTTCAAGAAAACTCATAAGTAGTGCCTGCTTTCTCTTATAGAAAGGGTTCGCTCCAACTCTTGGCCACATAGAGACCCAGGGTTCATTTTCTTGGAGGAACAAATTTGATGACAAAGGCTTAATTTGAGTACACCGTAACAGCAAAGACTATTGCCCGAAGAGGTGTGACTTCAGGGTAATAGTCTTCAACATGCCTGATTTTGGTAGTTTTTGTCAAACAAACAAAGTAAGTTAACCCTACGTAAGAAGCCATATAATTAAATTATTTTTTAACACCTGTTTTCACATACAGGACAATGGATCGGTTATAGCTTTAAAGATAGAGCTGGCGGGTTACTCACCACTATGCTATCGAAGATCGCATATTTTGGATAAAAGTGATTGAACTTTTTTTATAAATTTACGCGAAATCCTCCGTCGTTCAGATCTTATTTCTGAGCACAAGGAGGATATTAGTGCCGGCCTCTATAAAGAGTTGCCGGACATTACAAAATCCGTAAGTTTTAATAAACAACCCGACAAAAAATATTCAGTTACAAGGCACTCACTACCTCCATCGCAACTAGGTGCATAGCCTTCGAAGCTCAGTAGGTGTTGAAGCCCTGGCTTTCTTAAATGACCTCAGTCAAAAGCTGGGTAACACCCTCGACCGACAAGAAATCGGCGCAATCGTCAATGTTATGTTGAGATGTATTGTCGGCACAAAAAAACTAATAACGTTGAAGCTTGCTTAGGGTTGAGAGGCATTCTTGGAAAATATCAACTTGCACCTCTGCACTGTTGAAGTTGTGCATTAAAAGTAGACTTAAATAAAAAAATAATAAAGGGATACAATCATGAGTCTTGTCAACTTATTTGCATAAAAATTAATTGAGAGCTAATTAGTTGGGAAGGTTTGCCCTGGTATTTATAGAAGATTAAGGATAATTGTGGCTTGTCTATTTAACAGATCAGATCCATCGAAGTTTTATATGATGGACCATTCATTAGCATTATTGATAGTCGTGTTGTAACGGGATTCTAACTGCCCTTAGACTTAAAAAATAACTATATACAACACCAACCGTGAATCCTTAGAGAAACAATCCTTTCTTATAAAGTATCAGCTTAGATTTGGCTTGTGAGAGATAAAAGAGGTAAATTTATTAAACGACGAGTCGCCATATATTGTACTGTTCGATATAATACGAAACAGTTCAAGCTTAAACACTTTGGATAACAATAATAGCAGGGACTGCTATTACTTCTTCTTGATTCTTTTTTATTATATGAACCAGTCAGAAACGCTACGCAACAAGAGGACCATTGGGGTGTTTTAAAAAAATTGTTATTTAAAAAAAAGGTATATGCGTATTTAAGAGAGAAAAAAGGTGGTTTTTGACATGCATATTTCAATCATGACAGCTGTAAAAAAAATAATTTAGCCTGTCATCTTTTATACTTTTAGTATTTCATTTAAACACTAAAAATCAATTGGTTCCATCAAGGCCTTGACTTATGTCACTCAACATGTGCGATATTTATTTGCACGCGACAAAAAAATCTATCTCTTTACTTTTAAATTTCAAATCCCGATTTCTCATAAATATTTTTTTTTCTTCCCACAGCCCTTACTCTTTTGTCTTCAATTAACCATGAACCGTCCACTTAAAGAACGCGTTGCTAAGGTATGTAGATCAAGCCGGAGACTTTGAATAGTCAATTATTGACTCTTGTTCTAGATCACATCTCTGAAAGATGTCGAAAAACAATATAGCATGATACCCAAGCTTTTTAAAGAAAAAGAAACTGATTCTAATTGGGAAGGAAGACTTGAAGTCTTAAAAAATTTGCGCGAAATCCTCCGTTGCTCAGAACTCCTTTCTGAGCACAAGGAGGATATTAATGCCGGCCTCTGTAAAGAGTTGCCGAACATTGTAAAATCCGTAAGTTTTAATAAACAAACCGACAAAAAAATTCAGTTACAAGGCACTCACTACCTCCCTCACAACTAGATATCAAGCTTACGAAGTTCGGTGGGTGTTGAAGCCCTGGCTTTTCTAAATGACCTTAGTCAAAAGCTGGGTAACACCCTCGACCAGCGCACAGTCGTTGTGATCGTTGACGCGATGTTGAAGTGCAGTGTCAGCACAAAAAAAATAATAATGTTGAAGCTAGATGAGGCATCTGGAGAATTTTATAAAAACACCAACTTTCACCTCTCTGTGCTTCTCAAGTTATGTAGAACAAGGTCCGATAAAAATGTACAGCTTCGCCAATATGCATGTAAGAATATCACAACCATCGTGGAAACACATGCATCCAAAGAACATGTCAAAAAAATCATCGATACGAGCACTGGACTCTCCACCATCGAGGCATTCTTGATAACCGGTCTTTCAGATGCTTCGCCTGCTGTAAGGGAATCTTGTAGAGTTTTATTTAAGACATACAATAAGTTATGGCCTGACAACGCTGGCATGTAAGTATGAAAAATGACCTAACACATGCATATAAATCTTAGTAACTAAATTTTTATTTTTCATTACCAGACTTTGTCAATCATTGGACTCAGCAACTCAAAAACAATTACAAAAGACGGTCCCAGTTCTGCGATCTGTTAAAGCATCCACCGCGTCACCAAAGACACGAACTGGATCTCAAGCGCCCTCGCCCACCACTTCTAAAGTACTTTTAAAACCCAAGACACCCTCGCCCACCACCTCTAAAGTACTCTTAAAACCCAAGACACCCTCGCCCACCACCTCCAAAGCACTTTTAAAACCCAAGACACCCTCGCCCACCACCTCCAAAGAAAACATACCTCGTCCCAAGACACCATCACCCACCGCGTCCCGTCTGCTCGTAAACCCAAAGACACCCTCACCCACTACTTCCAAGGTGCTTTTAAAACCCAAGGTGCTCCCACCAACCACCTCCAAACGAATTATACTTCGCCCCAAGACACCATCACTCACCACGCCCAACCTGCTTCCAAAACCAAAGACACCCTCACCTACCACTTCGAAACTGCTCCTGAAACGCAGGACACCATCGCCAATTTTATCACGAGCAGCCATGAAGCCAACTGTAGCGATTAAAGCAGCTAATGTGGTTAAAGAGGCGAAAGCAACGAAAGAGGCTAAAGAGGCCAAAGCAGCTAAAGCGGCCAAAGAAATGAACAAGTCTGCCGAGGAAGCGTCTGTTTTGCTTGGGATGCTTAAGAACGACGACCCACAGGTCCAATGTAACGGCCTAAGAATATTGGCATCTAGATTAAAGATAGTAGAATACTCGCCAACATCTGCTGGTACCAACTTACCGGCTAATGTACCGAACAAGATGGATTTGCTGAATATTCTGATGGATTTGTTGACAAGAAATGATCGGGATAGAGCAGTGTATGAAGCCTTGATGGGATGGGAAAGTATCGCAGGTATTTTTATGTGTATCATGGCATTCAACTACTACTGCCCAACGCTTGTGATTGCTGCGCATCAACGACTTGAAAAACCGGCCAAAATCACTGAAATCAATCAGATATACAGCAAAGGGTTAAAACGCGTAAAGATGTTTTTAAAGCGAAATGATCCCTTGTTGGCTAAACGATTATTGGACATGCTGGAGTCACTCAAAGGCGATCAAAAACTGTTAGATGCAAGCGTCAAGCAAGACTTTTTATTGAATCCATCCTACAAGCAGGCCTTGCAATGTGGTTTATTAGCTTGGATGAACGAAATCTTGGGAGATTATGTTGGTTTGGCAGAGGATGAGGATCCCGAGACATTAAAAGAAGGTGAAGGTTTCTTGGATGTTGTGAACGGTGGATCGTGTGCTGAAGAATGGTTTGATTCCTCACAGAACATTCAGTCTTATGTCGCTTTTGTCATTGGATCATTGTTAAATACAAGCAGTCTGGACGAATCGTATCCTTTACTCTGTAGCATGGCCCAAAAATTAAAATTGGCAAATCCTAGAGTATTTGCTAATGAGACCGTCAATTCTGAAAATCAGGTACGCATTGAGACTGCCTTGATGCCGCCCGTGATTACAAACAAGAAACCCTTGGCGCGCTCCGCTCCGTTCGACGATGATTTGCACGTTGAGAAAAAACAACGTCAAATCTCTGCATAATGAAGGAACCAATATAATACTGCGTGGAACTCAAACGAATCATAACAACAAAAGAGAAGAACAATATTACTATCAATGCGTATAAAAATAGGAATTAATGTCACCTTTGAACAAAACACCGTAGCCATTGCTAGCGATATCAACACCAATTAGAAAAACATGGTTGCTAAAACGATACAAGGCCTTGGGTCACACTCTCGTCAGATTTGGGCTTGTTATTATTGCTTAAAAAAACCAGGAAAATTGGCAGGAGATACCTATTGCGTATCATCAAGAACAAGTAAGATGGGATAAAATCTTATAAGAGACTATTCGATTTAGTTACCAGTAATGATTATGGAAATAAGAAATTCTATAAAATGTAGAAATAGTACGTGCCAAAAAATACTTAACGGTGTCGACGCCTCCTAATAAACATTTATAAATGGCTGGTCAAAGCAAATTACACAGATAATTTTATTTATCCATACTGTCAAAATTTCATATGAATACAATTTTATTGATGAAGATATCGGTCCCAAGGATGAGCGTGATGCTCCTCAAAAGTATTTTTGTTTCTATGGAGAGTGATAAGTTGAGGCTTAAATGTAACGGTTTTGAAAGATTGGCATTATCGTGTGCAGAAGAATGGTTATCTTTTCATTGAAAGATATGGGCTTTGGATCCTTTTGTGCGGCTCATAAGTCACGTCTTACGGAGCAACACAAGAAAAAAAGGCTTGATTGGGCCAAATCTCACGTCAATTGGACCATGGAGCAGTGGAGAGGCATCGTTTGGTCCGATGAGTCATGTTTTTCTATTACAGGCAATGATGGAGGTAAGCGAGCTATTCGTAAAACCGGAGAAAGATATTTGGATAATCATATTGTTCCAACAGTAAAGTGAAGCGGTGGTGGGATAATGATTTAGGGTTGTTTTTGGGGCGGTGGTTTTTGGACTTCTGACGATCATTGATGGCACTGTTGATCAAGACAAGTACATCAATATTTTAGCAGGTGATTTCCACTATTGGTTCAACAACTCAAATAACAATGGTAATAGAAAATTTATTATACAAGAAGACGGAGCCATCTGTCATACTGGGGCTTATGCTAGGTGGTGGAAAGAGAGCCACCGAATCAGAGGTTTTGAGTACTGGCCTGCTCTAAGCCCTGATTTGAACCCCATCGAACATCTTTGGTGGGATCTTGAGCCCAAAATACGTGAAAGAAGACGATCGATAAACAACATCAAAAGTTTAATGGCAGTTGTTAAGGAGAAATGGGAGATAAATTAGTCTCGAGTATGAGAAACTGATGTCAGACTGTAATTGATACTCGTGGTGGTACAACCAAATATTAATTTTTTTTTACAAACTATTTATTAAAATATAAGTATATTGGGCTATTTAAAAAAGGTTTCAAGTTTTTTGTGGTTTTTTGGGGACTTATGGATGTTGCATTAAAAGAAATTTGCGGAGATTTTCAATTTTATATCGCTCTTTCTCTCTACGAGCTCGTTCTTGCTTATAAGCGAGTTCTTCTTGTCGTACTGTTTCCATGAAGCTAGAGAATCGAAGATATTCTAAAGGAGGTAGAATGCGATGAGGTGCCTTTATTGAGGGCGACGAAGAAGACTCTGTTGAGGGCGGCAAATGAGATTCTGCTGAGGGTGGCAAATGAGATTCTGCTGAGGGTGGCAATTGATTATTTGTTGAAGATGATAGTTTAGCAGATTTTGAAGATAATATAAAATCTGTGCTTGATGGTGGGGTATGATATGCTGCGGATGATGCTGCATCGATTGATGATAATGATGATGATATCAACGAACGTCCTTCTAATGGAATCCGTGATTTAAAGGTGGGTGATGTTTGTGATTTGGAAGAGGATGGCACGGATGAATTGAGTGCTGGTGGATGCTGTAATGGTGGAGTATGTGACAATGCTCGGGGGTATGTGGGTGGTGTTATATTTAAAGATGATTTGCGTGAATTAACTGGAGCTTGTGTTCTTGTCTTCTTTCGAGGCAACACCTCAGTTGTAAGAGGACGGTGCATTGTAGATCTTTTGCCTGCTGTGCGTGGCATAGGATCTTGGGGTTTTTTTGTTGAATATGAATCGCCCGTAGCAACATCTAAAGCAAAGCAGAAATAACATCAGTCTCTGTGCTGGGTTATTCCCATTTTCTTTTTCTTTTTTAGTTACCTGTATTATTTTTTGGCTGTTTGTCCATAACAAGAGCAGTGAAAGCCGAGACGATTTTGTTGAAGGGTTTACCACGACAATCTGTAAAATAGCTTGCTCTTAAAGGTGCATTCACTAAAAGAGTACCTGGTTGAATATCCTTTAGCCATTGAAAAGCAAGTCGACGGTATTCGCGTGATTGTTTTATGTTTGTAATAGGCCAAACTTTCATAAAAGTTGTTTTTGCCTTCTTTTTGTCAAGTTTATTGAACAAGAAATAACTGATATGTTCGAATGCTTTGATACTGTCAGCATTGACTGTAAAGGTTTGTTGACTGACAACCCATTTGCTGTTACGCGGTGGTTCGAAACCAAGTAAATGGAGATTGCGAACAAATGTTGACGCTGTGGAAGATCGAGTGCTTTTTCGTGACATGGCCGTTTTTACCAAAAAAAAAAAAAAAAAAAAAAAAAAAAAAAAAATAACAGTGAAGAAAAAAAAACCATAAATTGAGCTGCGCAGTTTTTATCTTATACCTTAATTGGTGGTGACACAAAAAAAGTCGTGTGGGAA
Source organism: Mucor saturninus (assembly GCA_016758985.1). Classification (NCBI taxonomy): domain Eukaryota; kingdom Fungi; phylum Mucoromycota; class Mucoromycetes; order Mucorales; family Mucoraceae; genus Mucor; species Mucor saturninus. Next base: position 9,831 of record JAEPRD010000017.1, on the reverse strand, counting down.
ACTGAATTCCTCTTGGATACAACGCGTATGTAAATCTCACGCAATGAGTAAAACAATTTGTCTAGCAACATTATTACATGTATTTCAGAGAGTTTTTTTTTGTACATGTACCATGCGAAATGAGAACAAGATAACAACCACGATGAGCACTAGGTCACACCAATTGCGGATGCATAATGCGGTATTTAATAAAATTTACAAGAAAATAATGAGACAGAGGAATTAAAAGTAGACAAAATGAATTTTGCTAAGAAAAAAACAGTTGATCCCTTTTGTATTGGACAATTGCAATTCGTAGTTTTGTTGAGTCAGTCTTTCTGGATGTGTAAGAAAGTAAATGAATTTCTAGGTCTGTTCCGTTTTAAATCACCGAAAATCAGTAACATAGCGTGCAACGGCAGCTGTCAAAATATATATAATGCTTCTTATAATTTATTGGCTGCAGTAAAACGTATGATTATATCTAATTAGTTGTACATCCTGTAATATATATGTATTTGAGACATTGTTAAATATACCACCCTAGATATAGATCGTCTCGTCGATGTTTGTAGATAGAAAATAGAGGATTTATCGACCACGAATCAAAAAAATTCCATTTTGATGGTGGATTATTAATGCTCTTTAAAGAGAATATGTTGTATATGATTACTTTAGCAAGTTAGTAATTCGGTAGATTGGGATTTGTGTACATAATTTAATATACAATTATGCTTAATTTCTGACATCAATCATATTATGACGAATACGAATCAAACGAGTACCAGTAATACAACCTCCATCAGAACCAAGACAAACTTGCCTATTCACTTGCTTTTAAAAAGTGAATTTATTGAAGACTTCATGTTTAGTATAAAATATGTCACTATCATTGAGTTAGTGTATGAAGCAGGACACATAAGTATCGTAAAGACAGCACGTTTTAAGATCATTGGCAGATTTTAACGGGTACAAGTTGATGCTGACACAGTCTCGGATTGTAGAGATATCTTGGATAATTTGAAGAAATATTGATCACAAAGAAAGTGAGCATTAGCTTATTTCTGTCTAATACTATAATTGAACATTTGTTCCACACCGTTCACTTGCAAAAAAAAAGTATGGCTCTTACCTTACCTTATTTGACTATAGAGATACCTTGACCGTCTTACGTATGATAGATTATCCACTTTATGAATTGATTTACATACACAAAATTATGCTTAAATAAAAAAATCCGTTTATTATAATGGAGGGGTAATATTAGTGTTTTAGAGAGTGATTCATTGAAAAAAAGAAGATGACCAGGGTTATACTTTCTTAATGTTTTTAACCTTAAATGTGGCCATCGGAGTAATTCTTGAAGGCAAAAGTTTACCACAGAATCCATCCTAAAATCATAATGTTCTTCGCGCGTAGAACCCGAACGAATCACAACAACAAAAGAGAAGAACAATATAGCTATCAATGCGTATAAAAATAGGAATTACTATCACCCTTGAACAAAACACCGTAGCCATTGCTAGCGACATCAACACCAATTAGAAAAACATGGTTGCTAAACGATATAAGACCTTGGGTCTCACTCTTGTCAACGCACATAAGATCGAAACCCTTCGTCGGACCGACAGTGGTAAAGTACTCATCAGTCATAGGCAAGGTCAAAAATTCTATTATAAGGAAGCTGAGAAAGAGTAAAAAAAAAGTAATTGTGTCAGACTACTTTAATTCAAAATAAACATTTCATAGATTTGTTATATATGGGATTTCTACTTTATTAATTAAATTACTAATATTTATACATTGTTGTTTCTTTGGTTGGTGGGATGTCGTTTATTATCCACAAATGATTCTTCAGTCACGATACGGTGATAATTCACAGGTCTCTCTATTTCTTGTTCGTCCTCGTCTTCCACCAGGATTTTTTCTTCGTACTCAACAGGACTTTCTGTATATTCATCACCAAATGGATTAATCACTTGTCGAGACTTGGAAGGTACTGTATTATGTCTCTTTAAATCCGTATTGATATCTTCATGTCGACGACGAACAACAGGCGCAGAAAGTTGTCGCTTCAGTTCAACTGCTTTCCCGCTCACGGCATGTTCAATATCTTCATCGTCCTCATCTTCCTCCGACAAATAATCCATGGAGGCTAAAGAAGGGTGGTACATATTAGGAAGTGATAAATGACGGTCCGAATCTTCATGCTCGGTAGAATAAGGCATCGTATGGCGTTTTCTGTCAATAGTCAAAGGTGGCTCAACGGGGTCATTGGTACCAAACTCTTCTAAAGATACTGCTCTCAAATCCGATCGGTTTGCAATATTGACTCCACTTGCATTGGGTGTAAACGAAGAATACATTTCGATATATTCTGATGTAATGTTTCGATTATTAGTAGAGGGCATACGTGTTTGCGGTGCAGTCAAAAACCTCTCCGAAGAAGTATGAGTCGGAAGTGGCGGGGGAGCGGATGGCTGTTGTTGAAGCAAAGGTGTGGTATCTGAATTATTATTGTAATAGGAAGAGGCTGCATAATGAGATGATGCAAACGTACTGGACTTGGTTAGAGACATATCTTCCTCGTCGTCTTTAGCATAATGCGTCATTTCTCTTTGACCTTGAGCTACTTCTTCTTCATCATCCTCACTTTCGGCCTCTAAGATATCCTCTTCTGTCACAGTCTCAAATTGAATAGGACAACCAGCATCATAAAGATGATGTTTGTGACTAAACCCTTTCTGTTGATCAAGATCCATATCATGTGCCATATTTTTACTATAATTATGGACCATTTCAATTGTTTCATTAACCTTGTGACGATGTTGCGAGTTACCATGTGAAGTTGCAGCAGGAGGGGTGGAATTACGATACACTTTTTGTAATAAATGTTTGACATCTTCATGCACGGTAGGAGTTGAAAGTTTATCATGATATGCAGGGTCCTGGAATTGATCACGTAATGAGCTTTTACTAGCAGCAGGTTTCTTTTTACCAGAAGCATGATGATCGTCACCAAGGAAAGATTCATCGATATAATTACTAGGTAAATTGGAATCCGAGCCGATCAAGTAAGATCCCAAAGTATGCATACGACGATAATAGAAATATTGGAAAGCCAACGTCATGAAAGGTAAAGGAATCAAAATATACGCTTGTAAATTACCCCCTTTCAGTACTAACATGATGATCATGGTTACCTGAAAAAAAATGACGGATGTCATGATGGTTTGGAATAAAACTGGCCAGATTTTACCTCCACTTTCAATCTTGGTGACATATACGTACATCAACATGTATTTGTAAACCATGCCTGCCACTGTAAAATAAATCAAGGCAAACGGTAAGATCAAGGGTGACATGGCAGAATACACAAGCGCAATTGTGAAAAAGAAGAGTAACAGGTTGTAGTTTTGTGGGAAATTAAACTCGGGTGGTTTCGCCATCTCTCTTAATTCTCTAGGACTAGGTCGGGTCAAGAACTTCTTGACAGTGATTGTGATGAGTGGAACCAACATGGCAAGATCCATCGTCAGACCCAAAGATTTCAAACAAACAAAATTGATCCAGAATGTAGATACCTCTGAGATATTTCGTGCAATCTGCATGACGTAACCAGAAATGGACGTATCTGAAGGTAACGAACCTGATTCGATCAATGCACGGATCTGTCCGTAAATACCAATTAACATGGATGTCAGTGTGAATACCAACAAGTTATTGATGATGAAAAACACGTAAAGCTTAGTGAGCACTTTGCGATCCAGGGTTGTTTGAGTCCAATAGCCTTGTTGCTTTGATAAAAATCGAAAGAAAATGGGCAATAAGTAAAAGAAAATGGCCATCACAATAGGAGTAAAATAGGCTTGAATAAGACCCATCAAAACTTGATGCGACTCAATGAAGGAGGCCGAATTAGGAATCAATCGAATCAAATTAATCACGTTGGATGTAGCAGACAAAGCTGTCATTGGGATCATCCAAACAAACACAAATACCCAATAGATAATGCGTCCAATCCACCGCTTTGATTTCCTAGCCTTCTCATTCATCGGTAAATTATTCCAGATCAAATTGGTAGGTGTAGGTGAAAGTCGAACCTGAAAGACATCTTCGTTATCTGTCTTTTTTAACCACTTCTCTAAGGATCGCTCGGTTTGATGAGCATATTCGATTTTATCAAATGAAATCCAACCATAGGGTGCTGTCTTGCTCTGATCCTTTCTCAGCTTTTTGATCTCGCCATCCAGTTCAGCGACTTGTTTAGTATAATGTTCAATCGCATCCACTTTTTTACCACCGAATAAGCCAAAAAACATGCCACCCACGCGCACCGTTGGTCGCTTCTTTGAATCGGTGTTTTTACCATCACTCAAATAAGAGGCTAACGCAGTTTCCAATTGATGTACTGCAATTTCGTGGTTTTCATATATTTCAGATAGCTTGTTACTGTGATGACCCATCATACTGTCCTTGATGGGATGTTGAATGGCGCGTGTGGACTCGATCCAAACTTTCAAATCTTGATCAGTCTGCTTACTTTTGGGAATATGGCTCACCATTAAGGATTTCATGGTGGCTTCATTAGAAGGTAATCGGAAATAGTATTGTCTCATGTCAATATAGTCACAAGAAGCACGGTACATAAAGTAAGCAATGAGAATAGAGAATCCCCATGTCGCTGAGAATGGAGCCCAATACCACACCGTATTAGGAGTTTCTACTAATTTTCCATTTTGAGAATTGATGCCTGAAATAGATAAAATCTCGATACTACCAGCAGCAGGAGGCCAATCACTAATTAATAACTGTGTTAATGAAAAATAGTCATTCTTTATATATTGCGTGTAATTCCTTTTTTTTTTTTTTTACCCAGTTTCTTTGGTGGCAATGATATAGACAGGTATTAAGGCGCCGAGGCCAATCACACTCATACAGAGTAAAAGTTTTCGTAACAGACGGACGAATCGAATGTAGAGCACTGCATCGCATCCAATCTGCTGTAATAAAATTTCGTCTTTGACCCTAAACACTGGTTTGATCCAAGAAAGCCAGCCTGTCGGTGCTATCGAAGGAGGTCGATTTCTATTCATTTGTTTAGTGAACTATCACACGCAAAAAAAAAAAAAAAAAAAAAAAAAAAAAAGTTGCAATGGGTAAACTTACTTGTCTGTTGAAAATTTTGCTTTAGGTGCATAAACCAAACTATTTCTCTAAAAATGGAGAAATCGAATTTAATAATTGGAGGAAAGGGGTAATTCTTTTTTACCGTACAGGTCTTAATAAACTGAATCCAATCATGACAACGATCGCAGTTCCTAAATTGATACCGAGCTGGATACCCATTGACTTGATAGTAAATGATGCATCCTGCTTCCTTTGATCATCAAAAGGCACATATACACTCATTCAGTGCAAATTAACAGAAAATGTGTGAAAGAGAAAAAGAGAGAGAAAAGAAGGAAGAAATCTATTGTGTGGCGCTCTATGGATTTGATATTTATAATTTTAGCGAGCTTTACTTATTTTAGACATTGGGGGACCATTGGGTAGCACACGATGATTAAACCACTATACTCTTCATCATCCGTCATTCTCTTTCCAATTGCGTTCTAGCACACAACCAAAAAAGTAAGGAATACTAGAGCTACCTGGTTTTATTCTCATAAGCCTTTGTGAGCACGATATATAACTTTAAATAATTCTTGGAAGAAGTTACTAAGGGAGAAACATTTGTCGTATGAATCACCGACAATGAAGGAGCTCTTTGAATCTAGGTGTCCTATCACACTCAGCTTTGATTAATAGGCCTGTTGTCTGTTGTCTATATAATTGACGTTTCTTCTTTGTTTATATTTGATTCAATAACAAACGAAACCTCAGTATATTTCTGTGTTTGTTTGTTTGTTTGTGTGTGGCAATGAGTTACATAAAGGTCTGAGTAGTCTTTAGATCAAAGAAGCATTCTCGATTCTTACGTATATTCAATGAATCCAATAATATTTACTATTTACACTGCGGCAACTATATGAGAACATGTCGTCTGATTGCAATGAAAGATTCCTGATTTATACGAATACATGTATAAAAAAAAGCTGTGAAACATTGACAATTAAAAGAGATGGGGGTCCTCAGCCACGCCCATATAATCTTAATTTTCTGTAATTTTATTTTCACAAAATTTTATAAGCGCCATTATAAATCTCTTTGGATACTTGAGAACGCAAAAACTCAATAATTGGAGCAGATTCTTTAAATTCAATCCTGGAGTAATGTGTTAATATCATGAGTTTGCTGCTTGGGGGGGGGGAGTCTAAATATATACCTTTCGTCATGGAAATAGATTGTCTCAATGGGTAATAAAAGTCTTGATGTGCCTATTTTAAGGAACATGTTACAATGGTTACCTTAACTTTGTTTTAATAGTTATTGTTACTCACTGGTAATGAAACATCCAACCCATTTACCGTCCCTTGCATCCTGAAGCTTTGGAAAGGTCCATTCAAAATCAATGTGATGTTTTTCACAAAGAGTGAGCACAATCTTCAATATAGATCCCAACAAGATATGATCCAAACTAGCACACATCACCACAGCCTTGTCATTTACCATCTTTACGGCCAAAAAATTGGAAGCGATACCTTCGTATAATTGCTCGTGATCATCCATCAAAAGCACTTCGTTAATTTCACTGGACTTTTTCTCTTCCAATTGAGATCGATCCCGAACCCATTGTGAGTCTTTCACTTCCGGTGCCTTTCGTGACTCTTGCTCAATGTCTACCTTGACTCTTTTGTCAGAAGGGATAGAATGAAGCTGGGAAAAATGGGCTGCGAATAATGGTGCTTCTTTCTGTGGAATTTTTTGACAAACAGGTTAGATTTCAACTGACTAGAGCTATTTAGGGATATAGGTTACCTCACTTGAATATGTTACTACAATGGATACTTTGGCTTCAAAAGGGTGAGAACTATGGGTAGTTTCATCTACCGTGTTATAATAAGCCTCGAGCCCTTTTTTTAACATGGGTACTGCCATGGCTTCAAACTGTTTAACATCTCTGAAAGGTGACATTACCGACTCTGCTTTTTTATCCTTGGAGAATAGTTGTGAGACGGAATTGGTAATTCTATTCATGTGAGTGTTGAACTCGACAATGGAGTCTCTATGCACAGTACGCATACCAGTATACGCCCCTGAAAAAAAAAGGCTTGTAAGACAATCGAATATCAACGTATGAGAATGGGTTGTATTATTACCGCTAGGATACGCAAGAATAAAGTCCTTGAAGCTAGTGTTTCCAGTAGCGATGTTAAACTTTGCATCTTGTTCATTGGCAAGAGGGTTAAGCTGTTCAATGATCACTAAAACATATTTTTTTTTTGAGCACAGCAGAAAAAAAAATGCATATAAAATTTTCTTACGTGCACTGGTAGACATTTCGCGAAATGGATAAGGTTGTCTTAAAGCCCTGCGTGACAATAATAATAATCCCCATCTCATTTTTTTTATTTTTATTTTTTTTGGGAAGAACTATTTTTTGTTGGCCGTAATTCGAATAGTTATTAAAAAGGCAATTCAATATTTCCAACAAAACAGTAAGTGTATAAATTAAAAAAATTCTTCTAAATTACAACCTCTTCATTTTCTTTCACTCAAGTGGACATTGTTTGTATTTTAGCTGTTACAACGCTGGAGATCTGTAAAATTCCGATTATAATCAAAAGGATGAAACATAACTGATCCCTGTGCTTGTTGACCATAACTGACAGTTTCAGACCCTCAGGATGAGAAGGAAATTATTCCAGCCAATTGGTTTAAATGAAAATAGCGATTTATATATATTTCTGTCTACCTGATGCATATACCTATTTTAGATCAAAGATGTGAATGAAAACAGTCTCGGTTATGCGCTTTCCTTCTTTTGCATCTTAGGGTTGGTACGTCAAGCGCGAATCCCTTTGTACCTTCTCTTGGTCTAAATTGGTGGAACAATCATTTTGACTAGAGTAGAAGATGGGTATCCTGACACTACGATTTTTACAGGAAGGTTATTTAACCCTGATTTCTCTGCTGATTGAAAATAGAGTAGACTTTAGCATTTCTGTTTAGGATATGAATTTCAGGTAACCCTTCTATTCTAAAGAAACTAGTCGAGCACTACATCGTGCAGTTCATATCCTACCTATTCTTCTTACAGTTCCATAAAAATTGGTGTTCCTTCTTAAAACACCTTTATTACTTGCTTCCTTGGATTTGTTAGCGTTGAGTTGCCTCGGCAACAAATCCCTCTTTTTTTTTTCTCTTTAAAAAACCTACCACATACACATACACACACACACATCATCACCATCATTATTCAAACAAAGACACAAAATATACGATCAACTAAATAATCCATTTTAATAATAATAATAAAAAGTGAAAACCTTCTGACTCTTTCTTTTATACTCCAACGTATTTAAAAAGCCTTCGTGTTTAAACATCGAACTGTATCATATTCTAACTGGTTAAAAGTTAATTCTCTGACCTACACACATATTTTACCAACATAGTTGTGATGCTTTAACCATGGGAAAAAATATTTGCTGGGTAGAGTTATAGTTACTGTGCGAGGGCTCCATCAAATGTTACAACATTGCTTTATTTTTTTTTTGGAAAATAATAAGACTGCCACAACTTGTTGCAATATGCATGGCGCGACTGTTGTTTCTAGGCATTGAGTCATCTTTAAAGGCACATCTTTAGTAGTTAACTGTAAACTTAGGCCCTCTCTCTCTCATGAACATAGACATCCGTGGTAAATTTTTTGTAACAAGCTTTCTGTAGTCATGTCGTAGTCGTAGTTGTATATAAAAAACCTAGTTGATTTCAAGACTTTACTAGAAAAACTTAGAGTAGATATTTATACTAAAGGATGAGATGGATTTCGAGTAGTATGTGTTGTGTTAGTGGAATATAATCTTGGGTAGCAAAGCATTGATGCAGACGGCCAACATCTTCTTTGAATCCGCTGATTCTTGACCTCAATTTTGTGATAATGTAGAGATAAAATGGTAGATAGGATAAACTAATAAATAAAGTAAGAAATTAGACTCTTTGTTCTTTCATTAGAAGTTGGAGAGTTTGTCATGATAAAAATACAGGTCCTTTCATGTTAAATTATAACTTCAGTGATATCTGCATAGATCAAATTAACATTTCCAAAGAACTGTGAATTTGTCAGATTGAGTTATGAATCAGTAACAACATGAAACATAACACATATCTGGTAAAATGTATGGCTATATAGTTTTAGGTCCGGGACATCTAGTACATTATAATATTTTGTAATAAAATCTGCGGGACGAAACCCTAGATCACAATTACTAACCTTTCACTCAATTAAATCATAAAAGTTAAAACGCGGCGAGCGACATCACAATTACAGTGCTATTTTTTCATTAAGTCAAATAACAACGGAACAGATCAAGTCATCAGAGAAAGTTTCGCTGGTAAACGTTAGGACACACAGCCAAAGCAATTTCTAGAGAACTCTTTTTTACAAGATGGCCACTCTTTTTTCTAGGATGGCCACTCTTTTTTACAAGATGGCCACTCTTTTTTCTAGGATGGCCACTCTTTTTTACAAGATGGCCACTCTTTTTTGCAGGATAGCCACTCTTTTTTGCAGGATGGCCACTCTTTTTTGCAGGACGGCCATTCTTTTTTGCAAGATGGCCACTCTTTTTTGCAGGATAGCCACTCTTTTTTGCAGGATGGCCACTCTTTTTTGCAGGACGGCCATTCTTTTTTGCAAGATGGCTACTCTTTTTTGCAGGATAGCCACTCTTTTTTGCAGGATGGCCA